>JAHHFK020001350.1:0-108046 GCA_024533555.2 Aedes koreicus
GAAAATAGAGTATGATTTTACGGTCAATATTGGTTGAATGATTTTTATGTCAATTTACTAGCCACAGCAATTCCGTGGCTTACAGTAGTCCAATCATTCAACAGCAGCCCTACACGGGAGCGAGAGCAAAACATTTTAGATGATGGTGTTTATGTTCTTGCAAAACAAGGGCCAATTTTAGTGCGCTCATAAAAACTCAATAGTGTAGTGTAAATACGCATCGCAGATGTGCGCAACCTCGCTCGTTTGAAGTGCGGGTGAAGCGATGCGAATGAAATAAAATAAACTTTTCACTATTTGATCCTCCAGGGCAGCCGAATGTGCAAATACTGTGTATACAAAACATAAAGGTTTATAACAAAAAATCCATTACAACCCACAAACCAAACAAAGTTCGAGCGTAAACAGCTTCGGCCAGCGAGTTTCCATAGTACGTGCTCCATCAATATTGAAAACTTTCCATGGGGTTTGAAATTTTCAAAAAGAGAACTTTTGCGAACCACAAACCGAACCTATGCCTGTAATTGTAGGGTTTCGGAAGTTTTTAAAGAGCTGTTGTTAAATGCATTCTGTAACCCGCTACTACCGATGATGTGTTGATGCTGGAGCGACAAAGTGTCGTTCGTAAAAACAACCCACTTCTACCCTCTATTAGCGATAGTAATAGCAATAATGTAGCATGTAGTAGAACTCTGATCTCCCCCCCCCCCCCCCACGCACGGTTAGTTGGCTTTTCGTGATCCAACTTGGTACCGTCAGACCGACTCTGCGAGAGGCGCGCAAGCGCAATGAAAACAATTATTGTTATGATTATTAATCTGTTTGCAAGTTGTTTGTTCATATCATTGGCGTACAAAGTTGCGCCTGTAATAAGCTGAATTATGCAGTCGACGTCGTACTGAATGAAGAGAGAGAGAAAAGCGGACAAAACAAGCAAGAGATTGTCGTTGAGTCTTGATCACAGTTTAATCGGAGGATTTTTTTAATAAGGTGAAGATGGGATTTGGCAAATGAGGGGTGGTATGTTTGTTGAATGTCAAAAAATTAGGTTTTTTATGAAAAACTACCACAAGTTCAATTAATTTTTCTTTTCAAAATTTGGCGCAATGAACAAACAACTTTCAACCTTATAAAAAATCCCCCATATAAGGCTTGCTTCATTTAGAATTGGAACATACTTTTGCTCATATTGTGGCGCTCCTGGTGGACGGATTTGAAAGTTCTTGGCGCCCACGTGACGGGAATTTTGTCAGCTTCACGTATGTATTTTTGACATTCCGCAAATCGACTGTACTTTGTAAACAATCAACATGGAAGCCGAAAGAAGGGAAAAAAATCTGCACAGTTCTTTGGAAGAATCCATTGACAGTCTGCATCTAGGCTAGCTAAACAGCTGAATATTGCCCAGAAATACCGTATGGCGCGTTACCAAACGGTATAAGGAAACATTGACGACGATTCGAAAGCCTCAAGTCAATCGTCGGAGTGGAACTGTCGACCGGAAACTGCGTGGTAAGATTTTGGAAGACGATTAAGAGGAATCCCAATCTGTCGGACCGTGATTTGGCCAGAAAATTCGGTGTTGTCCATGAACCCAGTACAAATTGACTTGATTACGACAAGATTGAACACATTCCCAAACATGTTTGGACGTGCATATTGCTGACTTTAAAGCATTCAGAGCTGCTTGACTATCCGAAAAAATGAATACATTTGAATATCTATAGTTTCTGCGTAAGCATATAGCAGAACATTCCAGAATTGCTTGAATTTCAGCTTGGAATACAGTTGGCCACTTTCCCATTGGGATTGAAAGGTTAATCCCTGGGCCAGTTACCCCAGCTCCCACTTGATTGTTCATTTTCGAACCGTCTGTATAGAAAACAATCGATCCTTGGCGGAGGTTTGGGCCACCTCTTGCCCACGAATCACGCCCAGGATCAATAACTTGATATGAACAATCAAAGTTGTATTTTTTTCCATCAATCTTCGTTGTTCATAACTAAAGGATTAAATTTTACAATTTTTAGAATGCTAAGATGTCCTATTAGATCACCTTCTAAAAGGTTCGCAAACCTTCTTATCCTTAGAGCGCTCTTTTCAGCTTCTAACTGTATGAATTGATGCAATGGCAACATAAAAAGTAGTGCATCCAGTGCCTTCGTTGGTGTACTTCTCATTGCACCGCTAATTGAACAAGTTGCTAGTCTTTGAAGTTTTTCTAACCTTCTTTGTGCAACAGTTTCTTTTGTTTTTGGCCACCAGACCAATGAAGCATAGGTAATCTTGGGTCTCACAATTGCCGAATAAAACCAATGGATCATTTTTGGCCTTAGTCCCCATTGCTTACCAAATGTTCTTTTGGCTATCCATAGAGCATTTGTCGATCTGTTGATTGTCTGCTCTAAATGAAAGTTCCAATTTAGTTTGCTTACTCCAAGGTATTTGACTGTATTTGAAAGTACCAAATGTGTGCCTTTCAACCTTAAGTTCTCAATACAGTATTTTCTCTTCTTTGTAAATGGCACAATAGTAGTTTTGGAAGGGTTTATGTTCAAGCCTTCCTTATCACACCACAAAGAGACATAATTTATTAAGACTATATCATCTGCGAAGCCAACTACTTCAAACCCTAGGGTTTTCAGATTTTTAAGGAGATCATCAACTATTATAGACCACAATAAAGGTGATAATACGCCTCCTTGTGGACACCCTTTTACAGCTCTAATACTGATGGATGAGCTTCCGAGGTTTGCTGATATTTGTCTATTTGATAACATCTCGTTAATCCAATCGACAATACATTTGTCGAAACCAAGTTTCATCATTGCTTTAACCATTGAACTATGAGATGAATTATCAAATCAATTCAATGTCTAGGAACGCAGCTAGTGAGATTTCCTTAGCTTGAAAAGATTTTTCTAGTTTAGTAATAACCGCATGCAACGCTGTTACCGATGATTTACCTTCCTGATAAGCAAATTGATGTTTACTCAGAGGAGTTTTAAGTAAATATGTTGACTTTATGTATTCGGTGCTGCCCATAGTACCGTGAGGAGAACTCGACTCCGGGAAGGAATCAAGTCGTATCGAGCTAGCAAACAGCCAAATCGGACCATAAAACAGAATAGTGTGGCCAAAATCCGTGCTCGGAAGCTATACGACCAGGTGCTGACCAAGTTCGACGGGTGTCTTCTGATGGACGATGAAACCTATGCCAAGGCTGACTTCGGGCAAATTCCAGGTCAAAAATTTTACTTTGCAACGGCTCGGGGGATGTTCCAGCCAAATTTAAATTTGTTTTTGCCGACAAATTTGCACGAAAATTCATGATTTGGCAGGGCATTTGCAGCTGTGGCAAAAAAACGAAAGTTTTCGTTACAAATAAGACAATGACGTCGGAACTAAACCAAAAGGAGTGTTTCCAAAAACGAATTTTGCCGTTCATTCGA
Organism: Aedes koreicus; assembly: GCA_024533555.2. Lineage (NCBI taxonomy): Eukaryota > Metazoa > Arthropoda > Insecta > Diptera > Culicidae > Aedes > Aedes koreicus. Next base: position 3,453 of record JAHHFK020001350.1, read on the forward strand.
TCCCACGACCATCCCGTAATGTTTTGGCCAGATTTGGTAAGCTGTCATTACAGCAAAGTCGTTCAAGAATGGTATGCAGAGAAAGGGGTCCAGGTTGTTCCGAAAAACCTTAACCCACCCAACTGCCCCCAGTTCCGCCCTATTGAGAAATACTGGGCAATCATGAAGAGCAGACTCAAGGCAAAGGGAAAGGTTGTCAAAGACATCAATCAGATGAAGACCTGGTGGAATAAGTTGGCTAAAACGATGGACGAAGAAGGTGTGCGCCGCCTAATGAGCCGTGTTACAGGAAAAATTCGAGAATTCCTTCGAAACCGTGACGAATCATTTTATCCGTATTTTTTCTTAAAAGTATGAAGAAAACGCTACATTTGTATAAAAAAAGATCTTGAATTCAATAATAAATAACTGAAATACAGGCAATTGTTTTTGTTCCAATTCTATCTGAAGCAAGCTTTAAATCAACTGTTCACATAGAAACATCAACAATGATTTCATAAGAATACAGTAGACCCAATGTTAGGGACACATTTATTCCTATGTTTGCAGCTATGGCCTTATTTATTCATTACACAGTAAATTGTGTCTATTGCTAATGGAAATGTATTAGTATGTTGTTATATGTTTTTCAAGTGAAAAACCACGGGGGTAATACATCTTCTATAATATTTAGTAGGAATCCTAGTTTTTATTTTCAATTGAATTGCTGATCGGTTATGAGATTGTTTGAGAAGCTTGCCTTTTTCAGTGGTAAAAGTTTTGTTACGACACATTAAGATGGAAACCGAAAAAAGAAAATTTTGGACAATAGTTGAATTTGCCTAAATCTATCATGTGCAGTATCCTCAAACGCTTCCGTGAGCGAAAAAAATTTGTTCGAAGGGATCAAAGTAAGCGCCGTAGTGGAACTTACGCTCGGCAACTGCATTGGAAGATGTTGAGAACAGTAAGAGTAAACTCTTGGATAGTCATAAAATTCAATTCAAACAAAAGCATTGAACGGATGATCCGTCTACGTAAAGGCTATCGTTCTTATCGTGCCAGCAAGCAGCAAAACCGGACACTAAAACAGAAAGGAATGGCCAAAACACAAGTTCGGAAGTTATTAGAGAGGTACTCAGAATGCATACACTCCACAACCACAAAGCAAGTGTCCAAGACTCATTCCATACGAAATCGTATGAAATGATTACTGTTGCATTAGTCGTGAAAAACATGCCTAATATACACTCGACATCACTTATCAAGCTTCTGTAGTCCCGTGGGATTGTGGCTCGCCTTTGTATTCCGAGGTTTTATGGTTCGAATCCCGATTGCAACTTTTTTTTTCGCATTCTACCATTCATCAAAAAACACAAGAGATCCGTAAATTATTGGCCAGATTTGGCCGTGAAAACAGGGTGGCTAAATCGAAAAGGACTTCAACCCATCCAATTGGCCTCAATTTCGCTTAATCAACTTGGCGGCCCAACTAGCCGTATCTCTATTTGCAGGATATCCACAGAAAAGAGGGAATGCCGCTGCTCATGCCTAACTATTACCTACACAGGCAGAAAAGGTGATCAACATTATTTACGAGTTTACGGTGATAAAGTCATGCCGGACTATTCGGGCTGCTGTGCAATTGGCGTTCGATGTTCTGTTGCTTGAAGGAGCGGTCCCATGCTTTTGGGGGGGAGTGCTCGTTATACATTTTCAGCGTATCGTTAACCCAAACCAACCCCCCTGGTGGCCTTTTTCCACCCATCCAACCAACCCGGGGTTTGTGGTGGGGGGGGCGGAGCGCTTTCTTGCTTCTTCCGAGGCAGGACGTAACGTCCAATCCCCCCCCCCCCCCCCACCTGGACCATAATGCGGCTAAAGACTGTATTCGATGAGATTTGGACACACGCAATTGTTCGTAACTTTTTAGCGTGTGGGTAAAAATTATTGAAATTTTAACTGAATGTATTTCATTGTGTTGTGTCAATTGTGTAATGAGTTTCGTGAAAATCGGTCGAGTGATTTCAATGATGGCTTCGAATGAAGAAATAGTGCGCCAACAAATTTTGGGCACTCACTTCGAAAACCCAAACGCTTCTCATCGGTGGATCGGAAAACAGCTCGGAATCGCTCATTCAAGCGTATCTCTTGTGATCAAAACGTTCAAGGACCGTAAGACAACTAAGCGGAAAAAATGGTAGTCGCAAAAAACGTGGCACATCAAATCCGGAGAAGGCCAGGATGGTATTGAACCAATTTAAGCATTATCCCAACATTTCGATCAGGGATGTTGCGAAAAAGGCGAAAGTTTCAGTTTGTTTTGTGCAGAAAACAATGAAACGTTCTGGATTACATGTGTACAAGGTCCAGAAAGCACCAAACCGGAGCGATAAACAGAACTCGGCGGCCAAAACTCGTGCAAGAAAACTGTACAGGGAGTGGCTCACAAAACCGTTCTGCATTGTGAGGGACGATGAGACCTACATTAAAGCCGACACCAAACAAATGCCAGGACAGGAACACTACGTCGCCACCTCTAAGTTGGCCGTTCCGGAGAGTGTACGGAAGAAGAAACTGTCGAAATTCGCCAAAAAATTCCTTGTCTGGCAAGCGATCTGCGGATGTGGCAAAATGAGTCAGCCCTTCATCACATCTGGGACCGTCAACGGACAAATCTACAAGGACGAATGCCTCCAAAAACGACTTCTGCCCTTCTTGAGATCTCACGATGGCCCGACACTGTTTTGGCCGGATTTGGCATCTTGCCACTATGCCCGGCCCGTATTAGACTGGTACAAAGATAATAATGTAGTTTTTGTACCAAAAGACGTCAACCCTCCAAACACTCCGGAACTTCGCCCAATTGAAAAATGTTAGGCAATCATGACGGCAAAGCTCGTTAAAACTCCAAAACTGATAGAAAATGAACTTGAACTAAAGAAAGTGTGGTTAAAAGTAAGTAAGCAAGTCGGTCCTATCATTGCCCAAAATTTGATGAAACGTTATGTCAAGGCAAAGGTGCGGGCATTTGGGTTGGGAGAAGGGGTTCAATAAACCAATGATGTCAAAACTTAACCATTTAGTAGTACTTTATTTCCAGAAAGTTTTAAAAGAATCGGGCTCAAGGAAAAATTTTGGTGACCTATTTTGTGTGTCCAAATTTCATCGAATACAGTCTTTATCTATCACCATTAAATCCTCCTGACATTTTTTTTATAATTACAATGCAAGTAAGAGTAATATTACTAGCGCCGATCTCCAGAACCACATGGTATATTTGTTTATGCATGTATGATGGGAAATTGGGTAAAATGGACCACTTTCTGGCATCCGATCAAAGTAAAATTGATTCCATTTAGTTCTTTCATCTTTTGTTTGTAAAATTTTTAATACCTGAGTAAATAAAATGGCAATCGTAAAAACCTCTAGTTAATCAGAGCAAAAATCTCAAAAAATAAATCACTCAAGAAACAATCGAATTATTAGCGTCCGGTGTTTAAATTTTTCGTGACGGCAGCTATTTTAAAATGTACACAATGCTCAAGGTACGCAACGAAGAGAAAACTTAAATTGTTTTAGCCACCGCTGGCTGTCAATTGGTAAGGCCTTGGATAGTTATGTTGAATAAATTCCAATCAAACAAACTCTTTCGAAATTGAATGAGTCGTCCTGAAAAGGACGGATTTGAAATTGTCCGCATGATTATTTAAACCTTCTCGGTTTTTTGAAGAAACAGGTTTTTTCCGGCGTTGCACGGTGCGGCCTAAACAAAGATGGCCACCAAAAAACACACAAACACAAGCACCTTTTTTCGCTTCCGCCGCCCAACTAATGGCGTTTTTATGAGGGCGCGACAAAAAGACAAAAAAATTTTTGAAAAACAAACATAACTCCCCTAACACAACAACACCCACTTTCCTTGCTCACGCTACCCAAGAGTGGGGAATGTGCTACGATACAGGGTGCGGCAGAAAATAATGCGAAAATTTGTTCTATATCTTTCAAATCCCATTTTCAACTAATTCAAGCAATAGTATCAATATTTTCGAGTGCAGTTATCTTTATAGAGTCCTTTTAAACAAATTTATTCAATATGTCCTCCATTTTTATTAATAACATCCTCGAGCCGACGCAGGAAGCCAGAGCATGCCTTTCGGACGTAGTCCTCCGACATTGACTGTCATGTGCGTGTTATGGTTGACTTCAGGGTTTTCACACTAGGGTGTGATGTTTTGCAAGCTCGTGCTTCAACATATGCCCAAATCAAATAATTCAATGGTTTAAGATCTGGACTGCTAGGGGGCCACAAATCCTTCGGCCAAAACTTCATGTTATCGTTCAACCATATTGTTGGGTTCGATTGGACGTGTGACACGGCGCTCCATCCTACTGTAGGACAACGTTTTGGTCCTTGGAGAAGTTGGCCTTCACCCAGGGAAGCACTTGGTCCTTTAAAATACCGATATACACTTCGGTATTGATTTTAACTCCAGCATCAATGAAAACAGGCGGCATTTTCAAACCGTTGGACGCCACCAAGCCAAACATCATGACACCAGCCGTATGTTTGGTTTGAAATTTGAATTTCACTTTTTCCGGAACGTTCTCCATTTTCTGCGGTGAAATGAACCGGTCCGTGCGGCTGTTGGCCACAGCATCGATGCTGAAAAGCTTTTCGTCGGAGAACAGGATTATCATTTTTTCCTTCTTCAACAAGGAAAGCAATCTCTTGGAACGAGTCACTCGTAGTACCTTGACCCGGTCCGTAATCAAGTGGTGTTTCACTCTGGCACTGAAAGATGCATGCAGGTCTTCTTTGATGATTCTCCGCATGGATTTCTCCGAAATATTGGCTTCCTTTGCAAGTTTTCTTATGGAACGCACCGAGTTGCGAGCAATTTTTGGCACGGACCGATTTGATCACGTTCGGCGTGCGTGCAAAGCGCGGATGTCCGCTTCCCGACTTCCGCTGCTTATGACCATCCTGCAGGGACTTTTTTATGCGGTAAACTGTTGCCAAATGGCACCCTACCACCTTGGCAATCTCTTTCAGCTTCTTCTGGGCGAGCAACAAACTGGTGATCACTTCTTTCGCGAACATTTTAACGAATTAGCAAAAAAACAAATAGAATGTTTGGATGCAGCACTTGAAAGTAAACATGAAAAAATATATTTTCGACAGAAATTAGTCATTAGCTACACGAATTAACCCAATACTCAAGTTTGAACATTTTCGCATTATTTTCTGCGGCACCCTGTACTATTTTTTTGATGCGTTCGCTCCGTGATTGTTTATTGTGTGCACTATAAAACTTAATTTTTCAACCGATTCCAGTCTATCGATGATGGAAAAATGGCTCTATGTTGTCATGTCCCAGCGTTTGAAAGTTTATGTGGTAAAAATTCAATTACCTCAGTTCAATTCACTATAAATGACAAATGTTATCGGGCGGAAATGCTTCTGCTTAATAAATGGCATTTGCATGATGATTATTTCTACAATTCAGCATTTATAATAAACGTTTGAACCGATTTTTTTGAATCTGAACCTATGCACGCGCATAGAAAGTTGAATAGTGTTACGTCATCACTCGTCGGCTCAGCAATGTTTACATTATTTTTGCTTCCAATACAAGCAAGCAGTGCGTTGCCCCAGACCTTATAGATACGTCATTGGCACCCACCGGCTGGCAACCGACTGCCTAGTACATCACTGCATAATTAATGGCTGCCTAGCAACAGCTGCCACCGCCAGCAGCCAAATCCAACGTTGGCGCCTTGCCGCTCCGCACTGTCGTATGAAACTAGCGCACCCTCCAGGGTACATGCCATCGCCAGCTGCCAATGAATACTGGCTCGTTGCTCCACACAGCTCCGGTACTGCAACACGAATGAGAAAATTTGCTTTTATATCGTTCAGTGCTGAATATGAGACTTCCCTTGCTCACATTTGAAATCTGTGATTGGAAAGTACTGTGAATTTATAAAGTCCAGCCTGCGAAACAAAATTATAAGATATCACTTTTCATTTTTGTTACTTTCAATAGTTTTAAATTGTGACCGGATAAGTTTTGATATTTGTATTGATATGCGAGAAAATTTACAACCTATTGATGTAAACAACTTGAAAATCTATCAAGCATTTATGAAGTTATAAGCGTTTAATTTGTAACAATATTTCGTGACATTCGATTATTTTCGATTTTGAATTGACACCCAACCCTTGCCGTAATACATTTCAATTTTTCAAGCCGGTAGCTATTTGTAAATTGTGCAATATGCTCAAGGTAACGGAGAGAAAATTAAAATTGTTTTAGCCACCTTTGTATGCCATTGGACAAACTCTCAGCTGCTCAGCTCCAGTACTGCGACACTTATGAGTAAAATTGCGAAGGTTTACCAGTTTTATACAGTTCAGTGCTGCATATTAGCCCTTCCTTGCATAAATTTGAAATCTGTGATAGTAAAGCACAGTGCATTTAGAAGATTTACTCTGAAAAAATCGGCATTATAAGACATCGCTTTATATTCTGGTTGTTTTCCATAGCTTAAAATTGTTAACGGATAACTATTGATAATTAACAATATTTCCAATCGATTGATGTAAACATCTTGAGAATCTATTGAGCATTTATGAAGTTATAAGCGTTTAATTTGTAACGATATTCCGTGACGGTCGCTTATTTTTAGATTTTCATTTGACACCCTACCCTTGCCGTAAGACGTAAAGACTGTATTCGATGAAAAATGGACACACAAAATAGGTCACCAAAAATTTTCCTCGAGCCCGATTCTTTTCAAACTTTCTGGAAATAAAGCACTACTAAATGGTTAAGTTTTGAAATCATTGGTTTATTGAACCTCTTCTCCCAACCCAAATGCCTGCACCTTTGCCTTGACCCCTTTCATCAAATTTTTGGGCAATGATAGGACCAACTTGCTTACTTACTTTTAACCACACTTTCTTTAGTTCAAGTTCATTTTCTATCAGTTTTGAAGTTTTAACGAGCTTTGCCTTCATGATTGCCCAAAAATTTTCAATTGGGCGAAGTTCCGGAGTGTTTGGAGGGTTGACGTCTTTTGGTTATACTACATTATTATCTTTGTACCAGTCTAAAACGGGCCGCCGGGCATAGTGGCAAGATGCCAAATCCGGCCAAAACAGTGTCGGGCCATAGTGAGATCTCAAGAAGGGCAGAAGTGCCGAGAAAATTTGACCGACTTTTTGGACAGGAATGAATGGCCTCCCGGTTCACCAGATCTGAATACCTTGGATTATCTCGTATAGTCATACATGCTGGCGAAAGTAAATGACCACAGGGCGTCTAATATGAACCAATTCAAACCCGTAATCAAACGAATTTGGAACGAAATGCCGATGGAAGTCGTGCCGCCTGTGACGGTTTCGAAAAACGTCTGGAGCTGGTCAAGAAGGTTAAAGGCGGTGTTATTTCGAAACATATGCTGTAGTTGATCAGTATTATATTGCAATATAATGGGTAAAGTTATCTGGATTATCGATTTGAACTAGATAGAGTTTTATTTTGTATGAGAATATATTGGACTCGGTGTAAGTGTCTCACACATGATTTTTTGCAATATTATCAACAAATGACATCTTTTAATTGCCACACTCCCTTCTTCCTTTAGCATTTCAAGCTTATTGTTTTCACAATTAGCTTATTGCTTGCACTCAACTTAGTGTTCTAAATGCACTTCCACAGTTATTAATTGAAAGCTTTCGATGCCAAGTACCATTTTTGCATTAGTATGATTGCGTGGCAGGTACAATCATACGCTATGCCCAAGGAGTCGAGAAATTTTCCTTAACGAAAAATTCCTAGACCAGACCGGGAATCGAACCCAGCCACCTCCAGCATGGTGTTGCTTTGTAGCTGCGCCTTTACCGACTGAGCTAAGGGAGGACCCATTGCAACTCCCTAAGTGTGTAAATAACACGTGGCAAACGTACTTTTTCTTGGAATTTTGGTTTAGGGTGGTTGGTGGAAAGGGGTGGGGATAAAGGTCTGGTGGGGTAAAGGGGTAAATTTTGGATTTGGGGTGGGGGTTGGGGTGGAAAAAACGGGCAAAAATAGGGTATCCAACATCCCAGTGATTTATGGTGGAAATGTAGAGATGTTCTCGGCTTCCAATAAACTGAATTTACGTCAACATCTTCCTGCCCTTTACTTATTTGGCCTGCATTCGGGTTAGGCCGGCGCTGGTATTGCCTGTGTCTTGGATCAACAGTTTTTACACATTGATGATGTATGCTAATCCCAAGTATCGTTTGATGGTTCTCTGTGTTCTTATAACGGAGTAGCAATCTCGGGCGATATACGTACATTTTACACGACGTCAAATGGACGCATGTACGTATATCGCCTCCACTTTGTACTTATATCCGCTATCATATACGATTTTGTGTTTGCTGGGGCTAACCAAGAATATCCCCAATCAGGGAAATCGAGAACATTTCCAAACCGAAAAAATTCTGGACCGGCCCTAATCAGACTTTTACTTTCAACCACAACAGAATTGGCAAGGAATTCCCCGACAATCAGCCAGACAACCCACTACTATTTCATGGTATCTTGTCAAGCATAAGAGGCCAATTTTTTTTTCATAAATCCAAAAAGAATTCCTTTATACCTGTTCGCGCGTGAGGCTCAAACTTTTGTAGGCTACATTCTTTATTTTTTTTAACTTCAACAAATGAAACAAATTTCCATCATCATCACCGTGACGAACAAAATAGTTTGTAGTGTTGATAAAAGTGAGAAAAAAAAAGTATGGGGAAAAGGAAAATATTCAACTCATTGTAGAACTTCGTCAAAATACAATCTTCATTTAAAAAAAAAGAGAATCAACATAACCGTACAAAAAATAGTCCAAACAAAATAATCCGTTTTATAACAGTAAAACATCGTCAGTTACAATCTTCATAAATGATAAAAAAAATTGCTCACAGTTGTTTAGCATACAGTTTTAACGTGTAAAATACATAGTCTGTTGGCGCACGTTTAATGTGTCTTGGCATCGAATTGAAAACATTTATTCCTTTAAAATATAATGAGTTTTGTGAAGCACATGTCAAAAAATCGGTGTTCTTATTTCATCCGCGTTTCTAGTATTATACCTATAAATATCACTTCCTCTTTCAATTCGATCAAATAAATATCGAGGCAGCAAACCATTAACTACTTTAAAAATGAACACCATAGTCAAATATATAATTTTCTGCTTCACCGACAACAATTGCAACGTGTCTAACTTAAAAGTCGAGGAAGTGAATCTGTTACATTTTAAAGTAAAACGCATTATTTTACTTTGCAAACGCTGTAGCCTCAGTATTTGTGTTTGATTGGCCAAAAATAAAATGGAAGGGCAAAAGTCCAAATGAGGAGAGATGGATTGATTTGTATAGCTGTATTTTACTGCAAGTAGTTAAATCGTTTTTCAATCGGCATATAATTCCATACTTCTTGGCAATTTTCTTGATGACATTGTCAATGTGAGCGTTGAACTTTAGCTTGTCATCAATAATCACGCCAAGATATTTAATCTCTCGAACGCGATCAATTGCCCCATCATCAATCGTAACTGAGACATCCTCATTTACTCGATTCTGCGAAATTACCATAAATTTAGTTTTACTTATATTCAATATCAATTGCTTATATTTCAATCATATACTTAGAAAACGCAAATCTTCGTTCAAATAAGAAACGGCTTCATTTAAATCCTTAGCTGCAATGAATAACACTGTGTCATCTGCAAACAGATTAATGACACAAAATCGTAAAACACGTCGCATGTCATTAATATACATAATAAACAAAAGGGTCCCAAATAGACTGCCCTGAGGCACTGATGATAAAAAAATAATCCACAAAACCTCTAAATTTATATCCTACACCTTCTTGGTTACAATGACGAGAACGAAGGCATTATCGATGTATTCCCCAGCTTGAATTCCATTCAATCATACAGAACAACAGGAAGAAAACAAACAAACGAGCTATACGAGCCGTTGCATAAATCTGACCCATCAACCCGGTGGCATTAAAAGGCTGACTCAGCCAAAAAACGACGCTAAAAACTCGTAACCACGTCCACCACCTTCTGCTGTTGTCACTGCGCTAAACGGCAAAGATCCCATCACTTGATTGTTGTTCTTGTAGTTGCTGCTGTTGTCTCAATATCTCTGCGCCTCGATCAACCCCGCTTCAAGAACTCACTATTCACGCTGGATCTATCAGTCAGTAAGTCAGTGGAGTAGAGTAGAGCGCAACCAGAGCAGCACCTTCCTGCCGCCTCGGACTCACTGTTGCTGGTGTCTGTTAACTCCAATATGGAAGGTGTCGCTGTTCAACTTACCTACAGCCACACAAAACCTTTAGACAGTCTGACTTGAATTGAATTATTCTCATGTTTAACGATTTCGTTTCTCAGAAAGCTATTGGAATTTCAACCTGAGACTGAGTTCTAGAATGAGAAAACCAGTACCGTCCCATTAAGTGAATCGATCGTTTCTGTGCAACCCACCGGCCGCATAGTCAAAACCTTGAGGTTAAACTTGAGCGTGAGTAGAGTTCTGTGCGTTCAATGCTGCTGCTCCGCACCGCAAGCTCGCTCTCTTAATTTATTGCTGACGAGTTCAAAGCTGCTTGAAAAAGACATCTCCAACGCTGCCAACCGAACAAGAACAGCACCACCATTGTGGAAACTTCATGGCTGTCGTTTATCCATCCGCTCGCTAGGTTTGACTTTTCAAAACGAGTGACTGTTGCCAAGCGAGGCATCCGCTCTGCTCTGGTCGGGGTCAAACCGCTTTGAAAGAGAGGCACTGCTTCTCTGCTGCGTTAATGAAGAGACCTCGAACTTCAAATTAACCAACAACAGTATCTTGAATTACAGTTCAGTTTCGTTTAACCCACATGATTTTAGGTTTTTTTTTTTGTGCGGTGAATTGTTATGCAGGCAATTAATCATGGGATAATGCAAATGATGGTCTCTTTGGCAAATAACAAGCATAATGATGATTGTTTCTTAAATCGTAAATTCCATTGCAAAGGTTAACTGAATTGAACATATGAGAAGATTTTTGGGTTGTTTGCTATACTTGATTTAGTAAACTTTAAATTGAGGGGTTCATACTCTTCAAATAAAATAATCTTCTGACACAGATCTCAGCCTTAGACATTTCAAAAACGTTTTGGTATTTTCAGTGAGAGATTGATTTTTCTTAGGTTAAAAAATGACTCGACTTCCCTAGTACTGGTATCGACAACTCCTGATTAAGATTTTCAAAATTTTCCAGGACGCCGGCTATGTCACTAAAGACTTAAAATTTAACTCATATTCTTAAATTTGACTCAAACGATGTTAAGGTTCCATGAGCGATAACATGAAAATCTTAATTCAAAAACCATGTGCAATGTAAATAAGGAATGCAATGTTTAACATATTCTTATTCTTATACTTGACGCCCGAAAAACTATCCGCCAATAGAGATTCCCGTTTATTTGCACCAGTGCAACATTGTTACTTCAATCACTTGGTGCATGTACATTGAAATGAGCTGGTTTATTTCTACACCAATTAGGTGGTTGGTGATCAAATGACTTATATACAGATAAATTAAGTTGGACATCAACCAAATTTCTAGTTGTATAATTTGCATTCCAATCAAGATGAACACCACAATATATCCTCTCAACCAGGATTCAAACGACACGTTTTGAAATGCATCCAACAGGTTCGGTTATTGATCCCTTTCCATATCATAGAACGCCTTCTCGATTGATGCTTTTGAATCAGGAAGTAATAAATCCTCCCTGTAAATTAGTAAAAAAAAAAAAACAAGCGGCTTCATCATTCCCTTAAGTCGTAGTTCAACTGAATCAACAAACCAGATTGTTCATTACTGTTTACTCTCGGATGGTGCTGCAGTTCCTCCAACACCCCAACCGTAACCAATCAGTTTGTAAACAATCCATATCTCTGCCTGCCTGGCCACATTTCCCACAGAGTAATTTGCAACGCTTCGAAAACTGCTCCCTCCGCGTCGTGGCCGTCGTCGCCGCCGCAAAACGTGTCACTCTTTATTATCCCGGAAGTTTTCGAAAAACCCGTCCGGTAGTCGGTGGGTATGTGATGGATCAGCAAACCACTCCTCCACACAATCGAATGCGGTGCGACAGAGCAGCAGCTTCTCGGAGTTTGTTGACAAATCTTGCGATTTTTCAAGTCGGGTTCCCTTGCACTAATTCAACTGACCGCGTTCAGCCACAGCCTGCTGCACGTTTTTCGCTATGCTAATCGGCGTGCGCTCGGTTGTAGTATTTTAACAAAAACAACATCAAAACCGGTCGGAGCGCGTGGTTGTTTAACTGTTTTATACATTATCGTTCTTCACGTCTCACGGTGGATCAAAAATAGAGACAATCACACCCAGGGTCGCTAAAAGATATTTCTTGGTAACGACGGCAATGGGAAGTTGACCTTTCTATTGAAACTAAACAGCTAATGAAGGGTTTGTGTCCCTTGACTCAGCCTTATATGCAACGATCGATTACATTTTAAATCATCTTCTATCTATCTATCTATCTATCTATCTATCTATCTATACGCATAACTGTCCCATATTCTATGGGATTCCGTATATACATGGGAGAGTTATGCTTTTATAAGTAGTATATCTATATGTATAAACATTAATTTCTGTCTGTCTGTCTTGACCTTATAGACTCGGATACTACTGAACCGATCAGCGTAAAATTTTGTATAGAGGAGTTTTTGGGACCGGAAAAGGATCCTAAGGTAGTAAGAGACCCTTCCCTTCTCTGAAAGGGGGGGCTTCCATACAAATAAAACACATAATTATGCATAACTCGAGAACTAATCAAGCAAAGGAAGCCAAATTTAGCATGTAGGAGTTTTTAGAAGCAAGAAATGTTTCTATGGTGGTTTGAGACCCCTCCCATCTTCAGAAAGAGTGGCTCCCATACAAATGAAACAGAAGTTTCTACATAACTCAAGAGCTAATCAAGTAAATGGAACCAAATCTTACATGTGGAGTTTTCTGGAAGCAAGAAATGTTTCTATGGTGGTTCGAGACCTCCCTCCTCTCTAGAAAGGAGGGGGGGGGGGGGGGACTCTCATACAAATGAAAAAGAACCAAATTTGGCATGTGGGGGGTTTTGAAGGTAATGATTGTATGGTGGTTTGAGTCTGACAGGGAGGGCTCCCATACAAACGAAACACAAATTTCTACCCAACATGAGAATTATCCAGGTAACTAAAACATGAAACGTGTATTTCTCGGGTAAGAAGCATGTTCTGATAGAAGTTTGAAACCTTGCTAAGTCAGGAAAAAAACTCATACCGAAAAACAACCATAAACGTCCAAGTGGAATTAAATTGTCATGCATTTAGTTGCAAGCGTAGCAGCGCTCGCACCGGGTTCAGCTAGTAAGGCCTGTACTCGAAAAAAATGCACCATTTTTATCCGAGTGTAACTTTTTTGTCCATGAGAAATCGAGGAAAATCTAAGTATAACTAGTTTGGAGTGAATTGTTCACATGTGCAAAATATCATAACAATCGGTTCAGTGGTTATTGAGCTGTCATCAAAACAAGAAGAAAACCGCCGAAGAATTTGCGCGCCGTCATGGAAAATCCGACTGCAACCATGAGATGGATCGGAAGACAACTGGGAATCACCCATACAACTGTGTCTCGGGTGGGAAAATCGTTTAAAGAGTCCCAGGCGACCGAGCGGCGGGCTGGAAGTGGACGAAAATCGAAGACAGCTGACCCTGTGAAGGCCCGGAAGGTGTTGGATTATTTCAAGTGTAATCCGAACCTTTCGATTCGCGACGTGGCTCTGAAGGTAAAGTGTTCCGCTTGGTTCGTTCAGCAAACCATGAAACGGGCTGGGCTTTGTGTATTCAAGTTCCGCAAGGCACCAAACCGGTGTTATCAACAAAAAACGGCGGCCACATCCCGCGCAAGGAAGCTGTATCGAGAGTGGTTAACGAAATCGATGTCCCGAGTAACACATCTTCAAGATTGTATGTTGAGAAAGCTTCTTTCTAACCAAATCTAGTCATATAAAAGTACTTTCAGCCGTGTGTGGTTATGGATGACGAAACCTACATCAAGCCAGACGCTAAACAGATACCGGTGCTGGAGTTCTACGTTGCCAAATCACTGTTTAATGTTCCGGAAGACATAACTAAGAAGAAAGTGGACAAATTCGCCGAAGAAATACTTGCTCTGGCAGGCCATATGCCAATGCGGTAAACTGAGTAAACCGTACATCACAACGGGTACCATCAACAGCGAAATTTACCGCACCAAGTGCCTCCAGAAGCGTCTGTTGCCCTTCTTCCGGTCCCACGGAAGCAAGATATTATTTTGGCTGGACCTGGCATCATGCTTACGCGTGATCGACGTTCGATTGGTACAGAGACAATAACGTTGTTTTTGTACCAAAAACCGCCAACCCCCAAAATTCACCAGGCATTCGTCCAGTGTAAAGATTTTGAGCCATAATGAAGGCCAAAGTTCAAAAATCGCCAAAGGTGCTGAAGTTGAAGAAAGAATGGATGAAAGTGAGGGGTCTTAAGGGAAAGGTGCGGATTTTCAGCGATGGAAAGGAAATTGAAAAAGAAGTTATGTCGAAACATAATCCATATGTATAAGTTTATTCCCTGAAAGTTTCGAGAAAATCATACTTTAAATAAATTTTTGGCGAACACTTTTGTCTGGTGCATTTTTTTCGAGTACAGGCCTAATGCAGACGATATGAAACTTTGTAACATGAGTAACACAACCGATCTCGAAAATTTTCAACATGATGGCAGGACAGGCAAGTTCCACAACTGGTGTAAGATGAGTTTTCTAAACTTTAATGTTAAAAAGTGTAATTCAATATCATTTATAAGCAAACTGCTTGTTCAGATATTCTTATTTTTAGGGGCGATTCAAATATGGCGTCGTATTTCTTTCGGTGGGCGGAAGGTCAAGATTTTTTACAGTACCACTTTGTTCCATTATGATAAACTCCTTTCATAACTAAAGACTGTATTCGATGAAATTTGGACACACAAAATAGGTCACCAAAAATTTTCCTTGAGCCCGATTCTTTTCAATTTTTCTAGAAATAAAGTACTACTAAATGGTTAAGTTTTGACATCATTGGTTTATTGAACCTCTTCTCCCAACCCAAATGCCCGTACTTTTGCCTTGACCCCTTTCATTAAATTTTGTTCAATGATAGGACCGACTTGCTTAGTTACTTTCAACCACACTTTCTTCAGTTCAAGTTCATTTTCTATCAGTTTTGGAGTTTTAACGAGCTTTGCCTTCATGATTGCCCAAAAATTTTCGATTGGGAGAAGTTCCGGAGTGTATGGAGGGTTGACATCTTTTGGTACAAAAACTACAGTATTATCTTTGTACCAGTCTAAGACGGGCCGGGCATAGTGGCAAGATGCCAAATCCGGCTAAAACACTGTCGGGCCATCGTGAGATCTCAAAAAGGCCAGAAGTCGTTTTTGGAGGCATTCGTCCTTGTAGATTTGTCCGTTGACGGTCCCAGAGGTGATGAAGGGCTGACTCATTTTGCAACATCCGCAGATCGCTTGCCAGACAAGGAATTTTTTGGCGCATTTCGACAGTTTCTTCTTCCGTACACTCTCCAAAACGGCCAACTTAGAGGTGGCGACGTAGTGTTCCTGTCCTGGCATTTGTTTGGTGTTGGCTTTAATGTAGGTCTCATCGTCCATCACAATGCAGAACGGTTTTGTGAGCCACTCCCTGTACAGTTTTCTTGCACGAGTTTTGGCCACCGAGTTCTGTTTATTGCTCCGGTTCGGTGCCTTCTGGACCTTGTACACATGTAATCCAGAACGTTTCATTGTTTTTTGCACAAATCAAACTGAAACTTTCACCTTTTTCGCAACATCCCTGATCGAAATGTTGGGATAACGCTTAAATTGGTTCAATACCATCCTGGCCTTCTCTGGATTTGATGTGCCACGTTTTTTGCTACTACCATTTTTCCGCTTGGTTGTCTTACGGTCCTTGAACGTTTTGATCACATGAGATACGGTTGAGTGTGCGATTCCGAGCTGTTTTCCGATCCATCGATGAGAAGCGTTTGGGTTTTCGAAGTGAGTGCCCAAAATTTGTTGGCGCACTATTTCTTCATTCGAAGCCATCACTGAAATCACTCGACCGATTTTCACGAAACTCATTACACAATTGACACAACACAATGAAATACATTCAGTTAAAATTTCAATAATTTTTACCCACACGCTAAAAAGTTAAGAACAATTGCGTGTGTCCAAATTTCATCTAATACAGTCTTTAATCATGTAAATATGATCACTGACGCCTTGCTCAAATAGTAAATTATGTGGTTAGAAACAATGTTTTTCATTCAAATCTATACCTTCGATCACTCAAGTGATAAATTGATAAATTGTATTAGGTGCGCAACTAAGTTCTCGCTGTTTTTTGGTGAAGGAACTTTATTTTGAAAACAAAGGTTACAAACGAATTATTAAAAGTATTGTCCATCACTAGCTACGACTTTTTCCCATCTTTCTGGTAGAAGGTGAATACCATTTCGATAGAACTGTTCGTCTTTTAATGCTATCCAAGAATCAAGCCATTTTGAGATGTCATCATATGAGTGGAATTGCTGACCAGTGAGACCATGTGCCATCGAACGGAACAAGTTATAATCGGACGGTGCAATATCAGGAGAATATGGCGGGTGGGGTTGGACTTCCCATTTGAGCGTTTCCAAGTAGGTTTTCACGGGTTTCGCAACGTGAGCTCGAGCGTTGTCATGCTGAAGAATCACTTTTTCGTGTCCGTGCTCGTATTATGGCCGTTTTTCGTGCAGTGCTCGGCTCAATCGCATCAATTGAGTTCGATACCGTTCCCCGGTAATGGTTTCGTTTGGTTTCAACAGCTCATAATAAATAAAACCAACTTGGTCCCACCAAATACACTGCATAACCTTCGCAGCGTGAATATTCGGCCTAGGCGACGATGTTGAAGCATGCCCGGGCAGTCCCCATGAATGTTTCCGTTTTGGGTTACTGTAATGAATCCATTTTTCGTCTCCCGTTACAATGCGATGTAGAAAACTCTTCCTTTTTTGCCGCTGGAGCAGTTGTTCACAGACGAAAAAACGACGCTCAACATCTCTTGGCTTCAAATCGTAAGGAACCCAAGTTCCTTGCTTTTGAATCATTCCCAACGCATGCAATCGCTTAGAAACGGCTTGGCGAGAAACTCCTAATCCTGAACCAAGCTCTTCTTGCGTTTGACACGGATCTTCATCGAGCAATGCCTCCAATTCAGAGTCTTCGAAGTTTTTTGGCCTTCCTTCACGCGGACGATCATCAACACTGAAATCACCGTTTTTGAAGCGACGAAACCAATCACGACACGTTGTTTCACTCAGAGCAGCATCACCGTAAACTTTTTGGAGCTCTCGATGTGCTTCAGCCGCCGTTTTCTTCGAATGAAAGAAGAAAATCAACACTTCCCGCAAATGACGATTATTTGGCACGAAATCAGACATCTTCAAACAACCTAAATATATAACATTAAACCAAAATCACTGATTTGGCAAAGCGGTTTGTTTACCATATGTCTGAGCTTGGTTTATGACGCTTGAGATGGTCAACATTCGACCAGCACTTACTACTGGCGCCATCTATTGCTAAACAGCGGGAACTTAGTTGCGCACCTAATACTTTAGTAACTACCTGTGGTACAGTACATTTAATCACTTGAGTGATCTTAGGTAAAGATTTGAATGAAAAACATTATTTCTACCCATTATTTACCTGTAGGTTATTAAAGATAGAAAATAATAAATATTGTCAGAGTTACTTATTAAATGGTGCTTAAAGTTTTTGGTAATAAACAGGATCAACCACTTGATTTAATTGTATTATCACTAAAGTTTAAAAAATTTATTAATTTAAAAATAAGCCCTTTCCAAATAGTAGCCTTGTTTTTCCAAACATTCAAAGATTCTTAAAAATACACGGTAAAAATATGACATGAAAAAGTTGTTGTTCGATAAAAAATTTCTTTACAAGGGCCCATTTCGCGATGTTTAGCGAACTTTTAGACAATTATTATTTATTTTTATTTACATGGCATAACGTCACAATACTATAACATAGCCTGATACACAAAATCCCTCCATAATGCCCGATTCATGGCTGCTCCTCTCCAATCCCTTGGGCACCTTGTTCCCCCTAGGTCTTGCTCCACCTGATCTGACCATCTTGCTCGTTGCGCCCCACGTCGTCTTGTACCAACCGGATTTCCGTCGAACACCAGTTTTACAGGATAGTTGCCCGGCATTCTCGCAACATGTCCTGCCCAGCGTATCCTTCCAGCTTTTGCCACCTTATGAATACTGGGTTCGCCGGCGAGTTGCGCGAGCTCATGGTTCATCTTTCGCCTCCGTAGTCCGTCCTCCTGTACTCCACCAAAGATGGTTCTTAACACCCGTCGCTCGAAAACTCCGAGTGCTCACAGGTCCTCTTCAAGCATTGTCCACGTCTCACGCCCGTAGAGAACAACCGGTCTTATTAGCGTTTTGTACAGGATGCACTTCGTACGGGAGCTAAGTCTGTTTGACCGTAGTTGCTTGTGGAGCCCATAGTAGGCACGACTTCCATTGATAATCCGCCTCCGGATCGCAAGGCTGTTGTCGTTGTCCGCAGTAACCAGTGAGCCGAGATAGACAAATTCATCGAGTACCTCGAACTCATCGCCGTCGATCGTTACACTGCTGCTCAGTCGGGTCCTGTCGTGCTCGGTTCCGCCTGCCAGCATGTACTTCGTTTTGGACGTATTTATCTTCAACCCAATCTTCTCTGCTTCCCGAGTCTGGTGTACTGCTCTGCCAGCGCCTCAAATGTTCTGCCGACAATATTCACGTCATCGGCAAAGCAGATAAATTGACCGGATCTGTTGAAAATCGTGCCTCGCATGTTAAACGCCGCTCGTCACATAACACCTTCAAGAGCAATGTTGAACAGGAGGCAAGAGAGACCATCACCTTGACGAAGCCCCCCTGCGGGATTCGAATGAACCCGATAATCCACCCGATATCCTCACACAGCAGTGGGTTTCATCCATCGTAGCCTTGATATGTCTGGTCAGCTTCCCCGGAAAGCTTTTCTCGTCCATGATTTTGCATAGCTCATTTCGGTTAATTGTATCATATGCGGCTTTGAAGTCGATGAATAGATGATGCGTTAGGACTCTATATTCACGGCACTTTTGGAGGATCTACCGCAAAGTGAAGATTTGGTTCGTTGTAGACCGTCCTTCGATGAAGCCGGCCTGATAACTTCCCACAAATCTATTTGCTAGTGGCGACCGTCGCTGGAAGATGATTTGGGATAATACTTTATAGGCGGCATTAAGGACTGTGATCGCACGATAGTTTTCACAGTCCAGCTTGTCGCCTTTCTTGTAGATTGGGCAGATAATCCCATCCTTCCACTTCTCCGGTAGCTGTTCGGTATCCAAAATCCTGACTATCAGTCGATGCAGGCAATTTGCCAACTTGTCCGGGCCCATCTTGATAAGTTCTGCTCCGATTCCATCCCTGGCAACCGATTTGTTGTTCTTCAGCTGCATGACAATTATATCGAGCACTCGATACTGAAGAAGTCTGTAAGTCGCAGACGAAATAGGCCTATCTGTCAAAAGATAATATCTGTAGTGGAATTTAATTGAATTTGCTCGCGTTTAGCAGTAATAGTTTAAAAAAGTGTTTCAATTTTTTATTTTTTTTTTAGAAAAAGTGATCAAGTTAAGTGTTAATTTAAATTTTATTAGTTTTTCAATTAAAAACGTTCTACTAATACGCTCGCAAAAGTGTTTTTTTTTTTAAAGAGTTTTGTTTTAAAAAAGTGAAGTATTCTTTTTTAGGTAAGTTGAGGCATTGATCGATAAGTTATGATATTATATGGCGTGACCAAACTTCGTGCTCGCTGGATATAGCCGATTTGGCATCAACAATATCCTCCCTTCTGAAGAAAGGCGTGAGTAAGTGCAGCAGAAGCTGAAAATCATGCGAAAATCAGTGTCCATTTTTTTAATGCATACAATATCCCATCTGCCACTACGACACCGATACCTTCTTAACGCTCCCAGACTTCAGTGTAATTGAAATCATAATTAGAAAGTTTAACCAAGGCAGTTAATCTACTCGCAACAACAATATAGATGATCCAAAATTTGGTGCTTCCTGGTTCCCACTCACCAACCTACAGAGTCAGAGGGATCATTCGAAGTTCACGTGAAGGCTTAAACGGTGACGGTACTGAATCAGCAGCTCCGTTCCGGGGCGAGTATTTATTGATTTTCTCGTCTATTTTCGAACAACGTTAAGTGTTCCAGCACATGGCGGTGTATTTTACCACCTTCAAAGTGAATAAATTGCAAATTATACTTCGGTTCGTGCATCTTCAAAGCAACCACTTCTTGCGGCAGTCCATGCTGTGCTGTAGGGTAAGGCGGATAGGGCACTTCAGAATCTTCTAGAACCGACTGCAACGTACCGTCAGCTGAGTTGCTACCCTGAACTTCGAAGCACACATGCACACACAAAACCATGATTGGGTAGATGGGTTGTGAGATGGGAGCAATTAAGTCGATTCATTTGTTTCTATCTTGTAATGGGTGGTAGCGGTGTGTGGTGTACGCTCATTTGCATTCTACTGAGGTGCAGGGATGTGTGATAAATCTGAACTGTCCAATGGGAAGATTATAATCATCGAAGCGCGTGGCTTTCGTTGCTCGATGAGAGACAAGTCCGAAAGCGGTCATGTCGACTTATTTCCAGTGCGATAGTACAAGTTAATCTTGGATAATTGAAGGGCATAAATTACTTGAAACGTGAGTTATTAGTCAGACCGAAGCAGAAGAAAAATGACTACTCAATAGTTGCATTTCAAAATGGAACGAACTGTTTTGATACTGTGAACTGAATACTATGAATCATGGAAACTTTTTATTCAGCGAATCACGACTAGAGGAAGAACTTTGTGATATCAGCAGTGCCGATCGCTTAACCCCATCCAAGCGTTACTCCTCACGTGTCTTACCGCGGTCTGCTTAGCGGCGCTTCGGGACCAACACCGAACGACAATCGATTGATTGACTCGCTGCGGAGGGTGTTGTAATATTCAACAGTACTTCGATACGATTACAGTTTCTCCACACACTGCGCTGACTGGTTGCAATCGGTAGCTGTTGCAGCAACGGCTGGCCCCGTGTTTATGTAAAAAAAAAAGCTTTGGCTCAGCTGAGCAGCGACCAACTTCGCCGGTTATACATACAAAGCGCGTATGTGGAACCAGCTCACACAATGCCACAACAGTGCAGTAGGTTCCTCTCTAGATGATAGTTTATTCACCTCTGGCACCATTTCTCCTTCGGTTGCATAGCGAACGTCGTATTGTAATGCACGTGGTTTAAGCAAACAAGTTTCATTCGGCAATGAAGTCCGATAAAAGCTTGTGTCATCGAAAACAGCAGTTTATATTCGTTACAATCAGTCATAATCGGATCCAACCCTCCTATCCCGCAATGATCCGGAACATGTTTTGCAAATAATTTGTTCAAAAAGTTTAATTTACATACAGAGTTGACATCACCTGGTGAATGGAAATCGTAAATAACTTCTTCGCTAAAAATCGAAAATAAAAATACTTATCATCGTTGCAGAGTACTGCCGTGGAGGAGACCAGAGTGGATTCGATGTCAAATATTTTGTTGGACTTTGGCACACCACCTCCACTGCTCGTGAACCATGAAAACCGGTTCAAACCCAATCGGCATGGCAAATTGTGTGGAAAAAGGGTGAACAAATTGATAAAGCTTTTACCGAAATTGGAATGAGAGCACAAACGTTGGCCAACTATTCCGAGTCGTCTATGCCATTTAACGAGTTTCTGTGAGTTTACGGCACTGAATGCTTTATCAGAAAAATCATCAAAATGAGTCAGAATCGAAGGTGCCATGCGGCAGTAAGCGCTGTTTACGACGCGCGGTAGCTGGTAGCAATTTTTGGATTTGTTTTTTCTTATCCAAAATTTGAATGTACAGTATGTTGAAAAATATTTCACCCTTTACGCTTGTTTCGTATTTGGTAACATTTTTCTGAAATAATCATGTTCTAGTTGGATTAATTGGACGTTACTTGCAATATTCAGTTTTCTTTGGTACTTTGCTAACAATAAGATTAAAGATGTAAGGATTGTAACATGTAACAGGCAAACTAAGTACATCCAACTTATTGCAGTTCAGCGTGAATAACATACTACCTGTAATATGATCAAATGTGTACAACAAGAATAACTGTTTCATCGTCATTTTAATTATTATATTTGAACGATCAGATCGTTGTATTGGCTTAAAGAAAACAAGCTTTTTGAAACCAATAGACTATTTTCGCAGCAGTTTCTTTGCCTAGTGTAAGCATTCCAGCAATTCCAATGTAAATTTTTGCAGTTAACATATTTGCATACTTGAAGGCAGGGATTCCAGATACTTTTTTCAAAAGTCTGTATCAATCTCATTGAAATGTCTGTATCTGTCTGTATAAGGGTTTTCGTTTTGGTTTTAAGGTTTTCAATGGAAAGTTGAAAATCGCTATTTATCGATGCTGACAAACGAGTCGAGATGAGATTCTGTTATGTAAACATCGCAAAAACAAAAATTTAACGCAAAAGAGATTGCAATTTCAAGTTTTATATTTAAATGTCAACTTTTCTTTCACTTGCATACATATGATTAAATCACTGACATTTTTCAATCACTAAATATTAACAGAGCAAAATATTTTGATCTTTTACATTCGATATTTTGAAAAATTCTAGGCAAATCGTTTATTATCATCATTCATAAATTTACAGAACCAACTCACCTTCACTTCACTACTACAAAACTCATTTATTTCAAAGGCTTGGGCAACTTAAATTTTGCTGTACATATCGCTTGTGAACAGACATTTAAAATAAGATGAAATTTCAACCACTCCGTTTTGCTTTTTGTGCTATCTATCGTATCTTTGGCCGACAAAATGTCTTTCATGGTTTATGGTTGCAGTGCGTTTGCGGGCATAGCTTTTTTTGGCCGTCGAATACGGTATAGCCAATATGAGCTGTCGTAGACACGGAAAAGCTCAGTCCGCCACTGAAAATCTCAATTTCCAGAGCTCGTCGTTGATTGGTTGAACTGATGTATCATCAATAATGTTATCAAATCGTTTGATAAGGTGAAAACATGTTGGATGGGCTTATACACTGATATTGTCAGGATCAATTAACTAAATCACTGAGGGTATCGTCGGAAAGGTCAATTCTTTTTTTTTTTTTTTTTTTTGACGTAGGACTACGTATCTGTTTTCGATACTAACACATTCAAATTGCGAAAAATTGGAGCGTTAGAAAAAACGATCAGGTTTTGAACGCTAATTACTAGGTACTATCACGATCTATTTCCAAAATGTTTGCAGCTTTAGGTTAAGACATTTTCTACGGATTGATTTCAATATTTAAATTTATTAATTTTTAACATGCAACTAATAAAATAAACGCAAATATGAGGTGATGTCTTATAACGTCGATTTATCAGAGTAAGTTTACCAAATACACAGTCCTCTTCTAGCACAGACTTCATATTTAAATAAGGAACGTCTCCTAGGCAGCCATGAATTTTATATAACGGGTACACCTTCGCATTTTGATTTAGTTTTTCGGCAGTCGTGGGGCTGTGCAGTGGCTGTAGGATCGAAGTTGGCGGCAGCAAGCACCCTGAAGGGTGCAATGATGAGCAGTCGTTGCCCAGAGAGGCGTTGGTGCAGTTGGCTGTTGTTGCCGATGCTTCCGTCAACCTCGTTGCGAGAAACATGGCTGCTGAAGCCTACTAGTTGGCGAGAAAAAGCCGCCCGTGACAACGAGACAAGAATCAATCATCCCACGTCACCTGCAGATGGCCACTTGCATTGAAGAGGAGATGAACCAAGAAAGCAAGTCCAAGTTCAATGGAGAACTGTTTCTCCCCCGTTAACTAAATCCGTCCTTTTCAGGACGACCAAATCAATTTGCCAACTGAAGAGTTCGTTTGGATACATTTTTCTCTTGTGCTGTTTGAAATTTCCTTTACCGCACCGGCTGAACATGGCATTGCTTTAAACGCCGCGTCCAACAGTAAATGGCAAAGCGCGTTGAACAACCAATGAACCAACAGATCCATAACTATCTTCTACGCGTTAAAGATAGTGACCCTCTCAATCATCGTAGAAAATACAACCGGGGCCGTATCATAATTAAGAGCCACTAAATGCTTTTTAAGGAGTGTACAATAGAATTTTCTTGGCCCTTTTTAGAACTGACTTAAATCAATTAGCGGATGGCCCTGATGTGTCTGAAAAGTCTATGGGAATTAGATTGCTGCGTAGTCCTACGTCATCTTTGCACACAACCCCATTTGGCTGTACCTTGTAGTTTTTTGAGGGTATCGTCGGCAAGGTCAATTTTTATTACAGCAGCATATGTGGAAATTCATCATGTCCAGTCGAAATTGATGCAAGTGCTCCATGCTTAAATTGTCTCTTCTAGTGTATTCGTTGTTCAAGGCCTGCACTTCGACACCTTCGTACAGTTTTTCCAACTCGCAGAAGTTATTGGGGATCAGGATCACGAAACCAGGGTTTGTCAATTTTTTTAAATATCCTGGTTTCGAGAAACAATCGAATATCAAGAACATCAATTTGGAAGTTTCTGTTGTCAGTTTGTACACCATTGGCTTTTCAGATTGAAAAAAGTTGATTCAACCGGTTGATTTTCGGTAAGATGTGGTTAATTGCGATCAAGTACAGGTGGTTTGATGGATCGCCGAGACGCTCGTAAACTTTCCTATTTTTGATCCTGCTGATATATTGCGCAAACTGGAATATACTTTTAAGACTTCCAGCTTCAAGAACACGCTGAACAACTTGGTACAAAGAAAGGGTCGCGGATGGATGTAACATGTTTAAAAGGTTTAGCTCTATTAGGTGCTGCAGTTCGTTGAACTTTGCTCCTTTTAAAGGACTTTTGCAGAAGATGGAATATTCTTACATGAATATGATGCACACAAAGCAAATGAATGGCAAATGCTTTTCAGTACGAATAAATTCGGACAGTCGTTTTTAAATAGTACACTAACAGAATGCTTTCCACCGTGCATAAAACTCGCTCCGTCTACACCGAACCCCATTAGCTTCTTTTTGTACAAAATCAAAGTGTTCGTTAAACTTAATTACAATGGCACTGTGTATCGTAGTAGCATTCGCTTCAGCAAGCTCGAGTACGTAATTAAAAGAATCTCGAATTGACAGTTCATTGCCATTCCAATAGGAAGTCCTCACTACTAAGACCAATTGAGTCATCGATTATAAGACCAAATGGTTTGGACCGCATCATTGCAACCAACTCTTATAGATGCGATTTGCCAAGGAAATTCGTCATGATGGGCGTATTTTTAGTTCGTTTCAGTGCTACGTCTTAGACAAGGGTCAAATCAGTGAAAACAGCCTTATAAAAAAGCCAGGCACATACTTGTACTTCTACATCCCCCACTGGTTTTTTGTCGCCAACAAAATGGTTCAACTTCAGACTGTCAATAACTTGCTTACTGTGACGTATGTGACTTTCCCTATCGCCATGTTTTTTTTTTAAATCTAGAAGTTCGCCGAAATGAATGTCTGTATAATGTCTGTAATCTGTATGATGTCTGTATGCATGATGAAATGTCTGTATAAATACAGACATGTCTGTATATCTGGCATCCCTGCTTGAAGAATTTCGAGGCATTCCCAGCCCTTCGGTTTAGAAAGGGGTATGGGACGTTCTGCCGAGTCGGTCGGGGTAGATTTCATGTGTGAATAGGCTGCCACATCAACGTTCAAAAGAACCTGAATCAAATGGACAGCTTGTAATGATCATTTGAAGATGCGGTGGGGGATCTTTGCGCTGATATTCCTCAATGTAGCACGTAGTAAAATGTTTCTTATCTTCTATATCTTAACGTGATGGAGTTGAGTAAACAAATGAAAATTAATCGGAAATGATCTCTCAAACGCATCCGTCAAACCATTCTGAACGACCGTTGTGAGAATATCACCATGAAAATCTCACATGCTATCATGTTGCCAATTACTAATGCTTTCTTTCCTTTCTCCTGTTCTCTTCCTTATCCCTTTACCGCGAGCAATAACATACCTGAAGACAACCTGGAAATTACATCAAATTGAAGCGATAAGTAAAGAACGGTATGTACTTATGTTGGATTTTTTTTTAAGGGTATCTAGCTGGAGCTGCGTGACTTGACCCTTTCCCAACGTCACCTCCACTACGACCAATAACTAAGAAGCAAAAGCCTATGTTGGCCGCTTGAGCACTAGTTGAAGTATTTAGTATTGAACCGTAGTATTTTTCACGATAATGTTTTGTTATGCAGTCGTAAAATAGAAGCTCAAATTAATACCCTATCCTAGATGTCACGAGCTTTGTTTGATGATTTCTAATGATTCCCAGGAATGATAATCCGGGGCAAAGTGCCGTCTAAGTTAATAGCCCACAGTCCTGAAGTCATTAGTCTTGAAATTTAGTTACTACTGCATACGGCCTAGTAACTAGATTTCAAAAAGACATGTAAATTGCCAAACAATAATTCTTAGGGACGACATTCAGGCTTTTGATGTAGTCTATGTTGTCAACTAGTAGTACTGAAGTCAACCCCAAGAAGTATTGCAACAAGAGTATGCATAATATTTATTATTCCTACAGGGAATGATATTTCTAGACAATCCTCAATTTTAATTGTGCGCCAATGTTGGCTATTTACAGTACTGCGGTATCTTCTAATAATAATCCTTAGAGATTGAATTAGTATGTAATAAGCTTCCATTTTAAAGTGTATTATAAGGGTCAGTCAGTCAAGTTGTCTTATGCTTATGGCGTTCATTTGACAGCCCCGAGGTACTTAGTTTGGAATGGAATTGAAACGGAATCGAAATGAAATTAAAATGGATAAAAAAATTCGAAACGGAACCGAAATAGAACCCGAAATGGAATTGAAATGGAATCGAAACAAAACCAAAGTGGAACCGAAATAGAACCGAAAAGTAGAGCTATATCCATTAAGAATCCGGAATAATAAAATCATCTGTATCTCGATAACGAATTAACGTACAAATAAGTTTAATACATCATAAAAAAAGGCACTTTAAGGAAAAAATATCAATACAAATCATTTCTCTTCGTAACCAATGAAAATTTGCACTTTCTTCTTAATTCCTCCCATCGAACGCTGCACACCTCCGGAGTCAACTTCCTTGGCACATTTGTTCCACATTTTGGTCATCTGAGTCGCGTCCCGAGCAGTTTTTGCACTTTTTTTAAGCTTCCGCTTCATTATTGCCCATAATCTCTCGATGGGCCGAGACTGCGAGCAGTTGGGTGGATTTATGTTTTTATCGATAAAATCTACGTTATTATCGCGGTATCACTGGATGACTTCCCGGCTGTAGTGGCAACTCGCCAAATCTGGCCAAAACTTCACGGGACCTTTATGGGCTTTAATGAAAGGTAGTACGCGGTTTTTGAGACATTCTTCTTTGTACAGCTTCGAGTCCATCGTCTTATTCGTCACGAACACTTTGGTCTTTGCACCGCAGCTGCCAAATCCCTTGCCAAATCATCAGTTTTTGTTTGCAAATTTGTCCTTAAAAGCAAACCTAAACTTCGCAGGAACATCTCCTCGTGCCGTCGCCATGTAGAATTTTTGGCCAGGAAGCTGTCTGAAATCCATTTTGACGTAGGTTTAATCGTCGATGAGCAGGCATCCTTGGTACTTCGTCAAAACCTGCTGGTGTAATTTCCGAGGTCGTATTTTGGTGACGAAACTTTGCTTCAACGTTCTGTTTGGTTGCTTGCTGGCTCGATAAGACCGATATCCTGCTCGCAAATGAATGCTTCGAACAGTACTGCGAGCAGCAGCGTATTTTTGTGCGATTTCATTATCTGATAGTCCAGGGTTTGCTCTGACGGTTCTCAACCCCTTCTGGCTCAGCTTGCGGTCATATGTTCCACTAGGACGCTTACCTCGAGGCCCTCAATCCACGCTCTTTCGCTTCCTGAAACATTTGAGCACATCATACACGGTTGACTTGGTGATTTTCAACGTTTTTGCGATTTTTATTGCGGACCACGTTGGATTATCAACGTGGGTGTGCAGAATTTTTTTCTCTCCTCTCGGCTTCCATCTGGAAGAACTTTTGACTCACTGCACGAAACACCGTGAAATTTATACCACCGAAAGTGGGCGCCTAGATAAACAAACCACTGTAAAAGAATTCTAGCAGCGGTCACTTTCCGTGCCCCTACAACACAATAAGTGATTCCTGATTCTAACTGGACAGAACCCAAGTAACATTGCCAAAACCATCCAGCCTTATTAAGTTTTATTAAGGTTTTATCAAAGCCACTAGAAATCAATTTGGTTTTTTTTTTTTGACACCAAGAGCTGCCAATAGGTTTCATATTTTAGTCAGGTTTATGAGAACCTACATAGCTTGTTTAAAACGATCTTAAAACCTAGTTTTTTTCTTATTCCTTTTACTTCTTTCAAACGCTTTATTGCGACTTTATGAACTCATAAAATGCTGTTTTTAAATACCGTTTTAGGACTCATTCATATTATTTTATTATGGTCAGTTGAAAAACATTTTAAAACCATTTTGCCTCCAGTAAATGCATTAAACGGCAAATTGGCATTGAGGGAAGCCACCAAATAACCAAATAGTTTTAAAGTAGTCATGGCGAAGATAACTTGGATCTATGGCAGAATTGTGATTTTTTTTCCAATCGCCATATTTTTATATACGAAATACTTTAAATGTGCAAAAATAACGCACCAAATTCTAAATGTAATGCAAATGATCCGTAGATCGTCGACCAATTTCTGCAGTTTTTCAAATAACCTTATTGAATTCCATACATTTTCGAGAAATTCATGATTAATTTATCGAATATATTTGTTTTAAATTTTGTCTTTGTTGTTGTGAACTCGCATAATTTCCGAGGCGCATTAATTTGCGGCTCTTATCGTACCAATATTCACCACAAAATTAAATGCGTTTATGATTTGGAGCATGATACGCTGAAAAAACATAATTTGTTTTGATTCTTTTGCTATCAATCAAAATTTCCCGCCACACCTGACCTTTTTTCTCCAATATTATTTACTGCTAAATGAGTCAGAAGAGCAGAGAATCGAACAAAGCAGAACCACAAAAACCAACCACGATACCACAGTTAAGTTTGACAGCTGTGGCGATTTGGCGGCATGCTAGTTTTCATGGCAGCCAACAGGTTTTATGAAGGTTCTCGAGTGGTCATAGCATCCATCACTAGAATATTTTCAAAATCTTTATGGTCTTATGAAGGTTTTATTTACTTGTTCCATAGAGTTGGCCACTTTGTACAAATTTTGGCTTTAAAGAAGCATAGAAGAAGTGTTGGTAGACAAAACAGTTTTAAATGTAGTTTTATCAACAAAGCCGGGAGGAAAGCTATACGGCTGGAATAAAACTTAAATTGTTATTTGGGAACTTTAGCCGAAACGGAATTGAAACGGAAACGATATGGAACGGAACCGCCCCCCCCCCCCCCCCCCCCTTCTTCTAAAGTAGATCAAATACTTAACCCTCAATGAGCGAACCCTCCGCACTGTTGCTGAAATAAACTACTTGGAAAGGTTTATTCTACTGCTCGTGGTTCCTAAATGGGCCCTCCGCGTCCTATCTCTTATATACATGTTTGTCATTGTCAGACGAGAGTAACCCTTTTCTGTGGCTATGTGCTTCATTTCGAACCGTCAGATATTTACCATGATCAAAACATTCACCCTTTTCGGAAATTTGCAATTTGTTTCACTTATTACTCTTTGAGCAAACCACGTATTTTGGTTACTCGTTCAAAACAAATGGATAAACAACAACATAAAAGCTGCCCCGAAAATGAAAAGAGTACTTTAAGTTGTTTCCCTCCCTGGAAGAGCCGGGCTCAACAGCCGGGGTACGATTTTCACTCGATCCGGTCAGTTTGTTAGTTTTGCGGATGACATGAACACTGTCGGCAGAAGATTTGAAACGGTGGCAGAAATGTACACTCGCCTAAAACGCGAAGCTGCGAAAGTCGGGCTGGAGGTGAATGTGTCGAAAACAAAGTACATGCTAGCGGGAGGTACCGAGCGCGACAGGGACCGCCTAGGCAGCAGTGTTATGATAGACGGGGATACATTCGAGGTGGTGCAAGAATTCATCTACCTTGGACCCTTGGTTACGGCTGACAACAACAACAGCCGTGAAATCCGAAGACGCATCATCAGTGGAAGTACTACGGGTTCCAGAAGAACTTGCGGTCAAGAAAGATTCACCCCCGCACTAAATGTACCATGTACAAAACGCTGATAAGACCGGTTGTTCTCTACGGGCACGAGACGTGGACGATGCTCGATGAGGACCTGCAAGCACTTGGTGTTTTCGAACGCCGGGTGCTTAGGACCATCTTTGGCGGCGTACAGGAGGATGGAGTGTGGCGGCGAAGATGGAACCACGAGCTCGCTGAACTCTACGGCGAACCCAGCATTCAGAAGGTCGCAAAGGCTGGAAGGATACGGTGGGCAGGGCATGTTGCGAGAATGCCGGACAACAACCCTGCAAAAATGGTGTTCGCCTCGAATCCGGCCGGTGCAAGAAGGCGTGGGGCACAGCGAGCACGATGGGCGGACCAGGTGCAAAAGGATCTGGCGAGTGTGGGTCGTCAACGAGGTTGGAGAGAGGCAGCCATAGACCGAGTATATTGGCGAAATGTAAATATAAACTATAAACTATATAAACGTACTACGACGCGGCAGTGAAATAAATGTGCAGAAAATGTGATACTTTCATTACTGGTCAAATTCTTGGTCTCACATGCATGTTTATAGCTTGAGATAAGCCCTCTCACCGTCGACAAGGTTAACATTTGACCCACGAAAGGGATATATACTTATGTTGGATTTCTCATCAATAACTTGTTAAAAAATATTCACTTAGACCTAAACTACATACAGGGTATTTTTATTCACGATGTTATTTCATTTATTTACACTTAAATTAAGACTGACTTCTAACTTTCTCACGACTCAAACTCAAGCTGACTGCATCTCTTTCGAAGACCAAATTCAGTAACCTAGTAACCTAATCTAAATTACTGATGTCAGCTGGGAACATGCTGGCGCAATGTCTTCCGTCTAGATGTCACGTTTGAGGTGTTCGGTTCTCACATCGTTGGTCGTTGATGCCTGGGCATCTGAGTCGCCTGTTCAGACGTTTACGCTGCACTTGTTTTCTACAGGAGCGATAGTCTGAACTCTTATGGGAAAGATGGATGCTATTGAGGCTATGATCTGCAGCCTCGTGGGAAGGATGATGATTGTGGATGCAACAGCACCTAACTATATAACCCTTACCAATTTACTTTCAGCCAAATTTTCTAACACAAGGTAAGCAATCAATGACCACAACAAAATATACTAATTGTAACATTACATTGAATAACATATAATGGGGAAAAGGAGGGACCACCAGGGCACCCAATTAAAACGATTTGGATAGGAAACATGGGACTGCCTCCTCCCTATTGTTAGCATTTCGGGGAACGAGGGCGGGCTCTTCAACCCCATCTATTGGGTTTATTCTGTCAATCGAGGGCTCGATTCTAGTGCTGTCTGTTTGAACTTGCTTTTGAAAGCTTCCCTATACTCGCAGGTTTCGCGTATGTGTCTCTGTTTACGGGTCCACCCCTTTTTGGCTCTTCATACAGGAGCTTGATGGTGACATACAACAATAAATTTCTGATCAAATCGTTTTGCAGATTATTCCACTGCTATGGAAAGTAACCTTGCTACAATAGATAAAATAATAATATAATATAGATAATATAAATTCCATTTTTGAACCTGAAGGTTGAAATTGATTTTAATTTTTTTTACAAAACATGGAATTATCCATGGATGATTTGAACTTATATAGCATATTAAAAATAGTAGACCTAGTCTCAAAGGTACTAATGTGATTTTAATGAATTACATTTGAATGCAATAATATCACATTATTGAATATCATAATATAAAATAATTGACTGACGTTATAATGTTATAATAATACGACCAAGCCAGAAGAATATCAATCCATAACTAAGCTGGTCATCCACTCATCGAAAGACTTCCGATGTTGCAACTTCTATAGGATTAACAACTACTAAGTATTGACTAGAATTTGTTTTCACAATTAAAGTCAAAGAACACAGCTTAAAATTAGGCGAAATAAATTTTATAGGAGTATGAATAATGCCAAAAACGGAAACTTATTAAAACTACAAAAAAGCTGGTCTGGACCCATAAATGATTCTTTATGCCTGTGAAACAGGAAATTAATGATTATAAATTATATAGTTTTGGTGAAGAAGGAAAAAGCTCATTTGAGTAGAATTTGTCGTATATGATTCTTTCTAAAAAACCCGTATAAAACCTTCCTATCTTTTCAAATACATAACGTTGGTTAGGTGGGCTATAATTTACATGAACGAATATATGTGAAGCTGAAAATGACTTATAAAATAGCATCGATAATAAAGTGAAGGTCTGTTATAATATAAAATGGTAATAACCATTTTAATTGTATTTCAATGTCTTCAAAAGTTGGTCCTGCTGCAATGTATCATTACCACGAAAAAATAATAATATTAAAAATTATTTTACCGTACTTCAGAATTCCATGGATGATCCAAAATTATATACCCTATAGAGAATAGTATATTGACAATTTCAATGTGCTGCTGCAGTTGAAAAACCAATTGATGTGATATAAGCACAATGGAACTGACTCTTAGCTTTGGTTCTTGACAAAGAATCCCTACTGAGCCCTTGCAGCCAGTTCAGCGCAAGGGGTGGCGCGAATAATCGAGTGTAAACAGAAAAAAAAACAACAATATTGATTTCCGGAGCGATGTGATGGTTTTCAGGTTGTGATGGGCTTAGGGGGGGATCATAATTAATTATGATCCATACTACTGGTTTATCATGCGTCAGAAAATGTGTAATAGCATCCTTACTGTGGGTTTAAATCGATCTAAATTGGCTCTCGAGCGTTACTAAAAATAACCCTTGTTTTCCCACTGAAAAACCATGATCACTTTCGGTTGACATCGGAAATCAGTATTAATATTTAAATATTTTACTAGACGTCTCGTTAATTCAGATAATCGTTAACCGAAATGAACCCTCCTGTCACCCAATCATGCTACCCAACATCCCAGTGATTTTGCGTTGACTTACAGAGGTGTTCTCCGCTTCCAATAAAGCTAGTTTCCCGTCAACACATTCTTATCCTTTTCTTATTTGAACTTCATTCGGTCGGGCTGGCACCAGTATTGCCTTGGTTTGGGATCACCAGTTCTTACAGATTGAGGATGTTTGTTAGTCCCAAGCATCAACCTTGGACGGTCAATCATGCTCAAGCTAATGCTTAGCAGTGTTCAGACTTCAGTTGTCAAAGGAGCTTATTTCATGCAGCATCAGCTGCGAGAAAGGGCCACCGAAACTCGAAATGACGGTCATGATTTTGGTGGTGATCATGATGATGATGATGATGGAGAAAGCAAGCGAAAATCGTTTAACGCTGACTTTGATGGCAATATAGGCTGAAGCAAAGAAATCACTGCTGGTCCATGTAAAGGCAGCTCCATTTGGATGCCCTTTTCCTGGTTTTCATCTCGACGATTGGTGGCTACGAGCGAGACGAGTGATAGGGTTACGATCGTATTTTTATTCTACGAAGTACGCACACTTATTTTTTCGACAAAATGTCGAAGAATATGGAATATGAATGTAACAATCAAATTTTTTTTTCTAATATTCAACCCATGAATAAGGAATCTTCCATTTCTTTTGTTTTTGAGAACAATTTGAAACAATGCCACATCTTTTTCCGATTGAAGCCTCAGGACTTTACTTGATTAATAATGTAAACGTGTATGACGTTTGAGCCTTACAACCACTTTTTTGCATGATATTTAACTGAAAATTGCACTTTTTTTAACAGTGTTGAGCCAGATATAAAGACAATAGTAAGATCGTTCCGGAAGAGTACGGCGAAAAGTTAATGATATTAAAAATATTGAAATGCTGCAAAAGGCCATTTAAATTCTTTCTGTACATAATAAATTTCCATATGATTTTTTTTTAAATTGCCTGTAATAGGTATCAAAAAATAATTATGAACGATTATTGTTCACATATATTGATTTATTATTATTGATGAATCATTCGATTATGCTTTCAAAAATGTACAATATTGACAGAAAAGTACCCTCCCCTGCAATGCCAACAATCAGAAATCAGCTGGACTCCGCCGGTTAGTAGTATCACTCGCTGGTGGCGGAGGTGGCCGGAGAAGTAAAGAAGTACAGACGTACGTCGTCATCGACGCCAATTCGATGCTGAGTATGTGCAAGAACGTGTGTGTTTGTGTGTTTGTAGATAGGAGATGTATGTTGACCGGAATAAATATGTTGTGTCAGAGGCAAGTAATTGAACTGGTTTTCCTCCAACTGCAATGGACAGCAATGGGACTGAGCTGGTCCGGGCCGCACCGCGTACAATTGTTCCGATTATTTCCTCCTCTTCTATATTTTCATCTATGCCGTTTCTGTTTTGCTGAGCTGCTGCGCTGAACACTGCCGAAGACGACTACTGGAGCACATTGGTAATTACTTGGCCTCTGGAGATGTTGTGATGGCTGTAATAGGATTTAATTTACAACCAGCCTCGGCAGAAACTTTCATTTACTTGCCTGATGACTGTTACTGGCAGTAATCGATTGGATGGACGGCTGGAGGCCCTTCAAGGCAAAATTACTGCTTTTATCCTATCAAGGAAGAATGATGAAGCAATCCAGATGGTGGTTTCAAATATATGAGTATTTATTACGATAAAAGTCAAAGCGATGGAGTTTTTTTTAGAGACTGTCATTCGCCTGACCTAGTGAAGATCATTTTCTCTGCAGCTCGGGTGTGAATTTCATCTGAAATTTGTGTGCCGCATCCATTAGAGTTCAACCTTTGCTATCGCCAGCCAGTCAACAAGTTCGGTTTGTAGGGAGCGCATTGAAGTGTGTTTTCCAGACGAGAGAAACAATCTGTCTTCACACCTTCCCACTCGTATATCAACTCTCACGGGGCATCAGAAAATGTTTGCCGGTTTCGAGGTCACAATAGATTGTGTAGTGCCCTCCATCTCTTTCCCGTGCTTTCCATGCTTCGGGGAAAACATCGAAAATAAAAAAAGTAAATACAATACGATATGCATTTCAAATTCCACCTATCATATGGTTGGCAACAGTACCGACGACGCATCAATTGGAGGCAGAAAACAATATCGAAAAACGCACAATTGTTTAAGTTTTCACCGGAACAAACTGGTGAACAGACCCAACCGATGCAACTTGGAGGGTTTTCCGTAGAAAAAAAAACACGAAATAGAACCTGCTTTTTGTTGAAAAAAAAAAATGGTTGATGGTATTCAGAGATGCCAAATTGTTTTCGTCAAAATTTGATTTATAAAGTGAAAAAGTCTAGGAATCTTAGAAAATGTTACTTTTATCAAACTTTATGTCTCATTACAACGTTTTTTTTCTTCAATATTTATTGTGTTACTCGATGTGTTGCGAGTATCAGATCATATATATTTTTTGGATCCATTAAAAAAAAATTATGCTAGAATAATATTTTCGTGTTTGGACAAATAATACTCCAAAAGTTTCTGGCAAAATGCTCAAAGAAGGCTGATTTGAAGGTGCACCCCACGTCGTCTTGTACCAACCGGATTTCCGTCGAACACCGTTTTTGCAGGATAGTTGCCCGGCATTCTCACAACATGTCCTGCCCAGCGTATCCTAAAAGCTTTTGCCACCTTATGAATACTGGGTTCGCTGGCGAGTTGCGCGAGCTCATGGTTCATCCTTCGCCTCCATATTTCACCAAAGATGGTTCTGAACACCCGTCGCTCAAAAACTCCGAGTGCTCGCAGGTCCTCTTCAAGCATTGTCCACGTCTCATGCCCGTAGACAACCGACAACCGGTCTTTTTAGCGTTTTGTACAGGATGCACTTCGAACGGGAGCTAAATCTGTTTGACCGTAGTTGCTTGTAGAGCCCGTCATCGGCAAAGCAGATAAATTGACCGGATCTGTTGAAAATCGTGCCTCGCATGTTAAACGCCGCTCGTCACAGAACACCTACAAGAGCAATGTTGAACAGGAGGCAAGAGAGACCATCACCTTGACGAAGCCCCCCTGCGGGATTCGAATGAACCCGATAATCCACCCGATATCCTCACACAGCACTGGGTTCCATCCATCGTAGCCTTGATAAGTCGGGTCAGCTTCCCCGGAAAGCTGTTCTCGTCCATGATCTTCCATAGCTCATTTTGGTTAATTGTATCATATGCGGTTTTGAAGTCGATGAATAGATGATGCATTGGGACTTTATATTCGCGGCATTTTTGGAGGATCTGCCGCAAAGTGAAGATTTGGTCCGTTGTAGACCGTCTTTCGATGAAGCCGACCTGATAACTTCTCACAAATCTATTTGCTAGTGGCGCCAGTCGCTGGAAGATGATTTGGGATAATACTTTATAGGCGGCATTAAGGACAGTGATCGCACGATAGTTTTCACAGTCCAGCTTGTCACCTTTCTTATAAATTGGGCAGATAACCCCATCCTTCCACTTCTCCGGTAGCTGTTCGGTATCCCAAATCCTGACTTTCAGTCGATGCAGGCAATTTGCCAACTTGTCCGGGCCCATCTTGATAAGTTCTGCTCCGATTCCATCCCTTCCAACCGATTTGTTGTTCTTCAGCTGCTTGATGGTATCCTTAACTTCACCTATCGCCGAGGGTGGCACATCTCCGTCACTTACTGCATCGACTACTTCTCTTCCATCGCTGTCTTGGTCCTCTTCCTGTACTCCATTCAGATGTTCATCGAAGTGCTGCTTCCACCTTTCGGTCACCTCACGATCGTCCGTCATGATTCTCCCATCCTTATCCCGACACATTTCGGCTCGCGGCACGAAGCCTCTGCGAGATGCGTTGAGTTTCTGGTAGAACTGTCGCGTTTCATGTGATCGGGGTGCAGCTGTTCTAGTTCCTCACACTCCTCTTCTTCCTGGCGGTGCTTTTTCTCCTGGAAGAGTTGGGTCTGCTGTCGCCGCTTCTGTCTGAATCGTTCCACACTATGACGGGTAGCTTGACGCAGCATAAGTGCCCGCGCTGCGTTCTTCTCATTCAACACCTGCTGACATTCCTCATCAAACCACTCGTTCTGTCGGCTTCGTTCCACATAACCTAAGACGTTCTTCGCCACGCTGTCATGGCTTGGGCAGCGGTCGTATTCACGCTCCAGCTGCGCGCAGAATTGATCTTTGTCGTCATCGGTACTTCCGAGGTGAGGGCTATGCACATTAATGATGCTGATGTTGAAGAACAGGCCATTGATCTCAACCTGCACCTTCGGGGGTTGATCGGCCACCATCCGATCACCCGCTTCTGCATCTATTTTGTGCTTGTATTGCCGCAGCTCTGGTAGATGGCATGACCATCCCGAAACGTACGCACCGTGGATCCTTTCCAGCACACCTCTTGCAGCGCTACGATGTCGAACTTGTGGTTTTTCAATTCGTCGGAAAGCACGCAAGTACTGCCAGGAAATTGAGAGATCGGCAGTTCCACGTCCCGAGTTTCCAATCGTTAGTCCGTTTTCGTAGCCTAGGTCCATGCCGATTGTTCCGGTTCGAATTTCTTCCTTGTGTATTATTCGTTGCAATTCCTTTTTAATGGTGTCGGCTCACAAGACCCACAACCAACCCCACTATCTCGCAGGAGGACCATCCTGATGCTGCTGTTTAACAGTCCCAAGCACTACCAGGACTTTCGGTTTTTGTATTTAGAGTCCTGGGCGCACTTACAAGACGGTGGCCTAGCCGCTCCTAACATGAAGAACAGACGTTGTTTTGAGCCGCCCCTAACAAGGAGAACAGACGCTCAAATGGGTGAAGGCTTGAACTTTTACCCTTATTTTTAAAAAGCGGGATGGCTCGCTTTTGTCATGGCTGCTTTCGGATATTTGTGGGTTTTTGGAAGAAACTCAACAGAGTCCAACAACTGCTCAGTCCCCCTACATCCTAAACAATCCCCGCCGCTCATCCGGAGCTACTTATTCGTGTATTCAGTAGCGTCCATCATATCTAATGGAACCCCACTATCCGCGACCCGTGGACCCGCCGGGTTGCTTGTAGCTCAGCCCCGGCCACGTCCTCACAATCTTCGGGGAAGGCAAGGATGGTAAGTTTGACAATTCTTGTTAGAGATCGTGTTTAACTCTGAGTCTCCATAATTTCCAAAGCAAGTATAGTTTTTTATAAGTGGGGAATGTTATGTTTAACTCATGGTTGCACTGTGGACTGCTTTTTATTTTAAATCCAGTGAGGATAGAAAGAGCCAAGTGACAAATGGCAGGAAAGGGGAACGGGCCTGGAATTGAACTCTCGACCTTCTTCTCAGTAAGCCGATTGTCCCTACTTTTTTTGGGTTGCACTTTTGTTTTAAGACTCGTAAAAATAAATCTGCCAATTTGTAACGTAGAGCAAAGTTCATCTTGTTTATAATATGTTTTGAGAATTACCTACGTCTGAATAATAAGAGGTTGAAGATTGGGTTTTCTCTCTCAGGGTCTTCAAAATCGGGTAGCAAATGGTTCGGAGTTGTCTTCTTTTTTTCGTTTAATTTAGTTTCATTCCAAATCCAATACTGAGAAAGTGTTTTATTTCTTAACAGAGCCCACCCTTTTTAAGGAATTTAGGTTCCTACTGCACTCGCGTGACCATCTTATATCCAGAATGTGCTATTCAATGCTTATATATAACACAAGAAACAGAGCGATATGATTTCAGTGTTATAAAGACTGTATTCAACACACAACTGTATTGGACACACAACATAGGTCACCAAAAATTTTCCTTGAGCCCGATTCTTTTCAAACTTTCTGGAAATAAAGTACTACTAAATGGTTAAGTTTTGACATAATTGGTTTATTGAACCTTTTCTCCCAACCCAAATGCCCGCACCTTTGCCTTGACCCCTTTCATCAGAATTTTGGGCAATGATAGGACCGACTTGCTAACTTACTTTTAACCACACTTTCTTTAGTTCAAGTTCATTTTCTATCAGTTTTGGAGTTTAAACGAGCTTTGCCTTCATGATTGCCCAAAAATTTTCGATTGGGAGAAGTTCCGGAGTGTATGGAGGGTTGACATCTTTTGGTACAAAAACTACATTATTATCTTTGTACCAGTCTAAGACGGGCCGGGCAGAGTAGCAAGATGCCAAATCCGGTCAAAATAGTGTCGGGCCATCGTGAGATCTCAAGAAGGGCAGAAGTCGTTCGTTCTT
Organism: Aedes koreicus; assembly: GCA_024533555.2. Taxonomy (NCBI): domain Eukaryota; kingdom Metazoa; phylum Arthropoda; class Insecta; order Diptera; family Culicidae; genus Aedes; species Aedes koreicus. The sequence continues at coordinate 43,103 of JAHHFK020001350.1, forward strand.
GTAGATTTGTCCGTTGACGGTCCCAGAGGTGATGAAGGGCTGACTCATTTTGCCACATCCGCAGATCGCTTGCCAGACAAGGAATTTTTTGGCGAATTTCGACAGTTTCTTCTTCCGTACACTCTCCGGAACGGCCAACTTAGAGGTGGCGACGTAGTGTTTCTGTCCTGGCATTTGTTTGGTGTCGGCTTTAATGTAGGTCTCATCGTCCATCACAATGCAGAACGGTTTTGTGAGCCACTCCCTGTACAGTTTTCTTGCACGAGTTTTGGCCACCGAGTTCTGTTTATCGCTCCGGTTCGGTGCCTTTTGGACCTTGTACACATGACGTGACAATCCAGAACGTTTCATTGTTTTCTGCACAAAACAAACTGAAACTTTCGCCTTTTTCGCAACATCCCTGATCGAAATGTTGGGATAACGCTTAAATTGGTTCAATACCATCCTGGCCTTCTCCGGATTTGATGTGCCACGTTTTTTGCCACTACCATTTTTTCGCTTGGTTGTCTTACGGTCCTTGAACGTTTTGATCACATGAGATACGGTTGAATGTGCGATTCCGAGCTGTTTTCCGATCCATCGATGAGAAGCGTTTGGGTTTTCGAAGTGAGTGCCCAAAATTTGTTGGCGCACTATTTCTTCATTCGAAGCCATCACTGAAATCACTCGACCGATTTTCACGAAACTCATTACACAATTGACACAACACAATGAAATACATTCAGTTAAAATTTCAATAATTTTTACCCACACGCTAAAAAGTTACGAACAATTGCGTGTGTCCAAATTTCATCGAATACAGTCTTAACAGTGGTAGAAAATAATATCCGTGTTCACTGTTTTAGTCATAACTTCATTAATCGTATGACAAATAACAATGTATTTACCGGAAATGTCAATACACTACCCAGAAAGTAATATTTATACCTGGCTAATACACCCACCTTCAATCGCTTAGGGAAATCATCGAGAACGGACGTTTGTTCCTGCAAAGAAATAGCATCCCAGGCTTTGATTAGACTGGTTTTTAAGTGATCCCACGATTTTCAAAGGCTCAGTTCAGGCTTTGGAGTCAAGAATGGATCAGACAGAGTAATCCATAGGAATCAGGTCATGAGAGTTGGAAGGCCAATCTTCTTCGGTTAAATATCTCGGGAAAAGCTTGTTACAGAGGTCCACCGTCTTTTTGCTCCATGTGATGGTGCCCAATCTAGTTGAAAAGTCCATTTGTTATTACCAAAATTTGTACATGCCCATGGTGCTACAGTGTATGTTAAAAGCTTCTTCTAGACTGCATGGTTGACGGCTTTCTCAATAAATATTGAGGGGATTTTACCGGAAGCAGTAACTCCCGCCCAAACCATCGCTGAAGTTGGATGGTGTGATCTGGCTATATTCTTATGATTTGAACCCTTTGGCTCCATTTGGTTCCATGTGCTTGATTAGTTCTCGAATTATGCAGAAATTTGTCTTTCATTTGTATGGGCGCCCCCTTTACAGAAGGAGTCTTTAACTATCATAAGAACTTTTCCGGTCCTAAAAACCTCTACATACAAATGTTCTAAAACATATCCGAAAAAAACGAACATACAAATGTTCACGCTGATTTTTTCAGTAGTTTCCGAGTCTATAAGAGACAGACAGACAGACAGACAGACAGACAGACAGACAGACAGACAGACAGACAGACTGACAGACAGACAGACAGACAGACAGACAGACAGACAGACAGACAGACAGACAGACAGACAGACAGACAGACAGACAGACAGACAGACAGACAGACAGACAGACAGACAGACAGACAGACAGACAGACAGACAGACAGACAGACAGACAGACAGACAGACAGACAGACAGACAGACAGACAGACAGACAGACAGACAGACAGACAGACAGACAGACAGACAGACAGACAGACAGACAGACAGACAGACAGACAGACAGACAGACAGACAGACAGACAGACAGACAGACAGACAGACAGACAGACAGACAGACAGACAGACAGACAGACAGACAGACAGACAGACAGACAGACAGACAGACAGACAGACAGACAGACAGACAGACAGACAGACAGACAGACAGACAGACAGACAGACAGACAGACAGACAGACAGACAGACAGACAGACAGACAGACAGACAGACAGACAGACAGACAGACAGACAGACAGACAGACAGACAGACAGACAGACAGACAGACAGACAGACAGACAGACAGACAGACAGACAGACAGACAGACAGACAGACAGACAGACAGACAGACAGACAGACAGACAGACAGACAGACAGACAGACAGACAGACAGACAGACAGACAGACAGACAGACAGACAGACAGACAGACAGACAGACAGACAGACAGACAGACAGACAGACAGACAGACAGACAGACAGACAGACACGCATCCATCACTTTATCAATTGTGGGCAAGCCTTAAGAGTAACAGGTCTGCAACGTTACACGTATTTTTTGGCGAAAATGTTATGAAAGTGGAGTAGACTTATCTCGATGACTCTCCCACTATGTGTGGAAGTGTTCTACGCTATGCTTTTCTCTGCTATTAGGCTAGAACTAGAAATGGTACTAACCTGATAATATTCTTCTTTCGCTTGTTGAGGCCCAGCTCCGAAAAAAAACCCAACAGATGAAATCACTGTAGCAAAATCCACCTAGAGAAAACGTGACATTAAAAATGGCAATTACACAACTAAACTTCCTTCGTGTCACACAAGGGACCGAAAAATTGATGATTCCACTTTCGTTTAGTTGATTTTTTTAATAATGTTCTTTGAATTTTTTTCAGGAAAGTGACGCTGCACAATCAAAATACGTCACTTTCCACGCTAGGCCTGCTTCGATCAGTTTTATTGATTGGAAACAGCTAAAGCATCACCCACTCTGAAACAAGAGCTTAATTATTCTTTAGTACATGCTCCTACTGGTCGTCGGAATTCAGTGACAGTACAGATTTGTAAAGAAATCAAGCTAAACAGAGCATTGGGTCCTAAGTAACATTGAGAGATTCTTTACGTCGACGTTCTCTTTCGTTAATAGTTTGTCTATTGAACTTGATTTGCTGATGTTTTTGACGTGTTGGATCCTTGATTACACTTCATTTTACGTGACTTTTTGTTAAAAATACTTCAACATTTTTTTACATAGTCGAACTAAAAGGAGAAAGTCGACGAAGAGAGTCTTACAATGTTACCAAGGACATCGTGTCCCCCTCAGCTTGAAATAGCCAATTCGATCGAGATTTTTTATCCAAAACTTCATTGCTCGTTTTTACTGAATATCCTTAAAAAAGGGCGTTGTTTACACAATTATAATTAGAAATGCATCCAAATGACGCATCAAATTGTTTTCGATGCATCATTTTCCTTATTCCCCTCGTCTCAATCCGCGACCGTGGACGAAGAAGCCACTCGAACTGCTAAGGCCTTTAGTTGCAGCGCGCCATCGCCATCGGTGATGTTTTGTGGTGGAATTGTTTTGATACAATTAAGAGAAAATTTAAATATTGTAGTTTTTTAGATTGCGATAAATCTTTTGTGCTCCAACCAGCAGCAACAGCACTGGAGCGAACAAACGAGCTGTGATGTGTGCGAGAGTGTGCCTATAGTTGTAACCATAAACAGTTGCAGCGGTTGAGGGGAGAGCTTTCCAAGCACTTTCAGCAAAAAAAAACCGTGAACATACTTTTTTAGCAAACACATTTCAGATGAAACAAAAAAAAAGTCGATCGTAAACATGTACAAAAGGCAGGTACTATTCTCATGCAAATGAGCACCCCGATAGCAGCACAGCACTCGCCTCCGTTGGTTCGTTGGTTTGCTTATTGTTTGTTGCTGGCTGAACGCTGAAGCATCATCGTATCGCATCGCCAGACCCGTATCGAAACGCACCACTGCTGATGGTAGGATTTGCCTCTCTTCCACTCACACCGGCATTCACATCGTGTTTTTTTGTTTGTTGCCTTCATAATTCAAGTCGAAATTCAATGTTGCCCAAATTACACCGCCAAAGCTAGAATGTATTGTCCAAATATTTTTTTGGGAACTGTTTTGATTCGAAATTAATTTTGGGTTGAATTATATCTGTCCAATCAATACGTTTACCGCCGTGTGTCGCGATAGAGTCAATATTGGTTATTTTGTCCATCGAGATCAACAGGTGAACGGTGAGCAGTCATGCATTACGAATGCGTTGAATTGGGATAAACCACTTATAGTTAATGACATGGCCATTGGTTGGATGAAATTTGTTGATGTGATTAAAAGTTGTTTTGAGAGTTATGGACAAATATGGGAAAAATTTAAATGATTCGTTCAATTCGAATTAAACGGCAATGGAGCTTATAAACATAAGTGTTCCTCAGTCGGCCTTGAAGAAATTTGTAGTATTTATTACCAAAGGCGTAGCCATGCGGCAGCGGCTGTGCCTAGGATGCAAAAACGAAAGCTTGAAGTTGAACTGTTATTGGTCTATAATTTTTTTTTTTCTGTAGTTTTTTTATATTATTGATCAATATTGACTTTTATTTTAACCTATATCTACACTGGTGTGTGATTATGTATGCTTGTGAAGTAAACACCATTTGTTAAATTTCGAATCACCTAGAAAACACCATAAGCTTAATACTAAAGAAAATTCACGATTATTTCATAAACAAAATCTAGCCTTACACGAACAGTTCGAAATACTTCTCGATACAAAAACCCTAAAACCTTAAACGTCGATCATGAATCAGAACAAAAAAAAAATAAAACCAGAACCAGCGTTTCTGAATCTAGAGACTGTTCTAATAAGTAGCATTTGTTCGATCGAAAAGCAAAAATAATGGATTACCTTCGACTATGTATCTCGATGATCGTTCTTCTAGCACCAATGCCATCAAGTGTGAGTTATTTGCTGATCACTTTAAGAGTGTTTTCTTACACTACTCATTAATTATGTTTTTATTGCGTACAGTGCGCCAAATTTAAATTATAATGTTTTGAAATTGGAAATATCTTCTCAAAATCATGGGATCCCAGTAGCGAACAGCAGTTTCTCCTAGAACCTAAATGTGAAGAGACAGTATCGATAGGTCCGTTAGAGCTCACCAGGTTATGAAATTGAATAGAAGTAGTTTGAAATTGAGCGTAGGGCTTTGTTTTGGCAGTATTTCGACACTTTTGCAAACATCCCACTTGGGGTTGGTCAAGGCAGGGACGGATCTGCCACCTTGGTTCTAGCGATGTGAAACCTCTGTCTTTACACTCACTAAAGACCACATGTGATGGGAATCAATTTGCAATTAGAGGTTTTGAAAACACAACTTCTTATTTTTTACCAGTAATGTTTTTCTCGTCGTTGTTTACTTAACAACCTCAGAGATAAGCCTGATAAAGTGTTGAATGCTACAGATCCTGCCAAAACTGCTCAAACAAAGCCCTATGCTCAATTTCAAACTACTTCTATTCAATTTCATAACCTGCCGAGTTCTATCGGACCTATCGGTACTTTCTCTTCACATCTTTGGTTCTAGCAGAAACTGCTGTTCACTACTGGGATCCCATGATGATGAGAAGATATTTCCAATTTCAAAACATTTTTTGCCAAAATTCATTTTTATTCATCAATCTAATCTCTCCTTTAACAGTGATACAATCATTCCATCGTTTCTCTAGTTTTTCGATACCACCGGTGTAGAACGATTTATCGAGACCTTCAAAATATGCTTCAGCAATCACTTCCTCATCTGAGCCAAATCTTTTTCTACGGAGCATCTTTTTTGAGTTCTGCGAAGAGCCAGTAGTTGCTGGGGGCCAGATCTGGAGAATATGGTGGGTGCGGTAGCAATTCGAACCCCAATTCGACCATTTTTGCAGCTGTTTTTATTGGCTTGTGACACGGTGCATTGTCTTGGTGAAAGAGCACCTTTTTCTTTGTCATATGAGGCCTTTTCTGGGTGATTTCGGCCTTCAAACGATCGAACAAACCGATAAAATAGTTGTTGCTTTCTCCGTCTTGGGCACGCCTCCTCAGCAGACTGCCGATTTGATGCCGGAGAGAAGTGGTGAATCCATGTTTCATCCATTGTTATGTATCGACGCAAAAAACTCCTTCTTATTTCGCATGAACATCTCCAAACAGCTCTTTGAGGCATCGACTCGTTGTTGTTCTTGTTTGTGAGCAAACGCGGCCACAATTTGAAAAACAGCAATTTCATACCCAAATGCTTGTGTATGATGGTGCAAACACTACCTTGTGAAACCCTAAGAGTGTCAGCTATCCCTTGCAACTTCACTTTGCGATTGCCCATGGTGATTTTCAGGGTTTTTTTTTAAATATTTTCCGGAATAACTGCCTCATTTAGCCGACCATGGCGTTCAGCATCATCGATGTCCGTTTCGACCAGATTTGAAATTGGCAAACCATCGTTTGATGGTCGTTTTCGATGGGGCAGAGTCCTGATAACATTTTCAAGCCAAGCTTGGGCTTGAACGGTGTTTTTCCCATCAAAAAGCAATGATATATCAACACACGAAATTACTTTGAATCCATCGTTTTAAAGAATCACAAAAGAAGCGTCACTTAAACCACAGCTACTCGATAAATAATAAATCAAACGTCAAGGTTGGTAGTATCGAAAAATCATATGGATATTTTATTAGTGGTGCCATCTGGTAGTTAGGCCTGGGACCGATGTGTTATATCAGACTTAAGTCTGAAGCTGGTAGGATTGGGCTTGTGATTAATGCGTTGAAAACAAAATACATGAAGGGAAGAGGCTCACGAGAAGACAATGTTAGCCTCCTACCACGAGTTCAAATCGACGGTGATGAAATCGAGGTACAAGACGAATTCGAGTATCTATAACAACATAACAACATCAGCAGAGAGATACAGAAATGCGTTATGGTTGGCACTCGTGCCTTTTCTGGACGCCGAAGGACGCTAAGTCTTATTTTATTTTATTTACATGGCATAACGTCACAAAACTATAACATAGCCTGATACACAATATCCCTCCATAATGCCCGATTCGTGGCTGCTCCTCTCCAATCCCTTGGGCTCCTTGTACCCCCTAGGTCTTGCTCCACCTGGTCTGACCATCTTGCTCGTTGCGCCCCACGTCGTCTTGTACCAACCGGATTCCCGTCGAACACCATTTATGCAGGATAGTTGCCCGGCATTCTCGCAACATGTCCTGCCCAGCGTATCCTCCCAGCTTTTGCCACCTTATGAATGCTGGGTTCGCCAGCAAATTGCGCGAGCTCATGGTTCATCCTTCGCCTCCATAGTCCGCCCTCCTGTACTCCACCAAAGATGGTTCTTAACACCCGTCACTCAAAAACTCCGAGTGCTCGCAGGTCCACTTTAAGCATTGTCCACGTCGCATGCTCGTAGAGAACAACCGGTCTTATTGGATGGAACAGGATGCACTTCGTACGGGAGCTAAGTCTGTTTGACCGTAGTTGCTTGTGGAGCCCATAGTAGGCACGACTTCCACTGATAATCCGCCTCCGGATCTCACGACTGTTATCGTTGGCCGCAGTAACCAGTGAGCCGAGATCGTCAAATTCATCGGCTACCTCGAACGCATCGCCGTCGATCGTTACTCTCTGCGGCATACGATTCGGATGGTATCCTTGCATGCATCTTAAAGACATGTTCGACCGTTTTAGTGCTGCCATTAGTCAAATTATTCAACATTTCATTGCAACAAATGATATTCCCAACCACGTGGAAGGCTTCGGAAATGCCCTTCACAAAAAGGGCAAAATTTGTAACATTGCTAATTATCGTGGAACAACATCGATGAGTGCTTGCTCAAAACTCTTTGAAATCATTGTAAATCAAGCACTTTTCGTTGCTTCCAAGAACTATGTATCTACTGCCCAGCATGGATTCAACCCGAAGATATCCGTGACGACAAATCTCGTGCGATTCACCTTTTTGTGCATTCGATCGATATACTCTGGCAAGCTGCATTCGACCGAGTGAACCATGACCTTCTGCTTGAAAAACTCGAAAAACTCGGAGTATCCACAGCCTTTATAGGCTTGTTCGAATCATATTTGTCCGGTCGGTCTGAGAGAGTTAGGATAGGCTCATCGCTTTGTATTTACTATATCATCTGGTGTTCCACAAGGGAGTAACCTAGCCCCTTGCGGTTTTCTCTGTTTATTAATGATCTTCTTATTCAGTATTTCCAGCTTATTGCTTCCGCAATTAGCTTATTGCTTGCTCTCAACTAAGTGTTCTTAATGCACTTCCACAGTTATTAATTAAGAGCTTTCGATGTCAGGTACCATCTTTGCATTAGTATGATTGTGTGGCAAGTACAATCATACCCTATGCCCAGGGAGTCGAGGAATTTTCCTTAACGAAAAATGTCTAGACCAGACCGGGAATCGAACCCAGCCACCCCCAGCATGGTATTGCTTTGTAGCTGCGCCCTTACCGGCTGAGCTAAGGGAGGGCCCTTATTTATGATGCAGCATTCATTTTACCATCCGGAACTCGTGTTTTCTGCGCTGATGATTGGAAGATCTCCAAGGTGATCACGTGTATCGATGACTGTGTCTACCTGGAAAAATTGCTGGATTTATTTGTGGATTGGAATAAATAGAGCCTCCTGGAGCTGTGTGTAACGAAATGCAACACTATTTCGTTAACTAGAAAACGACAACGTCATTTTTCGGTACTGTCTTAATGGGCATGTTTTAAAACGGCTGGAGAAGGTTAGAGACCTTGGTGTAATTTTGGACTCCCAGCTAAACTTCCGAATTAATATTAACGACGTGATTTCGAAAGCGAACAGATAGCTCGGTTTCATATTGAAGCTTACTGGTGGTTTCACTGATCCTCTGTGTTTGAAGTCACTGTACTATGCTCTGGTGTGCTCGATTCTGAATCTGCTGTACAAGTTTGGTGTCCGTTCAACATAAAGGGTGTTCCGATCAAAATTTGGTCAATCAAAAAAGTTTGTGAGTCGATCAAAGTTTTTATTAAAAAGTCAAATTCTTTTTCTTGTTCATGTTCAGTTAATACAGAATACAGGAAAAATATTCAGCTAAGCTTCCTTTTTACCGAATGCGAATTGCTAGGTCTTTCGTTAAACACCTGTCATCAGATTTTGTACGGTCTCTTTGTCCACTTTATTCGCCGCAGAACGCCAGTTTGCCTTGAACTGTTTTTAGCTCACAACAGCTTTTTGAGTCTTCTTAAGGTTCCGCTTGACGATGGCTCAATATTGATCGATTGGACGGAGCTCTGGCGTGTTGGAAGGGTTCTTGTCCTTGGGCATCACTTGAACGCTGTTGGCAGCATACCACTCCATAGCCTTTTTTCCGTAATTGCAAGATGCCAAATCCGGCCAAAATAGAACGGAACAATTGTGTCGCTTCAGGAAAAGCAGTAGAAGTTTTTGTAGGCACTCGCTCAGATAAATTTCCTGGTTGACGGTTCCAGTCGCAATGTAAACGTTGCTTTTCAAGGCACAGGTACAGATGCCACACCGGATATTTCTTCGCGAACTTTGCCAGTTTAATGTGCTTGAACATATCTGCCACCTTTTCCCGTCCGTTTGCCGTATAAAATTTCTGTCCAAGAAGCTGTTTAAAGTCTGCCTTGACGTAAGTTTCATCGTCCTGTACCACGCAATCAAACGTTGTCAGCGTGTACAACTTTCGCGATCGTGCTTTGGCCGAAGTGCTTTGGTTATTGTTGCGATTTGGAGTCACCACTTTCTTGTAAGTCGACAGTGCAGCTCGTTTTTAGCTCTATCCACGGTTACTCTTTTTGTCGTCGCTGTGGTCTCTGGCTGTCGATTTCCCCCCGATCCAGCTTTCCTGGCTGTCGACAAACGTTCACCAAAAATTTTTAATAAGTTGGTAATAGTTGATTTAGCCACATTCAACAATTTTGGCCAACTTTACGAAAGAGTAGTTTCGATTTTCGCCATGTACGTGCGAAATGTTTATGCGTTGCTTCTCTTCCTTCGACGACATTTTGATAACTGAAGTGCTAGTCTCAAAATCAAAATATGAGGCATGATGCTACACGAACACATTTTCAAAATGAGGGGATTGCAAAATTTTATAATGCACGATGAAAGGAAATGCGTCAAGTTTAAGTCGACCAAATTTTGATCGAAACACCCTTTAATGTGGGTTGACCATATTGAATCGATCCAATGAAAGTTAGTTCGCCTAGCTCTTCGTCATCGAACATGGCGTGATCGTCTTAACCTGCCGTCATTCGAACATCGCTCCATGCTATTAGGAATTGAAGCCCTGGAGAAAAGAAAGACTGACATGCAAGCGGTTTTTGTTGCCAAGGTCATAGAAAGAAATTTCGATGATCATGCTATTCTCACGAATATTTATATATCCGTGGGCGTTACATTTTGCATTTGGCAAACCGCAATACTCGATATCGGCCAAAACGACCCAATACGCTTCATGGCGTCTGGATTCAACGATGTTTCAAATCATTTCGATATTCACGTCCCTTTTGCCGTTCTACAACGTTATTTGAGGAATCCAACTGACAATGCGATGGACTTATGGACCAAGAAGATTTGATGACCACTGGATGTTAACCGAAAATTGGACAAACGACTGATTTTCCTGTTTTTATCATCTTATCCTATTTTTGTAACTTGTAATCGATGTATATTGTAGTAATGTTGCTCTTCCTTCATTTTCATATTTAAGTCAATGTTTGATTTGTATTTCATGTTACATATATTTAAAAAAAAACAGAGTTTTTATGCCAATTATTAGTCCTCCGTCTTAAGGCTTGTTCGCATCAAAATCTGGACGCCTCTAATTATGCGTATCTTTGGAAATACTTCATCAGCGCGTGAAAAATTTTGCAAACTGATGAACGTATGTCTGTTCATTGTGTTAAATCAATTTTTGGTGATACTACAAGCTTTTAGATCGAAGATGGCGTCGAAAGAAGAGCAAGTGCGAAAAGCAATTATGTGCGGTTGCAATGAAGATCCGGATCTGTCGGTAAGAAAATTTGCAAAAAAACTTGGTTTTCCTTTCAAGCACTGTCCATAACGTTCTTAAATCGTTTGTTACGATTCCTAGGCAGCCACGACGCTCCCTCGCTATTCTGGCCTGATTTGGCATTTTGTCACTTCGCCAAAGATGTTTTGGAATGGTATAAAGCGAATGGAGTCCATGTTGTACCGAAAGAGGCAAATCCATCTAACTGCCCGGAGTTGAGACCAATCGAGCAGCATTGGGTTCTCGAGAAGAGAGAACTCACTCAATATAAACAATAAGCTACAACTTTAGAAATTTTTTGAAAATATTGGACAAAAGCAGCTAAATCGGTCGCAGAGAAGTCTGCACTGACCCAAATGGCTGGAGTTAACTCAAAAGTTCGTAGTTTCTTCATGCAGACTACTTAAGTAACTGTGATAAGTTTTAAGATGACTAATAATGCACAATTAAATGAATAAAAAATGCATCTTGGATTGAACTAACACAAAATGTGCTTTATTCCAAATTCAACCGGTCCAGATTTTGTCGCGAACAAGCCTTAACTTAAATCAACTATACATAACATATAAAACGGAAAACAGTGTGCTCAAATACATTTTCAAAACATGTCTCAAAAACGTATTATATTATACCAACTGTTGTTATTATTCCATGGAAATGTAATACACACCTCTAGTTGAATATCCATTGTTATAAAAAACGTTAAATTGTGTGATTAAGTAATAAGGTAACTTTTTTCAAATCTGCACGCACAAGAAAAATAAGCGCAAAAAACCGAACGAAAGAGACACCAACTTTATGAGAGTGGCAAAGGATGTATACAAAGCCTTTTCTCTAGATTTAGATTTCAAGTTATTTGCCATGGTACGCATGATTAACTGCAACTAATAAAGATGTGTTCAATCATTTTCATATTTTTGATTTATGGCCAGGTTTTTGCTTCAATTACTTCTCAGTGCGGTGCTTCATCGATTTTTTAAATTGTTTGGCTTCCAATCAAACTATCTTTTCTCTAATATAAATATATTCATTACTGAATGAATACTTCATGCTTCTACTGGATCGAAAGAGACCATCATGGTACCCGATTCACTGGATTGGGAGAGTAGGAGAGCTAACTTCTCATTGATATCAGCTTGTGAATAGAGGGTAGGCTCTTCTTTCCACCTATTGGGGCATCCTTATGTTAGATAGCTCTTTTTTTCGACCAATTGTTCAATCTTTATATTGATAGGAGATTTACCCGTGGATAAGTATAATAGATGTTGCCTACCGATCCACCTATCTGTTTTTAGCCCAGAATTGTCTGTTGCTGTCAGACTAAGTTTCAATGCTACAATTTGTTTGTTAGAAATTAGTTGAAATCACTGTCCAATGATAGAGGCCAATAATATAAGTCTTTAAAACTTCATTTCATACCTCAATATGACATCAAATGCGTAAAATGTGCAACCTTATAAAACATAAGGTGAGAAAAAACCATCATACAACAATAACACAGCGCCAGGTATGGGATTAGAGACCTAGAACTTGGGTTGAAAGGTTGGTAGCTTCTTTACTATACCAACTTCGATTGTCTAGTCTATTCTTAGAATCTATGATTTGCTTCTCGTTGGCAATGAAATCACAATCTTGTACAATAAATCCATCCTTACGTCTTTTTTTTTTTTTTTACAAAATATGTTTTGCAAAACATGGTTGGTTTAATGTTGTATCAACAGTTTTCAAACTACAGATATAATTTTGTTCTGTTTTGTTAAATGTATGGATGACCAGTGTGTGAAGGGAAAGCTTATAAAGAAAAAATGCTTGGAGGAGGGGAACATTGTTTTGGGGTTACATTTGGGGAAACGGGTTGGGCAAAGGGGGGGAGAAACAAAAATACAAAAGGTGGAGGTCTCGGTAGATAAATTTGCTACAAATATCAGGGGGGGTGACTTCAGCGTAGTGGTTTACATTCATACCTCTCACGCCAAAAGTTGCACGAGTTCAAATACCACCCCCGAAAAGTTACGAAAAAACACCCAAAAGAGGTGTTTGATTGACTACGACAGGAGATGAACCAGCTCGAGGCTGAAAATCTCGATAATACAGAACGGAAAACGACGACGCGGCTGTGGCAGTGGTTTGGTTTGGCTGTCTGATGTTTATGTGTACCGTCATCACCATGACTTCGCAGTATCAAGAAAATTGAGTAGGGGGGTGTGGGCGGAAAATATTCGTTTACTAATCAGTTCGGTTTCACTCGTTTCGCTCATGGCAGCTGGTCGAAGGCGTTTCAATATGAAATGAAAAGTTAAACACTGTGGCTAAGACGGCAGTGAACTATCCGGGATTGAGTTTCTTTTTGTGAGTTTTCTCAGTGATAATACTACAAGATCCAAATGGATAAAATTCCTCTCGGCTGGATTCTGAGACTGCAGTTTTACAGCGGTTCCCTTCGACTGAAACTATGGCAGATATTCTAGCTTGTTGGCAATAGCCATAGATAGGCCGTATTCGTATGCTTCGGAAAAGATATTCCACTCCATAACGTGCTTGAAATTCAATAATTCAGGATCATTTTTGTGATCAATCTCTTCGAGGGGCAAGACTAAAAAATTAAACTGGCTAAAAAAACATTGATGTCCTTGCCACTGCAGCTCCAAAATTGCCATAATTATTGCCATATCATAATTAAATTGGTAAAAGGATATGTGATATGGAAAATGAAATCTGATCGACTTCGCAAAACAAGAAAACGCAAATTTGACTGCAGCTATATGCTGAACTGATTTAGTTAGTTGAGTGTAATTCAAGTATGTTTTAGTTAATATCAAAATTGTATTTCCTTACGTATAGATGTCAAACACAACATCGATTATCAATGCAGTGAAAGTTAGTGATAAATACCTGAGGAAAACAGTCACCAAGCGAGCAAATGTGTTTCTTTCTCTAATATCCTTTTTTTTCTTTCTTAAATTTTCCTAATGACTGATGCACCACATCAACGGTTCATTTTTACGTCTACGAACTGCTTTAAGGGAGTGGCTTGCACAGCATGTAAAATAAACTCACCGGTTCAAATTCGGCAGCTACAGCCAGAGGTTTCTTCCAAATTGCCAAAGAAGCGGAGGTGCCTATCCAATTACTACGCAATGATATCCCGAAACTAATCCAATTGGATTACTAAACTGAATAAAAGTTTTTGATGAACAGAAATATTAATACACGAATGATTTAATGTAGGGCATGTTTGGAAGAAACAAATTTATTGTCATTTACAGAGTTGTCAAATCCAAAAATTTTCGCATATAATTTTAATATGAATTGTTTTGAAACAAACATATACGTTGTACTAATTTAAAAAAAGAATACTTTTGAAACAAAATTATCATACATATGTGGCCAGATCAAACAAAAGTTTACGTTTGAATTAATTTCAATATATTTGCATTGACGGTAGTTTTCTTCGCGTGTAGTTTCCATAAAACAATTCTTTTCGTATAATTAAAATTTTTAATTTAAAATTTATTTCATAATCAACAGTTCTTTTTACAAGATATTAAGTAATCGGTACATTAAATAAGACACTTAGAAACGTTTGAAGATTTTCTTCTCGTTTGGTTATAATTTAGATACAAGAATAAATATCTCTAGGTATAGTAAGAAATTGATAAAATTTATGATAAAATATGCCTTACACTCAACAGAGTTGCAAATTTCCTATCTTTTTCGCAAACAAAAAAAAAACACAAAATTTATTTAGTCCTACTTATTTTCAAGCAAGAACATATTTTATATTTGCTAAATGTCCTTTGACTCAGCCTAATAAAGGGTGTATTCGATAAAAATGGCACGCAGAAAATCTTCTGTAACTTTTGAATCGTATGAGTAAAAAAACTAGAAATTTGAGTAGATCTTATCCATAGTGTATTATTTACATCTGCCAAGTTTCATAGTTATACATTCTGTAGTTCCTGTCATGTCGTCGAAACACGAAATTGTCCGTGAGAAAATTTTGTGCACTCATAATCAAAATCCAGGGGCGTCCCACCGGTGGATTGCTAAAAGGCTTGGAATTGCAAATACAACTCGTGTGTCTCGTGTAATAAGAACCTTCAAGGAGCGTCTGAGTGTCCAAAGGAAGGAAGGGAGTGGTCGTAAAAGTGGTCCAATCGACAGTAAAATGGCCAGGGAAAGTCGTACAACAATTCAAGAACCGTCCAAACATGTCAATTCGAGATGTTGCTAAAAAGTCTAAGGTGTCAGTCGGTTTTTGCAGAAAACCATGAAGCGTGCTGGGTTACATGTTTAAAAAGTGCAAAAAGTCCCAAAACGGAATGAAAAACAAAACATCACTGCGAAAACCCGCGCCCGGAAACTTTACACGAAGCTGCTCACCAAATCCGGTTGCATCGTGATGGATGACGAAACATGTTCGAAAGAAGAAACTATCGAAATTTGCAAAGAAGTTTCTAATCTGGCAGGCGGTTTGCGGATGTGGTGAAATAAGTGCTCCCTTCATCACTTCCGGAACAATAAACGGTGCGATTTACACGGAAGAGTGCCTTAAGAAGCGTCTCTTGCCATTCATTAAGAAGCACAAAGGATCAACTCTGTTTTGGCCTGATCTAGCATCCTGCCACTACGCTCGAAACGTATTGGAGTGGTACCGAGCCAACGGAGTCAATTTTGTGCCAAAGGATATGAACCCACCAAATTCACCGGAACTTCGTCCAATTGAAAAATTCTAAGCAATTATGAAAACGGAACTTCGCAAACATCCCAAAACTATAAAAACAGAGCTAGAATTGAAGAAAATTTGGGTAAAAACAACAAAAACACTGGGAAAATCGGTTGCACAAAATTTGATGGGTGGAGTGAAAAGGAAGGTGCGGGCATTCGGGATGGGAGACGAAATTGAATAAATTAAATGTTGTAAATCAAAACCCATTAGTAGTTCTTCATTCCCTGAAAATTTCAAGAAAATCCGATAATCAGTTTAATTTTGATGAGTATATATGTATGTGCCATTTTTATCGAATACATTCTCTTTTTGAATATTGGTCATACGGCTTAGATCTCGCTTTTTGAAAGAAAACCATATATTTGAATGGAAAACACTGTCGATATCAGCGACTAAGATGAAGAAAGATCTCCCTAAATTTTTTTTTTTTTTTTTGAAAGATGCAACTCCAGACAAAAATAATGGATTTCGATCCAATCTAATCACACACGAAATAACCTAGAGACACGTTCCAGAACTCACATGTTCCGAATCCATACATTCGCAACCGAATCAGAAAACATCGGATGGGAAAAGTGCAAGCCGTTCCGGGTCCAATAAAACCAGCAATTCAGAACATGTGAAGCAAACATTCTTCTACCCCTACGACGACTGGCATACTTAAATACGTTGCTGATACGCCAAATTCCAAGGGGCAGCGAAATGAACCAAAAAAGCAGCAGCGCGAAATGCGATAATCGGAAGCAAAATATTGTACGGAACAGTGGCTCGTAAAATAAACAATCATGAAAGCAGCAACAGCAGCAAAGGATACATGGCAAACGAAGGCTAGTAATCTTATTTTCGGGATACTACCACCAGCTTCACCTCCATCAGAATGGTTGGTGGAAAACAGGGACGTTCCCGGCCTTCGGTATGCTAGAACGAAAAACGCCAAAGAAGCCAAATATACGGTTCGACGAAACTTACTGCCAAGTATTTTAAAAGTCAAACACTAACTGTATACGGATTCAAAAGTTTCCTTTTTTATGTGCCTTTATGTTCGAGTTGTACCCTACTTGGGACTAGGAATTTTGCCAACTATCTTGTTTCTCCGCTGGGAGGGGGTGTGAGGGAGCATCCATAGATGTCGGTTCTCGCAGACCCACCGAGCGGAATCAATGCTAGCGGTTACATTAGTTTCAGCCGAACCAACATCGACCCGAAGTAGCAAATCGTATGCCAACCGTTCATATTTGGAAAACAGCCGCCAGTAGTGAAACGAAAGGACAGAAAAAAAATCAGCACTTTCCTATTATTTTATGTGTCGATTGTGTATTTTTGCTTCGTGTTCTTCAACTCATGTGTAAGGAACTTAAATATGTATGCTTGGATCTTTTGGTTTCGGGTGGAACCATTCCAAATAGAAACGAACCGAGGATGGCGAGTGAGCATAGACAAACAGATACCACCCCGGATTTGTTTTTTTCTTCTTACAATAATACCGTCAGCTTACCAACGACACCTAAGATTCTATCCACGAGAATTTTATCAAAAATTCGAGTCACTTGAACTAGAGTTAATCTTATTGGGATTAACAAGAGGTTGAATGTAAATATCAAATTGAATCAGATGAAGTGAATCCACTTTTGACCACATTTAGTCCAAAACTCGATCGTGTGTTCCAGTGTCAAAATATGCCATTGTCCAAAGTGAGATAATATTTACAAACCATCACCAATTGAGACAAAAAAATTACGTCCGATTGTCTGTGGACGAACGATCCGGTCGTGTGCCAAAGTAAATGCGGCGAGGATTTAAATTTCAAAGAACTACCACCAAAACTATGCTGCCGTTTTCCATGGATTCATTTTCTTATTTTATTCTTTTTTGATGCCGGCAGCGTTTCTTAACGTGACAAACACGACAACTCGGCTGCGACAGAGTTTTCCGGTGCCAAAATTTCGTTGCCTAGACAAAATTGGAAGGCGATTGCATTCGGTTGGGAAGGCGGAAATTTGCGATTGGAACAGCTGGTCGTAAAGTTGGCTAACGAGTTTACTTCACTTTCACTTGCCCTGGGGAGGAAGCACCGCTCGCTAGAACTGGGATTGGTTCAAGCGATCAGTGTTTCTATTGATTAGTTGAAAGGGTTCTTCAGCTTAAAGTTAAATCATTTCTAGCGTAGATTTATTCATTGGATGATAAAGAATGTGAGATATTAACTGAAAGTTAAGGTTAGCATTTCTTTTTCTAAATAACGTTACAGTTTCGTTCATATGAATTAAAATGAAAAGTTACCAAATCTCACGTAAAAATATCTTATTGTTTTACTCATTTGAAAATATGTCGGAAGAAAACATTATGAAAGAATTGCAAATTGGGAAGTTTCTGAGGAAACGTCATTGTCAGATCATAGATCATAGAACATCATTGTGTTTGAATGGAGTGGGCAAAATCGGCCAACAACTACGTTTATTTGCTTATTTGTTTATTTATTTGTTTATTTTGTTTAATTCATCTGACCGTAGTCTACATGAATGTATTTAAACTATTGTAGCCTAAATTATAGCAGTCTTGAGGCAGTTATTCTGTTTTTAAAAGATCTAGAAGATTCTCCTAAGTCGAAGAGGTCGTCAACCAACGAAAAGGTACGAACACATGATGTCAGTGGCTCATTAAAACCGTAAGAAGTCCGATGGAATCTGGTCAGCAGTAGAGATGACGATCTAAGTTGTCTTCCCACTCTAAAGTCAATGCAAGACAGAAGTGCAGGTGCGTCATTTCACCGTTCACTATCTTTGCAATAAAGGTAGCTTGTTGAATATTTCGGCGACGGTGCAGCGTGTCGAGTCCTAGAAGCCGGCATCGTTCAGGATACGGAGGGAGATCTTGAGGATTACGCCAGGGTAGGCTTCTGAGTGCAATGCTAAATAAATCGTCTGCATATATGAGTACGTAGTTCGATCCTAGCAACAAAGCAGCATCGTTGTAGAACAGCGCAAATAGCAAGGGCCCCAGATTACTGCCTTGTGGAACGCCGGAATTATCATTAAACGCACTGGAAACAGCTCAACCAAACTTTACGCTCAGAACACGACCCGTCAAGTAGCTTTCCAGCCATACCACAAGTCGCTTTGATGCACCTAGACGGGATAGTTTGCTCAGAAGTATTCTGTGATCAATGACGTCAAAGGCGGCCTTCAAATCCGTATACATGGCATCAACTTGAGTTTTAGCTTCAATCTGCGTAATACAGGTACTAGTGAAGTCAAGAAGGTTCGTTGTTACAGAGCGGCCTGGCATAAATCCATGTTGATTGTATGAAATGTATTGTTTGGTACAGCCAAGAATCACATTACTAACGACTATTTCGAATAGCTTCGATCCCGCAGATAGACTGGTAATTCCTCTGTAGTTCTTCACATTTCTTTTATCTCCTTTCTTGAACACGGGGAACATAAAAGGTTGTTTCCACACAGCGGGGAACTTTTGTTGCTCAAACGATTTGTTGAAGATGTGACCAAGAGGAGTCGCCAAGGGAGCAGCACAGCGACAAAAGATAACAGCCGGTACACCATCAGGCCCGGGCGAATACGAGCTTTTCAGTTTCCTAGAAGCAGCAATGATCATGTCCGAAGTGATGGAAAAGGTGTCCAGGTCAAATACATCAGCAGGTAAGTTGGAAGCTGCCTCTTCAGCTTCTTGTTGAGATGTGAGCCCAGTGGAGAACACAGGCGTGAAATGCTTGGCAAACAGTTCGCATGATTCTTCAGCTGAAGATGATTCTGATTCGTCTAGAAATACATTTGACGGTATGGAAGAGCATCGCCTCTTAGAATTCACAAAACTCCAGAAACTTTTTGGGTCTCTGCGCTAGCCAAATTGTACACGCATAACATGTGATTTACACAGACTAGCATTCACTGGACGGTATGCGTCACTTGCGACTTTGAAGGCCTGTTGATTAGTTAAGGAACGTTGCTTCCGAAGTAACCTCTGCTTAGCATTTCGCTCACGTTTCAACCTGCGCAGTTCTGGGTTGCTCCATAGTGGCTTAACAGGTGACCGAATCCTAGGGAGGTTTTCATTGAGCCATCTGCACAAGATGTCACAGAAGCGCTCTGTCATATCGTCAACATCCTGTATATTGAGCAGTTCTGTCCAGTCCGTATTGGACAGAAATTCAGTTAGTGAATCAAAATCAAGTCGGCGGTAGTTCAAAGGTCTTGCTTCACATCGTCTAGGAACAGTAGCTTGCATGCGAGGAATAGGCACGGAAATATCCAATGGAGGATGGTTAGGATCAACGGTCAGCAAAGGGACAACAGCTGTTGATACGTTGATAACATTCGCAGAAGGAAAGTACTCACGACGTAACGAAGGGACCATAAACAACGAGTTCAGCAATAGATTACAAATAAAAACGGGCAGCAAAACGATAAAAATTATATTTAAAATTGCACTCAAAAAGCAAACAACAGTAAACAAGCAGTGTTGCTGAAGGCGGATGTCCTTCCACCCAGGAATAAATTTTCAACTGCTGTCAAGAAACATTAATTTCACACTTTTATTGGCAGTGGTTGCTATGATGCTTTAGTTGAGTTGGCAAACCGCCCAAAAAATCATCGCACCGCACCGACCCCACCGTTAACGAAAAGGACGAGAAGGAAAAGAAAAAGGGGCCAATCGGACTGCGTTTGCGCCTTCCACCACTTTCGTCGCGTAAAAATGTAATTCGGAAATATAGAGAATAAACGGATTTAGTTTGTAGTGTAAAGAAAACATCTTTATTTCGAATAGATTACAGTCCATGTACCCCTTTGCCAGGCCAGGTCGAGCCTGAACATTGGTCCTTCGAGCCAGATTGGATCCGGAGTGCGAGTGCAAAAAAAAAAGGAAGTTGTGAAGAAGAGAGTGCGCGTCGCCATTTGGTTGGTTCCAAAGAGCTGGAACATTGTGGAAGTAGTCCCGTTGCTTCCTCCACATAGACGGATAGTAGTCCAGCTGCTGATCCGTAAATCCCATGTGGCGTGTACTAAATCGTTCAGGCAATAATCACGACACGGGAATCAAGGTAGAATCGAAATCCCCTTTGTGCAGTGGACCCCCTTTGTGTGGGTGCAGTGAAAAGTAAGATGGTGAGAATCCAAACTGCAATAGCGGCAGCTGGAGACGATCCGCTTGCCATATCGATGGCACAGTTACGTGTTCATTCGCGAAACGTAGAAAAATACTACAACGAATTCAACGAAGTACATGACGCGGTCGTGCAACTAGTGCACGATAATCAAAAAGAAGCCCAGGAAGAGAAGCTGATCGAGTTTGAGGAACTGTACAACGCAGTGCAAGTTGCCATCGAAACGCTAATTGACGGTCATGCATAAATCGCCAATCTGGATCGAGCCGTTCTTCCAGCAGGAGCGCCGCAGAATGGCCAGCCGCAGATTGTCATACATCAGCAAGCCCTCCTTGCGCCGTTGCCAACCTTCGACGGACGATATGAAAACAGGCCAAAATTCAAGTCAATATTTCAGGACTTAATGCGGAATTCTGCGGACTCAGACGCAGCCGCAGATTGTCATACATCAGCAAGCCCTCCTTGCGCCGTTGCCAACCTTCGACGGACGATATGAAAACTGGCCAAAATTCAAGTCAATGTTTCAGGAGTTAATTCGGAATTCTGCGGACTCAGACGCAGTGAAGTTATTTCATCTGGACAAGTCACTGGTGGGAAGCGCAGCAGGGATCCTGGATGCTAAAACCATTAAGGACAACAATTATCACCAAGCTTGGCAGCTCCTAGAACAACGATATGTGAACAAGAGGTTGATTATTGATGTTCATGTCCAAGGCTTTATGCAGCTGAAAAAGGTGACTAAAAGGTCATCCAAGGAACTCCGTAATCTCATCGATGAATGCTTCAGACACGTGGAGAACTTGAAGTTTCACGACCAACTCCTGCAAGGTGTTTCTGAGCTAATGGTCATCCACATTCTGTCAGCAGCGCTTGATCAAGAAACGAGGGAGCTTTGGGAGGCCTCGGTTGAGCACGGGGAACTGCCAAAATACGAGGATACTATAGAATTCCTCAGGAAACGGTGTCTTATCTTGGAGCGATGTGAGTCAGCCGCACCAGTATTGTCATCTTCCAAGCAATCAGCTGCAAAGACAGCACCATCAGTCAAGGCAACCAAAGTTTCTGCACCAGTCACCACATCCAGCCAGATAATCTGTGAACTGTGTGGCGGTGAACATCCGAATTCCAAGTGCAACGTGTTCAAAAGTATGAGCGTTGCGCAACGGTTGGCAAAAGTAAGGGATGCCAAAGTTTGCTTCAATTGCTTGCGCAATGGCCATATGATCAGATCGTGCCAATCGAATAGAACGTGTCCCAAGTGCAACCAGAAGCATCACAGTATGCTGCATAAGGATCAGTCGGAAGGCACTGTGTCATCAAACTCAAAGGAGAAGCCGGAGGGTAAAGCAGCAGAACACCAGGAAGCTACCGATGAAGTGCATCCGGAGGCAGAGGAGAATGGAAGTGTAGCCGTGACTACGTCTTGCTTGGGCAATGGGGTTCTACACTCCACAAAGCAAGTTCTTCTTCAGACGGCGGTGATTAATGTGACCGATGTACACGGCCGTCTTCATGCTTGTCGTGCGCTGTTGGACTCTGGTTCACAGGCACACATCCTGTCAGAAGCGATGGCCCAGATACTCGGCTTGCCAACCCTGAAATGCAACATAACAGTGGTTGGTGCAAATGCAGAGAAGACGCAAGTAAAAAAAGGATTGAACCTGAATATATCATCGCGGTACAGTGCACTCCAAGATAGTATCACCTGCCTGATTTCGAGTAAGCCAACCGTAACCGTTCCTGCTGTGCCCATCGACGTGTCAGCGTGGAATATCCCTCCAGGGATGCAGCTGGCAGATCCAGACTTTTTCAAGCCAAGTGAGATCGATTTGGTGCTGGCTTCGAATTACGTTTGGGATTTGCTTCGGGCTAAGAAGGTGAAATTAGCGAATGGTACTGCCTCACTACGAGAAACCGATCTAGGATGGATCATCACAGGCACCTACGACCAACAGGTGAGTGACACTATTCTGCTTTTTAATGCTGCTATGCAAGAGCCGTTGGTCGACCAATTGGAAAAATGTTGGTCTATTGAAGAGGTGGGCGAGACTTCGCCTTTCACTACTGAAGAGCAAGAGGTCGAACAGCATTTCTTGAACACGTACCGCCGAGATGAATCTGGTCGATTTGTAGTCCAGATGCCATTTCGGGAAACAGTAGTGGAATTGGAAGACAACAGAAACCTTGCGTTGAAGAGATTTTATGCCTTGGAGAGGAAACTGTCGCGTAATCCAGAACTACGGAACCATTATGTTGATTTCATGAGAGAGTACGAACTGCTTGGCCACTGCGAAGAGATTGAAGAAGAAGACGGTGATGGTATGCCACGGTATTACTTACCACACCACGCGGTGTTCAAATTGGAGAGTTCTTCTACGAAAGTTAGGGTAGTTTTTGATGCAAGTGCTAAAGCGTCAAAATACTCCCTCAACGAAGTAATGAAAACAGGACCAACGGTTCAAAACGATATATTCACCGTGGATCTACGCTTCCGGCAGCATGTGATTTGATTCTCCGGTGACGTCACGAAGACGTATCGGCAGGTTAAACTAGATCGTCTTCACACTCGCTTTTTAAGGGTCTTCTGGAGAGAGGATTCGTCGCAGCTATTGAGAGTTCTGGAGTTGGTCACTGTGGCATATGTTTCTCGCGACCAGATGTTTGGTGCAGTTGGCCAATGAGGAGCAACATCGTTTTCCGGTTGCATCGAAGATGGTATTAGAAGATATGTATGTGGACGATATGCTCTCCGGATCAGATACAGAAGCGGAGGCGGTTCAGCGGCTGTTGGCAGTGAAGGAGTTGCTCTTTTCTGGAGGATTTCCAATTCGCAAATGGAGTTCAAGTTCGACATAAGTACTTCAAAGTGTACCCGAAGAAGAAAGAGAAGTTTTAGTGAAATTTGATGAAAGTGGACAAGAAGGAATAAAAGCTCTTGGTATGCTCTGGGACACGAAAAATGATCAGCTTAAGTTTAGAAGTTGGCCAGAAGAGCCTGAAGAACAACCGTTAACGAAACGGTATGTGTTGTCGGAAATATCGAAACTGTATGATCCACTGGGACTAATCCAACCAGTGACAGTGTGTGCTAAAATGGTCATGCAAAAGTGTGTGCTAAAATGGGGTACTCCTGACTTGATGTTGAGTTAACGAGATCTTGATGAATTGACCACTACGTGCGCTGTGCGGTCGGAGAGATATGTAAGGAGCCATTTCGTTAGCCAGTCAGGATAGCCGATGCGTTTGAATTTGTCAATGATCAAAATGTGAGGAACCGTGTCGAATGCTTTAGCAAAATCGACAAACACCGCGTCCACTTGCCTTCCCAATTCAATCTCTCGTGACAGAGAGGTAACGTAGCACATCATGTTTGTTGTTGTTGAGCGATGTTTCATGAAGCCGTGTTGATTATCAGAAATTAATGGAGCGGCTACGGTGTAGAGGACATTGTGCCCCAGCTTTTCGAAAACTTTGCTCAAACAACACAGAATGGAAACACCACGATAGTTTGTGACTCGGTTGACGTTTCCTGACTCATGGATGGGAACGATAGAAGCAGTCTTCCAAACGCAAGGAAATGTTTTTTCGCTAAGCGATCGATTGAACAAAATCGTGACAGGGGCTGCGAGTCCCACAGCACACGTTTTCAGGAGTAGTGGTGGTATGCCGTCTGTTTCGGATCCTTTCTTGGAGTCGAGAGTGTGTATGACATTCAGCACTTCATCAGAAGAGAACTGGATGACGGGAAAGTTAATGACACGACTTACTGAATACATTCTCGAAGAATTCAGCGAAGAGGTTAGCGACTTCTGCGTTAGAGCTAGCATTAGTCTTCTCATATGTTATGTTTCAAGGGATGCTAGCAGAGAATCTCAGTTTTCTAACGAAACCCCAGAGACGTGTTGGTTTCTGTTTGATGCTTGCTTGAATCCTGAATAAGTAGTCGTCGTGAGTGGATTGTAAAACAGATTTGAATGTTGCCTCAACTTCTCTTAGAATGGTTTTGTCGGCTTCAGACTTCGAGAGGAAATAGTGATTACGCGCCTTCCTGAGTAAGTTGCGAAGATGTCGCAACTCAGAGGTCCACCACGGTTTGTTGAAAGTCGAGTTAACCGCACGTCGTTTGCGCGGTACAAAAATGCTGCAAATTTCGAAGAGCTTGTCGTAAAAGGCTGCAGATGTTTCGTCGATCGTCCTCGCGAGAAAGCTCCAATCAACCTCTCCAAATGCTATTTTCAACTGATCGAAATCACACCTGTTAAAGTCGAACGAGGTCGGAATAATGTCACCCACGTCGAATAGTAAAACGAACGGCGCATGATGGTTGTCAATTGGTAAAAGTGGTGCAGGAGGCTCAACTAGATCTAGAAGTTCTGGCAGACTTACAAAACCAGGTCAAGGATTCGACTGGTGATGTTTTCGAAATAATGCTTCGATGAGAGACCGCTCGTGTTCTGATGAGATGTTTGTAGGGATGTAGCCATTTAACTCTTCGTCCAACTGCCATCGCAAATTTGGGAGGTTGAAGTCACCCAAGGACAACATGATATCCTCTGCTGACGCACTGCTTACGAGACTCTGCACTGCATTTGCATGGTCAGAATATCGATCAGCGGACGAGTTGGGGAATATAAATTTTGATGATGTAGAGGGAGCGGTGATCCAGACTCACCCGAAGCGCTACTTGCTCCATATGTTCGCTATTTGTCAGTGGAAACGCCTCGCAGCGTAAGTGATGCTTCAAGGCAATCAGCACACCACCACCCCGTGAGTGATGACTGCTTGCTGCACAGCGGTCGCAGCGGAAAAACGTATAGTCGGGAGAAATCTCTGCGCTTTCGATGTCGCCACGAAGCCAGGTTTCGGTGATAGCGAGCAAATCGTAGTCGCAACTGGACAGCAGCATACGAAGACGAGCAATTTTGGTGCGCATATCTCGCAAATTCTGGTAGTATACCGATAAGCTGGATCTTGGCCTGGAATCGGAGAGCGATTCAAGTCTTGTTGGGCAATTTGCGCAGACGTACTTGCCTGAATTCACGCTATGGAAACCCCTTTCCCCACACCCACACGTATGGCCAGGACGGCTGCTGGTCGGTGGATGGAGTGGCTCGACTACGGTGCTTATCCACGAAGCCCACACAGCTATTCTTTATTCTGGATTCCAGGACACTGTGGCATTGCAGGTAATGAAAGGGCAGACGAGCTTGTTAAACAAGGGTCAACTGCACAGATTATTGGCCCAGAACCATTCTGCGGTATATCATACTGTGCCACAACAATGGAACTGAAATATTGGGAAGAACAAAGGGTGACGACCAACTGGTTGGTTACCACAAAGTGTGTTCAAACGAAACGGTTAATAATTCCAAATGTTACAATCAGTAAAAAAGTAAACAAATGGTGCTCTATTCCCAATATTTTACTTAGTCAACTGGTGAACCTGGAAAGTGTGAGAATCGGAGCGGTTCGAAATGCCATCCGGAAGTTTGGTGAGGGTTGTAGTTTTGCAAAAGCACCGAAATGTGGTCGAAAACCAGGACTGAAATGGCTTTTTCAAATAAAAATCAGTGGGGTTGATTAAAACACACGACCGGTTGACGTAGACTACGTTAAACTGTTCAATGCATTATAAGGTTCAACATGATGGATTACGCAAACCCTTAAACCGAGTTTCGAAGCGGCACATTGCCTCCGCCAGCTGCCAATCCAATACTGGCGCTCCCACCACTCCGCACAACTTTAATACTTCCGAACGAATGAGAATGTTTGCGGAGTGAAACCGTTATACATCGTTCACTGCTGCATATGAGACCTCTCTTGCTCACATTTGAAATCTGTGATAGGAAAGTACTGTGCATTTGGTAAATTTAGCCGGAAAAACAAAATTGTAAGAAATCACCTTTTATTTGCGTTATTTTCAATAGTCCAGAATTTTTGATAGCTGAATTGATACGCGGGAAAAAATTTAATCGATTGATGTAAGCATCTTGAAAATCTTTCGAGCATTAATTAAGTTATAAGCGTTTAATTTGTAACGATATTTCGTGACGGTAACTATTTTCAGATTTTAATTTGACACCGAATCCTTGCCGTAAGACGCCGTCTACGTCAAAAAAAAGCAGTTGTTTTCGAGATGTTGTCAAAAAGCTGGATACTTCTGAAAGTAACGTCCAACGTGCCAAGGCAAGAATCCATCTTCAAGAATCAGAAGATGCCAAAACGCGAAAAAGAGAAAGCAACCGTTAAATCGTTAATTGACGGTCTACTGTTTGGTAAAACGGTGTCATGTATGGTGAAAAAATGTTGTGGCAAATCAGGGAGGTCAGAAGTAAAAATATTATATAATATCGGCCCAAGACTGCTATCCTGAGGAACTCCAGCTCTAACAGGCAGTCGATCAGTGTTGGAATTTTGATAATATACCCGCAGAGTTCTGTCAGTTAAATAATTTTGAATTAATTTCATAATATAGGGCGGAAAATTAAAGTTTTTCAATTTAGCAATCAAACCTTCATGCCAAACACTGTCGAATGTTTTTTCTACGTCTAGAAGAGCAACTCCAGTTGAGCAGACGTCAGATTTGTTTGAACGAATTAAATTAGTAACTCTTAAGAGTTGATGAGTAGTTAAATGGCGATGACGGAATCCAAATTGCTCATCTGCAACAATTGAGTTTATATTGATGTGAAGCATCATTCAATTCATAATTATTTTTTTCAAAACGTTTACTTATTGAAGGAAGTAAACTTATCGGTCTGTTGCTAGAAGCTTCAGCTGGATCTTTTTCGGGCTTTAAATTGGAACAACTTTGGTATTTTTCCATTTGTCAGGAAAGCATGCCAAATTAAAACATTTATTAAACAAAATTACCAAGAAAGACAAAGTACTCTCAAGGAGTTTTTTGATGAGGATATAGAAAATTCCATCATCACCTGGAGCTTTCATATTTTTGAACTTTTCTGTTGTAGTTTTTACTTCATCCAAATCAGTGCCCCAAGATTCATTAAAAATATTTTCCCGGGAGGAAATATTCAGATAATCACGAGCAACCTAATCTACTAACTTTACTATGTACAACCAGGAACTACAATATGTGAACACATGGTCGGTCAGCTGTTAATAATATTTTGTTAATTGGTTGTCTAATATGCTTGGCCATTTACTACGGGACGCGACGTTTAAAGCAATGCCATGTTGAGCCGGTGCGTGGTAATGGATATTTTGATGAGCGCAAGAGAATCTTCAATTAAACAAACTCTTCAGTTGGAAAATATATTTGTTCTTCCTGAAAAGGACGGGTTTTAGTTGTTGGTGGGGAGAACATAATTCGCGATTAAACTAAGGCTTCTTCTCGATCTTCTTGTGAAATGGTCACACCGGAGAGAAGTTTTATCAGCTCCTCGTCATTGCGGATGGTCAGTTGCATGTGACGTGTGATGATTCTGGCCTACTTGTTGTCGCGGGCGGCGTTTCCTGCCAACTCGAGGACTTCAGCCGCCAGGTATTCCATCACAACAGTGAGTTAGACGAGGGCAGCGGCAACATCGCGCTCGATGTAGTGCTCTTCCGGAGCAGACGGTGAATGGGACCGAGTAGGAACTGCAATCCGACTGCAAATTTGTCACGGCAATACATGTTGCTAGGCAGTAGAGTGTGCTAGATGACTTGACGGTGCGCAGCCGAACGCTGACACAACTTCTTCGATATTGACCGAAAGACTGAAGCAAAATGCTAAAAATGTCCCCGTTAAATATCTTTTACTGATGCATAGGAGACGTTCCTTACATGAATTTGAAGTCTGTGATAGGAGAATACTGTGCATTTAGTAAATATACTCTGAAATATCGACATCATAAGACATCACCTTATATTTGCGTTATTTTAAATAGTCTAATTTTGAAAAGCATTATTTTCCATTAGTGGAATCGACGCGTAGAAATATTTCCGGTCGATTGGGGCAAACATTAAGAAAATGTTTGAAAAAAGGACTACGGTATTAACGCTAAAAACCTGACCGCATTTTGTGACGGTTGCTAGAGATATTTTTTAAATTGTACCCCAGTATAGAATACAAGGACGTAGTCCTACGTCAAAACGGAAAGAAATTTGCAGATTCAATTTAAAGAGCGAAAAACAGCACATTTATCTTCTACCGGAAATTCTTGATACGAATGCGAATACGAATATGAATACGAATAAAAGTTTCAGCTCCATAAATCTTTTTTTGGACATTTGAGCCTTCATAATATTGTTTTTTTTTGTAAATGAAAAAAATATATATAATGTTCTATTAAATGTCTTTTATTCAATAATCTACTCAGCAGTTAGTTTCAAATCGATTGCAATCGTTTGAAATGGTGTTGATTTGTTGGAAACCGTCAATTGCATGCCAAGCGGCCATTCGACTGCAGAGTACCAAGGAAACTTAAATGTATAATGTATTATTCTTCAAGCTCGAAAGCCTTTGTCCCTTACCCCACATATGATCTTTCACGAGCGCATAAGTTGCCCCGCAAAGAACCAAACCGCAAACCAATGGAACTGACAGTTTTCGCCCCAGTCAGGAACCGGCCAGCAAAACTCGATCCGTGCCCGTCCGTGGTGGCGACCGACTACAAGAGTCAGCCAGATCCAGTAGCATCTACGCGTTGGGTACACATGCAACATCGGTACACGGAGTACACTGTATGGTCATGTAACGATACATGCCAAACAGCACAGACGTCCAGGAACGAACAGACGCGAGGGACGAACATGGGAGATAAAGCACCAGGCGCCCGACGCCATTCAATTATTTTCCTTCAATCACTTTAATTTTCATCTTTCTCTACTCCCGGAGTTGCTCTTACTTGCTATGTGGCTGGTGTCTTTCTTTCCATTTCTTATGCCTGACTTGGTTGGGCACAAACATATATTTTCTCCATCATCATCAGGCGGCAGCAGCAGCAGTCTATTCGTCCGGGTTCGTGCTGCGTTGTGTTGTGCCTTCCATGTTATAGGACGTACGTTCAGTCAGCGGAGAGTGTGATAGTTTGCCCTTTTGCCAAACCATAATAGCAATGTACGACCGTAGATCAGTTCAGCTCAGCTGGTGGTAGGCACTTGCCTATTCCAAGTGAGCTGCCTCTTTCGCCGAGCCCTGTGCTGTTACATGATGATGTGGTGGCGATGCTGTGGATGCTGCATGGTAATGCACAGACGGCGACGGACGGACGGATGGCTTGAGGTTTCGAGGAGGAAGATTGAGTGATACAAGACTGGCGTTCAAAGTAGCAAACAAGCTGGCTGTAATCGTCAGAGCGTTGAAAAGTAGCATTTAATTTATAAATCTTTCAAACTTGATGCTTTCATGCTGATAAATGCTCCTGTTGGAGTACGACCAGATCGATACTAGTTTCAGTTCCTTGGGCTGCCTACTGCTCCGAAAGCAGATCGATCAAACAAAAGGCATTGTAAGAAGAGTTTCCCTCAAACGAGCTCAATGACACCCTGTACATTTCCCATCATCAGATCCCACTAGAGTTTTCATCAACAGGTCTATTATTAGTATCAATTTCACAACTTTTACGCCACGAGTCAGAGTTGAATGAATTCCGTGCGGCCAACCACGTGCTCTGCCTTAAAAAATATGCCGCCCAGAATGAGTTCATACGCGGATGGCAAAATTTACCAAAATAACATCCCATTTAATTGATAACGTTTTTCGCAAACAATCCTTGAGAGCACCGAGTGAAAGACCTCCGCGAATCTAAAGATACTACTGCCGTGATTTATGTTAGCGAAACCGACGTCATCTGGCAATCATAAAGTCGCACGAGCTGGTCCCGATCGAGTGAAGGTGTGGCGTAGATTTGTTTTTTTGTTTAATTTCCCTTATAGTAAATATAAAATGAGAACGTATGTATTTAGCTACAATTCATCTACGCTACACGGGGCGAACCGCCAACGGAGGAAGTTGTTTTCAACCAAATTTCACCGCTGCCAAAAATGAACGTCATGCTGTTTTCGCAAATTATTTATGGATAAATTTGATCAACAACGCGAGTATAATTAACCTGCACCGGTATGACCCGCCTTCAAATCGTCCGAGTGTCATCGTTGCATATCGCAAACAGTAAACAGGAATGCACAGGAGATGAAGTTCCGCGTGGGTGGAGAGATGTTTCATTCGTATCGCATCGCAAAACAAACAACAAGCGAAACATTCCAATCATCCGGCAAATCGCGTGACCATGAGAACTTTGGATTTTGTTGTTGTTTTGAGAACGAGCATATCTCGACCGGCTCACATGGCAGCGCGTTTTGATCGACCTAGGAAAAAAAAAAAATGGCAGTAGGAAGTGTTTTCATCTCCCACTGCCAGCTCTAAATACTGCGTGCTCTGGGTGTTCCGCTCGGGAGCGGCATGGATGGAAGTAGCCGGAGTCGTAAGCGTTGACATATGTGCGAGCGCAAATTGGCGAGCGATTTAGATCGGGATGAAATATTAGACGTTCCTTTTTTTTGCGCATTGCTCTGTGCCACTTTCAAATTTATAAACAGCCACTGAGATAATTTTACGCATCAAAATACACTAGTAAACGCGAGCAAATTCCGTTAAATTCCATTACAGATAGCTTATCTTTTGACAGATAGGCCTATTTCGTCTGCGTATATAAATACTTCTCCAGTATGTGCTCGACTGGATTGATTTGATTTAAAATCTTACAAAAACTCTACCTCATTTATTTTTAACAAATTTTTTATGATCCAAACTATAATGAAAAAAATTATCACGGCTGCATTCAAGTCAGTTATTTTGTCACAATTGTTAGAATTATGGGAAATGATGATTATCCTGCCCATTCACAAGTTTCACTCATAAAAAAGTGTACCCAACATAATGCTATTATGACGTCAATACAAGAATAATATGATTAAATTTATGAAGAACAACTTTCCGTAGAAAGTCAGGGTCTATCTTCAAAACTCGCTAAGATATTCGAAATATTTACTGAATTATTGAAATTTTTAAAATCTTAATATATTAACAATAAAAAGTTATTATTACTGCAGTTACTGTTGACTCACTCAAACTCAAACTCTGCAGATTTTGGTCCAGAAGGCTTGCTTCATTTAGAATTGGAACAAACTTTTGCTCATATTGTGGCGCTCCTGGTGGACGAATTTGAAAGTTCTTGACGCCTCCGTGTTGGGAATTTTGTCAGCATCACGTTTGTATTTTTGACATTCCG
This sequence comes from Aedes koreicus, assembly GCA_024533555.2. Lineage (NCBI taxonomy): Eukaryota > Metazoa > Arthropoda > Insecta > Diptera > Culicidae > Aedes > Aedes koreicus. The sequence goes on from JAHHFK020001350.1 coordinate 75,211, forward strand.
CAAATCGACTATACTTTGTAAACAATCAACATGGAAGCCGAAAGAAGGGAAAAAATTGTGCACAGATATTTGGAAAATCCATCGTGGTCTGCATCTAGGCTAGCTAAACAGCTGAAATTGCCCAGAAATACCGTATGGCGCGTTATCAAACGGTATAAGGAAACATTGACGACGATTCGGAAGCCTCAAGCCAATCGTCGGAGTGGAACTGTCGACCGGAAACTGCGTGGTAAGATTTTGAAGACGATTAAGAGGAATCCCAATCTGTTGGACCGTGATTTGGCCAGAAAATTCGGTGCTGCCCATAATACCGTCAGGAGAACTCGACTCCGGGAAGGAATCAAGTCGTATCGAGCTAGCAAACAGCCAAATCGCACCATAAAACAGAATAGTGTGGCCAAAATCCGTGCTCGGAAGCTATACGACCAGGTGATGACCAAGTTTGACGGGTGTCTTCTGATGGACGATGAAACCTATGTCAAGGCTGACTTCGGGCAAATCCCAGGTCAAAAATTTTACTTGGCAACGGCTCGGGGGGATGTTCCAGCCAAATTTAAATTTGTTTTTGCCGACAAATTTGCACGAAAATTCATGATTTGGCAGGGCATTTGCAGCTATGGCAAAAAACGAAAGTTTTCGTTACAAATAAGACAATGACGTCGGAACTATACCAAAAAGAGTGTCTCCAAAAACGAATTTTGCCGTTCATTCGATCCCACGACCATCCCGTAATGTTTTGGCTAGATTTGGCAAGCTGTCATTACAGCTAAGTCGTTCAAGAATGGTATGCAGAGAAAGGGGTCCAGGTTGTTCCGAAAAACCTTAACCCACCCAACTGCCCCCAGTTCCGCCCTATTGAGAAATACTGGGCAATCATGAAGAGGAGACTCAAGGCAAAGAGAAAGGTTGTCAAAGACATCAATCAGATGAAAACCTGGTGGAATAAGATAGCTAAAACGATGGACGAAGAAGGTGTGCAACGCCTAATGAGCCGTGTTACAGGAAAAATTCGAGAATTCCTTCGAAACCGTGACGAATAATTTTATCCGTATTTTTTTATTAAAAGTATGAAAAAAACGCTACATTTGTTTAAAAAAAGATCTTGAATTCAATAATAAATAACTGAAATACAGGCAATTGTTTTTGTTCCAATTCTATCTGAAGCAAGCTTTATTCTCGACGACAGCGTTGTTGAGTAATTTAATTCTCTTCCTACTGTGTTGATTTACAGAAACTTGTCCAGATGATTCCCGTTTAATTTTTGGGGTGTTTTTTTTTTTTTTTTTTTTTTTTTTTTTTTGGGGGGGTTTTTGTTACAATGGGGGGGGTTTCCGGGGGTTGGAAATTTTTGGGGGGATTGTGGGGGGTTTTGTCTCCCCTCCGGGGGCCCCCCCGGCGGGGGGGGGGGGGTGTTTTTCTCCAACGGGGGTTGGGGGGGGGCACGGCAGTGGGGAAAAAGGTTTTCAGTGCATTGAATCAGAACCCGTTTGGGGGTGTTGCATATTATGGTTTTTTTTTGTGTGGCCCAGGGGGCGGGGGAGAAGAAAAAAAAAAAAAACAAGGAAAGAGGGGGGGGGGGGGGGCGGGCTTGAGAGAAAAAACAATCACTCTCTGTATTTAAAAAAAAAAAATAACAACCGTAGAAAGCAAGTGTGTAACCATCCATGTCAACTTGATCCGACAGAACGCGCCAACTAAGAAGCCACGTGTCTACCATTTGAATTTTAACAGTCATTTCGATTCGCGGCATCTCGAAAACGATCACTGTTCGAAAATTCAGGAGCTGGTCAAATTATTGAAAGATGAACGCGTTGCATGTAGGTTTGCTCAGTCCGATAGTCCTGGGCACATCATAAGCGTTGCCAGTTTTGGCGGCTTACGCATATTAATTTTTCTATATTAACATGTTTAAAAGTTATAGTTTTCAATTTTGGAACTGACACTCAGTGAAAAGGATCGATTGGTTCAAAAATTGTGGGAAAAGATTGTGAAATAACTAAGTAATTGACGTTCAAAATCTAACCATATTTAGAGACTTTCCAGCTTTTCGCACTCGAAACTTGTACCCCAGTAGTGAAAACATAGACGGAGTCCTACGTCATAGCAGAAATTAATACTTGGGATGTCCAATTCCTTGGGCAAAATGAAGACAATCCTTGAGAAGTGCGCTCTAGAAAAATCAGTGTTTTGAAACTACTTGACCATCTATTTTTGGCATCTTCATAGAATCACCTCTACCTATTTAATTCAGATATCTTGGAGTAATTCAAGAGACTCTTTACCAACTCAAAATCCTCAATCGGATTACCGCTCAGTGTTTACAAATCTCGTCCAAGCCCCAGTTCATGTGCACCGAAACCGGCAATCGGAAAACAACAATACCGCATCGTATGTGGTGGTCGACGATCACGCGTTGCTCAGGAAAAATTAACTCATCAGCCAAGTCTAGCGAAAAACAAATTTGTTGTTTAGCTTCCTCAAGACGTGCCTGTGCCGACCGTCCAAGCTTCAACTGCTAATGGCCTCCCAAGACAAGCGTAAGCACGTAAAGTGTATCGTGTGATTTGACGTGGTTTGTGGCAAACACACATCAAAACTAGGTCAAATCCGCAAAGCACCGCAAATCTCCAATTCCGAATCCGAGAGCTGCTGCGTGCGAAATTAATCGAAAACAAGCGGCGGGTTGTCTTAAATTTCGGAAACGTGGACCTAAATCAAACATCTTGCTCCGGTGCAGATGAGGACAGATTGCTTTAAACATTCACAAGTTATTGGCTCTAAAGCTAGTCTAGAACTTAAACAACTAACCGAAACATGGCACCCACCGGTCGACGGTAAACAATTTAGTTAACATCTCAAATAAACCCCTTTGGCACATGGACCAGTATCGTTGCCGTGACGTTCGGACGGTCTGCTAATCGATTCAATTTTCATCTTTAATTACTTTGATAATGAAATTAAAATCAACAGACTGCAAATATCCCTGCAAAATTCGATTAATTATGGGTCCGCTTCTGGGAAGCGAGCCGAGAGGGCGAGATATTCATATCATTTCGAAGTGGAAAAAGGCTGCTGACGAGTTCAAACGATAGACAAATATTTTGCCCCGAGATTAGCACTTCCGACCTGTCGGCGGTGCCAAGCACTCGACTGGATCGTGATTGCCAGGATTTTTTACTAGCAGGTATGTCATCTGTTCGCTACTAGTTATGCATTAGCGGATGACCGAGGTCGTCCATGAAACTGGAAATTGAAAGTTTTATTTTTGCATCCCTGGCGGTTCAAATTGGGAGTCGCTAAGCGTTGTGTAGGTGTGGTTCATAAATGCAGACAGCGATATTTTTTTTTCCATCTCTTATTCAACAGTCACGACTTATGACTGAATATGTGTATAGAATCATCGTGCTTGGTGCAAATATTGCAAAGATTCATCACCCCACCACATGGCCACCCGCTGATCAGGCAGTTCGTAACTTAACGTCTGGTTTGGTAGTGATTGGTTCAATCCAGTTGGATCGGGCCCGTGGCCCGATGTGAGGTGATAAAATACGGGAACCGTATTCAAGGTGCAAAGTGAAATGTGTGTGTAGATAATCAATATAGCGATTGCGAATTGGATCCAATGCAGGGGTCGGTTGGAGGGGAGGCCTCTGAGAAGCCACGATGCGATCAGTAAACACAGAGGTGACGACTACGGTCAGGATGGCGACGCTGACGGCAACTAGAATGGGTAGCTTTTCTGCCCTGAAGATCCCTCACGATACGATCATGTCGGAAGGTTTATTGAGAAAATGAATGAGGCTGTTGATTTATTAATAGCGTGTGAATTTTTATGTGATAATGGATCGAGAAAATAGGGAATATGCGTAGCGGGTATGGATCCACCACCTGACTGAACTGAACTGGATCCTAAGCTCGTTTGTTTAGCAAATTAGGTTATTCTAAATTTATGGTGGTCTCCAGCCAAAAAAGCAGATGACACGTCATTTGACATTAGGCTGCTGGACGCGATAGACACGCGGTATTCTTAATCGCTTATACCCGGCTTGAGCGTTGCGTCTCGCTTTGGTTGGCGACAATTTTCCTCCAGCGTTGAAGTTTAATGGAAAACAACTAGAGGGGAAAAGTATCTCAGTCAGCAGCGCTGACACTTCAATACTAGCTCGTGGCAGAAAACAACGAAAGACTAACGAAGACGTGGTCAAACATAGTGAGAAAAACAGTGCATACATTTTTATTGACGCTTCTGGTGGCGCCAATCGATGGCCCTGTTTGTGAGGAATTTTTGCAAGCTGTACCGCAGCAGACATATCGCATTCAGTAGGACCAACAGGGTGGAATAGTTGATGATGTGGGTTTCTGTTGCGAGGGAACGGGAAACATCAGGAGCATATTTTTCTCCAAAATTGCATCAACTGAGACATACAAAATCGATTGGCATAAGTTTGAATCGAATCGTTTTGACATAAAGGGAAGTGCAGAAGATTGAAAGTTTCCCACGCCTCAAAGCTTAACAGCAGCGATCAATCGCGATCACTTAGGTGGTAGAAACTTGGTACCAACCGGTTCGGTAAAGTGCCTGCGAAACAAGTGCCGTCGCTTTCAGATATTTGAATTTGCGATTAAAACAACCGATAAGAGGTTACATTTAATTGACAAAATGGATTCAGAGCAATTACACGGGACCTCCAGCTTGGTTTGTATTACTGAGCGTTATCCATCGAAAGATCGATCCAATCTATCAGCTGTGAGGAACGTTGGCAGTTGTTGATCAGGTTAATTATTTCTGTTTTCATCCTATTGCTTTTATTGTCCATATTTTACAGCACTACATATAGGATTGCCGGTGGCCATAGCAGTGGTGAACTGTCCAAAAGCATCCATGATTGATGATAGATTGTATGTTAATATCAACTTGATGATTTTCGTTAGTTGCAATAGTTTGTGGTCAAATTGAAAATATAAAGGCAGACTTGTGTTAATGGATACTGGGTGTGGGTGTTGATGACGTTAGTACGCATGACAATTTTCCTTGAGCTAATTTATTAATTTTCTTTCCATTATGCTACTATCGTGAGAAAGCTTATTGAGATACTGTCGTCTCAAGCGCCAGAAATTGTGCCCAGGCAGGTGCTAATTGACTGATTAAAAATAAACGTGGTTTTAAGTTGCTACTACGATACCATGCCTCTGGAAGCGATGATGACCAAGAAGGTGTCAAGCGCGAAAGGCATTGTACTGGATAGGTGTGATCGATAAATATTCATCGAACCAACCTACAACGAAGTCTACCAAGATGGTGTCATGTTAAGATTTTAACAGTAAACAGCAATTTCCCCGGAAAGGTTTACATATACAACAACTGCGTCAAAGACGTATAGCATGAAGATATTGTGTCAATTTTTTTCAGTGAGAGGAAAATTCCCATGAAACCATCTGCGATGAGTGATGTGATAAGAAGCCACCACCAGTGCAGTACTTGCCATGGCGTACGGTTCCTTCCACTGGCAAGATCAAGCTTTACATACCTGTAATCCTCACTATTCCGTTGTATAAAGGGAAAAAAACGGGGGTGTGGACCCGTAAGCAAAAGCTCTTACACGATTCCCTCGGAAAGTTTGAGTTTCCTTCGTGTTTCAATATATATGACATGAAACTTTTCATGAAGATATGTGAGACATCTGACCTTGAATTATTTCAACACGAAATTGACAAATTTTGAATTTGGTGTAATACAAATTTGTTAGAACTTAATGTAAAAAAATGCAATTCCATTTCGTTTACCAGAAAACACACAAAATTGCAAAAATCTATTACACTCGGCGAGTAAACTGTTGAAAGATGCAGTCAAATTAGAGACTCAGGCGTTATACTCGATTCTAAACTAACTTTTGCCGAACATTATAATAATATCATTTATAAAGCAAGCAACATGCTCAGGCTGATCAAAAGGTTTAGCTTGAACTTTAATGATCCATACACAATCAAAACGCTGTACATAACATATGTGAGACCCCTTCTTGAATATTGTAGCATAGTTTTCCATATCAAGATACACATGTAAGCCGTATAGAGTCAGTTCAAAAACAATTTTTGTTATCTGCCCTACGAAAGTTAGGTTGGATGACTTTATCTTTGCCGTCTTATGAGACATGATGTATGTTGATTAATTTAGCTGGGATTAAAAAGAGAAGAGAATTTGCAATGATAGCTTTCCTGAATGATGTTATTATGCAGAGAGTAAACACACAAGAGATTTTAGAAAATCTTAACTTCTTACATTGTTTTACATAAACAGTCAAAGAACAAACTATGCAAAGAATGGGCCTTTAAATAAAATGATGTCCTGTTATAATTAGTATTGCGATAGATGTAACAATGAATAAAAAAAAGGTTAGGAAGATTTTTTTTTCGCGGTTAGGATAATTAAGATAACAAATTAGACTTGAAGTACTATGTGTAAAACAAAACTGGTCTACAATAGATTGACGCAAATAAATAAAATAAATAAATCTCCTTCCAACGAACCGCTCTTATTACAGGATATGAACAGTAAGAAATATACATTAGAATTTCCGTCTGGTGCTTTGTTAAAAAATAGGATTAGCAAACTAGCTATAGACTGTCAGAAGCAATGTTCTATGTACTCACATCAATGAACACTCAATACCTGTTTTCGAGAGAGATAACTCACAGTGCTCATTTTTGTACCAGCATTGCAGCACGAGATGGAGCGCGACGGTTCTTCATTCAAGAGTGGTTTAAAGATATTTACCCTATTAGTGGAAGACAAATAGGGTAAATATCTTTATTCTGTCATTCTCAGCACTACTCGCACTTTAATCAGGAGTTGGAATGTGACATTCAAAAATAAATTCTAAGTTTATTTATCTTTTTATTGTATTGTTAGATTCGAAAATGAATCTCGCGTAACATTAGAAAAGAACCTGTCCTTTTGCAGAAGCAGATAATTGCGTCCGTTGCGTCTTACCAAAAAATGGCTAGCAACAGAATCACACACAAGCACCTTATTTTGCTCCTACAAACACTTTGCTGGCTACAAATACACCACTGCACAGTGGTCAAAAAGTCGATTTTAACGCTCTCAACTCATAGCTCCCTAAATAGTAGAGCTAGAGCGATGGCGTCTTTGGCAAAGTTGATGGATATGACAAGCTTCATATTTTAACGGCATGATTTTTGTGATCAATCCCCCTAAAAGTGAGATAAAAATTCAACTTTTTTAGGATTTTAGTATAGAGAGTTGATGTCTTCAGCAAAATTGTAGAAAAAGTCAATACAAACAACTTTGCTGAACCTCCAAAAACAAATTTTTCATTGAAAAAATTTGTTTTTAATTTTAGGGACAATATAATGTTCTACAAAGTTATTTGCAATATCAAAATACAAAACTTTCTAGAACATACTATACTTGCATTATTTCAGTGGGATGAGTTATGGAACATTTTCCGTTTTTTTCGTCGTATTTTCAACGGCTGTACCACACTTAGAAGCAAGTAGGAGCAGATAAAGGTGATAACATCTAAAAGTACATTAATAGAGCTTTCAAGTGGTGGCTAGTTTATCCGTTCAAAACCGTCTGCTGGGGAGTTATGCTCAAAACAAACATCGATGGTTTTACTATATTTCATGATTCAAACAGTACAAAAATTTGCGTTGTCATGATAACCACACCATCAAATTCGTTATTTTCAGCTGCGTTTTACATTTTATTTTTAGTCAATATCTATAGTAATTATATCTTACTATAATTACACCGAACTTTATTTCAATTATAATTAAACATTTATATTTGCATTGCCGTTTTCAATTTAAACCGCTTCTTTTGTTAGCAGCTTCTTATCATCGCCAGACAATGGTTTTTGATACTTTATTTATTTGTTTATTTATTTATTTATTCAAAACATCCAATCCACACATGGTTGATAAACCGAATCCGTAAGTCGTTTCATTTACTGCACGTTCATGCCTTTTGTCGGTGTTATTCATTTCGGTTGGTTTGGCTCTGCATATGTAACATGATTAAAACTATCAAGAAAAGCTACGAATTGCGATCTTCTGAAGTGGTTTCTAGTATCATCAGATCCATTGATTACAAGCATTCGTAGTTGGCCCAAAAAGCATGAGAAACCGTTTTCTGGCGATATTAAGTGGCTGCTAGCAAAAGAAGTGGTTCAAATTAAAAACGGCAATGAAAATATAAATGTTTAATAATAATGATTGATATAAAAATCGGTTTAATTATGGTAACATATAATGAATAAAAATATTGACTAAAAATAAAATGTAAAATTCATCTGAAAATAATGAGTTTGATGGTGTGGTTACCATGACAATGCAAATTTTTGTACTGTTTGAATCATGAAATATAGTAAAACCATCGATGTTTGTTTTGAGCATAACTCCCCAGCAGACGGTCTTGAACGGATAAACTAGCCACCACTTGAAAGCTCTATTAATGTACTTTTAGATGTTATCACCTTTATCTGCTCCTACTTGCTTCTAAGTGTGGTACAGCCGTTGAAAATACGACGAAAAAAACGGAAAATGTTCCATAACTCATCCCACTGAAATAATGCAAGTATAGTATGTTCTAGAAAGTTTTGTATTTTGATATTGCAAATAACTTTGTAGAACATTATATTGTCCTTAAAATTAAAAACAAAATATCCATCAACTTTGCCAAAGACGTCATCGCTCTAGCTCCACTATTTAGGGAGCTATCAGTTGAGAGCTTTAAAATAGACTTTTTGACCACTGTGCACTGGCTTGGTCAACTGCATGCCCATCGTATGACTGCAAAACCTATGGCTGCCTTGCAACGGTTCCCTGGTAAAATAGAGTCATCAACTACCCAACGGTTGCTCGCTAGTGAACTTTTCAGGGTGCTTGCCACCACCAGCTGCCAAATCAATGTTGGCCACCCCGCACAGCTTGAATACTAAATCTATCGAACATTAATTAAGTTATAAGCGATTAATTTTTAACGATATTTCGTGATGGACGATATTTTCATATTTTCATTTGACACCCTACCCTTGCCTTGAGACGTAGTCTACGTCAAAACATCGGTGGCTCTCTGGTATTGAATGTTTCATATGCACTTGCAAATTGGCGAGCTATGAATTACACCTGAAGAATATGTTCAATAGGATTGAAATTTTTTACGATCGAATATACTTTGTACGGAATGTGGTCTAGCATCGTCTAGTTCACTTCATGAATATGATGCAAAAGGTAAGTCAAATGTAGGTGAAATAGAAGTGGAGATAGACCTATTGTATACTTTTTTGAAATTTTACACATCTAAAGAAGTCATTGAATTGTTTATGTTATATGGATAATTCAAGATAAGTTTAGAGAAAATTGAGGCTTTCTTTAAATTTATAATAAAGTTTTTAGGTCACTTCTCTTTTCAGCTAAAAATGTATCGCAAAAACACGTGCTTTGTATGTTGATCACTTTATCAATTCAAAGATTTACATGAACATCTAGTGTCTATAGAAGTAAACCATAGAATACAACCAAAAACTCGCTAGAAAACACAGCACATCTTGAACTCATGGATATCGATAGTTAAGGAACTGCATATTCTTAATAATAACGCTGAGATGTAATTCATTTCTTGGCTTACACTGCGCTCCGTTTGCTGACATTTAAAAAAACATTCAATGCCAGATGCAAACAAATGTCTTGTCCACGCACGAGTTTGATCAGCTAGCTCAAAAATTAAACCGTTCTCGCGAGTCTCGTTGGTCGGATGCACACTATTTTCGTCTTTATAAATTACACCAGAGATGCATCTCAAAAGTGACACAAGCTAACGCCAAGATCCAAAGGCTTTTATTCACACTCGATCGCTCTAGAGTGAGAAGAAGAGCTCTCAAAGCGAATGCAGATAACACGGGTTTTTTTTTTCATTAGGGCGAATCTAACATTGAGAGATTCTCTCTGGGCTCACTCTCTTTCATTCGTAACAGCGCTATTATAAAACTTTCGAGGCATTCTTTATTACAGATCGAAACAAAACAGTGCTGGCTAGCACACTCTACAAATAGTAGAATGAAAAACGTAAAGGTGATTGGAATATGAATGAAAGAGAAAGTAATCAAAGAGAATCTCTCAATTTTAGGTTCGCCCTAATGTAAAAAAAAAAACACTAATTACCTGACGCGTGCACCCCATTGAGCTCACTGGCTTGGCTCTTCTGCTAATATACAGCAGTGATTGTAAATTCACTTTGACACTACAGAAAGAAGAATATTTCTTCCCGCTTCCTTTTTTCGGACATTTTCTAAAACTCCGACGAAGTTTTCACTATCAACGGCACCAGCGAATAACAGAGAGGGCACGTCCTCGCACAAGTGTACGCGGCAGAGATCGCAGGCGAGAGGGAAGACAGATGAGAGCACGCGAGAGCGGTCGTTTTAAAGAGATAGTGGTTCACTCACTCCAAGCCATCCCAACACAGGCAGGCGCAGTCTTTCACTCTGTCTTTTAACCACCGAATAAAAGAGCACTTCCCTTATCTGCGGTGAGTCATGGTTGTATTCTCTGTGAAGGTACAAATCTCACGCACCGGCGTAATATTTGTGCGAAATGCCATCTGTGCCTACTAGATGCAAGCAAATTACTCGTAACTTCTTGTTCAACCAGCATTATTCACTCAATGAGCAAACCCGTCAGTTGCTCAAGCGGTACTCACTCACCATGCGAGTCGGTTCCTCGCCGATCAATAATAGTTCATTTCATAGAATGAAAAGATAAAACCGCAATGGTAAGAATACACACATTCACTCTGTGGAAACGATGGGGGATGATGAACAGCGGCATTATTTGTTTACTCTCCCCTCGCGTGCAGAGAACTCTCGGCTGTAAATCGTGAAAACGCTCATGAATCAACAACACTGGTCGGAAGACAATTAGACCTTCGCTGATGATGAAAATTCCCATGAATCCATATTTTAACAAATTTGATAGGCAAACTATTGTAAATGATGATTGTTTCTAAGATCTGGACAACGAAGCAGTCTGTGTATGGCTTGGATGTAAAAGTTGTTGTAACATGTTGCATGTTGCACAATCGAAAATCAAACTTCATAGTAAGAATCTAAATTCAAATCACCTCCTAATTTCTACCGAAATTATTGAAAATTTGAACAGAATGCTAATCTGACAGATACACATTATGGTTATTCGGTATATTGAACCTATACGCTTTTAGGATTTCCGCCGTCTGGCGTACTGCGTTCCAGAATTTCCTCCATATGATTATCGCCCTTCCATGGTAAGATCTAGTTTTCAATATATATACCGGGATTTTCTAGTTCCTGGAAAATAAAATGACTACAAATATTGTGTAACATTCATAAATCGAGTTGATTTATTATCGCAGTAAAGAAAACGTTTCAAGTGTTAAACTTGATTTCGTTAGAAATATGATTTAAGGATTTGCTGTTAATGTTGGCCTCAATGTTTTCATATCATTCGATAGCTGGTGGAGATTTTACGAAAGCTTTCCGCTCAATTCAAATAGTGCAAGTTTCTTGGGCAAAACCTTAGAAGTATCCGTATTGTCATTCGCGGGAGTATTCTTGAATTGAATATTCAAATTCCCGTTCAATAGTGAGATTCAACGTGACCTGCTTGGAGGCGCTGGCTTGGTCGTTTCTTGTTGCCGGATTTTAAGCCATTTCTACAAGTTTGCCATATTCTTCTTTGACCTTTCTTGTACATTGGGGTCGTTTTTGCCCAAAAAACATCTCAAAAAAGCTCTAACGTCTAAACCGAATAAACTAGGGACTTGAAATTTTCTGGCTTTTCCTATCTTTTGGAAACGAACATAGCAGTAACAGCTTTCAGCAACTTCTAGAGATGACGATACAAAATTAGTTACCAATAGTGCAAAAATGACCCAAGACTTTGACACGCTCCCAAAACTTTATTTTTGATCCGATTTTTGATATCATTGCCTCATATAAAAGGTATGGATTCTTTAAACGGCATGCTTGCCGGTTTTTTTTAAACGAGCCATTCTGAGGACATAGGCACCAAGAACCGATTCCGGTTTGCATCTGAGTTTCATAATTTTGGAACTTCATATATTTGTACCGCTCGATGGCTCAAAATTCACGATTTCCAATACTGTACTTACGTTTGTCGGCTATGTAATGCAGCAAAAAAAAAAAAACGTGGCGTTACATCAATATGAAGACGAAAAAGGTTGCGTTTAGTCGTGATGCTCGATTAATCCCTGCAATGAATGATGAGGTGAAACATTCTATCGAGGAAGAAGGTATGTCGTTCTAAGGTGTGGCCCATTTAATATTGGAACAAACATTTTTGATTCTTACTGCGACCCTAGTAGTCGGATTTGTAAACTATGACATCTTATGTGTTCCCTATAACAATAACAACATCTTTCAGAGAGATACAAATTGGAAGAAGAAACAAGAAAAATAATTGTGCGCAATCATTTGGAAAACCCTTCGTGGTCTGGGCCAAAACATGCTAAAGTGTTGAGTTTCCCCCGCAATACCGTGTGGCATGTTTTGAAAAAGTACAGAGAAACTTTGTCGATGGATCGCAAACCTTAATGGCAGTATAATTTGGCAAGACATCTGTAGCTGCGGTAGGAAGACCAAGGTTTTCATCACTGATAAGACATTTAATTCAGAGCTGTACAGAACGGAATGTCTCCGAAAGCGAACATTGCCATTCATCAGATCTCATGATGAATCTGTCATGTTTTGGCCACATTTTGCAAGCTGTCATTACAGTAACAGTACTACAGTCTACAGTGGTATGAAACCAACGGGATTCAGTTTATACCGAAAGAACTCAACTCACCAAACTGTCCCCAGCTCAGAACGATAGAGAGATTTTGGGCTATTATGAAGAGGAAGCTGAAAGTAAATGGCAGTGTCACCAAAAGCATCAATGAATTAAGAACCAAGTGGAATGAAATTGCCAAAACGATGGATGAAAATAATGTGCGCCGATATTCCGTATTCCGGGAAAAGTCAGCAAATTTCTTCGAAATCGAGAAGATTTTTTTTTTTTTGTATTTTTCCTTAAAAGTTCACATAAAGTAGAACATTTAAGTTAAAACAGAATCCTATTTTGTTAATGGAATCCGAAATATGCGCAATAGTCTACGTTCCAATTCTAACTGGGCCACACCTTACATTTATTCGATTCTGTGTAAAACGCATAGTGGACTCACTACAGAATGTCGAACTTCTGCGTTGCATGGCCATGCAATTATTTTTCTGTAACCCGTTTCCTTATGGCAAAACATTTAGAAAACTAAAAAAAAAAAACAATCGTCCTAACAATGATCTGCGTTCATTTCTTCTTTCTTTATACGAAGTTTGTTAAGCATAATAATTCAGTACAAAGGCCTTGTGCACAAATTACGTAACGCATGAAGGGGAGGGAGGGGGGTTGAGCAACCGTTACTTATTGTGACATATGGGGGAGGGGGGATTTTAAAATCGTTACGTAACAAAATAACCAATTTAATAAAAAAAAAATCAAAAGTGAAAAACCAATTAGCATCAATAAAATTTCCTGTGTGCAAGTTATAGTACTAGTTAAGAACCATGTTTAAAAATTCTGGGAAAAACCTACTTTCAGTACCTCAAATGAAAGCTTTCAATCCATATTTTGAAGTAAAAATATCGAAACTCAGCCAAAACTTTGTTTTTGTATTATTAATCACGTTTGTCATAACTGGAACTGGAACTTTACATTTTGGTTCCTTTGATGGTCAATCGCATGTGTTTCTTATAAGAGTGGCGATATTAGAAACAATTTTAGGAAAATGGATTATGTTTATCTTTTGATTTCAGACCAAATGCAAAAGCTTCGATAAATGGAGACGTACTATTTAAATATGATCTACTAAACGAAATGTATCTTATGACGATTTGTATCACCAATTGGCGCAATTTTCCATAAATGGTACATCTACACGCTGAGAAATATATTGTTCTGTATAGCTTCAACAGATTTTATTGTTAACTCACGGCCTACCCATAATTTTAATTTATTCAAACAATACCGACTTTATTTTTGAACCAACAATATATTTTGTTGTTTCTAAAAGCGCGGCAAAAGAGGCTCCTATTAACAACAAAAAGCACTTATTGTTGAATAAAAAAATAAGATTTTTGGAAGCAATGCACCTTTGCATTGATTCGACCAAAGCGGTTGAATTGTAACAAAAAATATACAAATATATTGTTATTTTTATTAGTACTATTGAAATAATTAGAAATTTTATTTACCTATCAAAAGATTATGTTAAATTAAATAAAAAGTTGTACACTCAGTAGCAAAAAAAGCCGAGCAAAATTTTGTTTCCAAAAAACGTCATGTTCTAACTCCTGTAACTTTGTCAATTATCAACATTTTTGACTTGACAGCCCTATAACTAATGTATTGACCTAATGTGACCAAAATTTCTTGTTCGTATGGTTTATAAATTTGAAGTTTTGATAACATATATAAAAAAAAGTCGTTTTGTACATACCAATTTCAAAAATACGTACTTCTGTGAAAAATTTTAGTAGCATAATAAAAAATTCACCTCAGCCTAAAAAAGTATAGCAAATAATTAGAAAAACATTTGAACTATGTTTGCAATCTTTATTAATTTTAAGTTACACAAATAAAATGATTGAACGTTGTCTGGATGCTACAATTTTGAAACAAATGAAAGTTAAACATAAAAACTACAACAATAACAGTTTTTGTGATGTTTTTATAACAAAAAGGGGGGGGGGGTCCGTGATCTTTACGTAATTAAAGGAGGGGAGTCTGGTACATGTTACTTATTGTTACATAGGAGAGGGAGGGGGTCCAAAATCCCGTTTTTTTGCGTTACGTAATTTGTGCACAAAGCCAAAGATGCATTTTACGAGCTAAACTGGGTTTGTTAGACGTGACTTGAATCGAAAGATGTCACAGATTGTGTTTCATAAATCGATGCAATAATATGGAAATCGTGAGACCTTATCGATTAACACGGACGACACGCATTTCTATCCCCGCCATGAACGACCAAATCGATGTTTTAAGTTTAAGCTTCGTTCCCTGTGTAGATCAGCGGCTTCGCACCCGCTCTAGCTTCGAATACCCCGTTAAACTGAGATTTAAAAGAGTTTAGTGCTATGCTTGCTTCCACTTCCCCCAACTGATCATCGCTGGGCATAAAGTATCTCTTGACCAGACCGCTTTCTTTCGGTAGCTTGGCTTTTGATGTTGTTTTGCTGCGATCATATACCGACCATAGAACAACACATTATCCATGCTGGGGGGCACGCACTTTACGATCCATAACGTGCGATGGTTAATTCGAATTTCGGTTACCCGCAAACAATGGTCTTTGAAAACTGGTAGGTAGGCCAAGCAAGTGCTGATTTTCCAGTAGCGCCGTATCTTTCCCTTAAGTTAAATTGCAATTTCCAATAGAAGCCGATGCCCCTGCTCAGATTCGACGCCCCTGTTCCTTACCCATTATTCAAAACAAAATCCAACACTTCTGCGGATCGGCAGTGTTTTCTCGTTCCACCTTTTCGTGGTTGATGTTTCTTTTACGGTTTTGGCATTTTGATTCAGTCCCACCGTTGGAGCTGCCGCCATTACCGCCACCGCCGCCGCGCCGGTGCGATCTATGATTTGCATAAAAAACATAAACGCACTTATGCCTCACCGTGAAACTGCTAAATGGTCTATGGCAAATGGTTTCGGTACGCATCGGTAACGCAACGAAAATATGGTTTCCAAATGGGTCTTGGTGGCACTTTGTCCCAGTGGATTTGAGACGTGAATGTAACGAAATTTTGAAGTGAACTTTTTTTTGTGAGTTGAGAAATTTACGAATATCAAAACAATTAGTAAATGCAGAGCTGCTGCTATCTCCGGGGAATGAAAAATCGATGGTAAAACATAAACAAATAGATCATAAAATATGAACGTTATTGACACGTGTGGTACGTACATGATGATAATAACTGTATTTTATGGCCGTCGATGTTTTCCAGCACATGTTTCGTAGTGCACTTTATAAGTCCATAAGACCACTGCACGCTATGTGTTTCCCTCCTGAATCGCACGAATGTCTGCTGCCGTCCATCGGACTTTGGATTCTCGAGTCCGGTGCCATGCAAAGCCGGTCTTTGTCGTACTGTCGTAAGCAGGGTTGTTAATTACATTGCAATTATCAATCGAATTAACAGCTTTCTAGTCGATGGCTCTCCCAAAGGAGTCCGTCGGTGATGTTTATGGCAACGTTTGAATATGGTCATATTTTCGGATACAATAGTGTCTTTATTTTTCGGACAGGCCATTTGTGGCAGAGTCCCTCGAGGGGTTTTTTTTTTATCCTAAAAGTACTGAAGCTATTTTTGGACAATAGTTGCGAAATGTTTTTGATGCGGAACATAAAAGTTACTTGCACAGTTATTAACAGCGAAATGGTAATTTTAGAAACAAAGGATTTCCACTCGTGCGTTGCGAAATTCGTACAGCTTGAGTTAGCGATTCCTGATCGATAAATCGTGAGTAAGCGTTGGAAATGTCACAAGGGCTCAAACAACCATATTTTTGAAAGTATAACATTTTATTATTTTAAAATTTCCAACATTCTACTCACATACATGCGAACAATCATGCCTGTGATCTTTTTAAGTGACGTAGCATTTGATTTTAGCGGCACTTCTTGTTGATAGACAACCGATGATAATGTTATGTAGCACAGTAAAGCAAAGTATAGCATAGCGTAGAAGTCACGTTTGAGAATCTTGAGAATATTTCGTTGAAAATATTGGATGTCAACATGAGATGGGATACTGGTGTATTTTTTCACGAAAATACTCTTCAATCGAAATTCCTCCACAAAATACTCCTCAATTATCGCCCACATCGATTCAGCCTCATGAAATGAGTCGGCTTAAACGATATGTTACACACTTAGAAAAAAATCGTGTAAATTTATGACAAAAAGAATGCACATAAATGGAGCGGCCTCCATGATTTAATAATCTGTTGCGTGGAAAATTAAATCAGCCTAATTAAATTTGATTATTGTGACACATATCAAGTAGATGTAATATTTTAAGACGAAGTAAATGTTCAATAGATATAAAACCTTACTTGAAACAAATGTTTGATAGAGAAATGAATTTCCATGATTGTACTTTTTGACCGCAGCTTTATAATCAGGGGGCGCTAACACATATTTGTGGTAGATTCTATTGTGAAAAAGATCAATTTACCTATTTTTATCTCCGAAAATAATATTAGAAGATAACAGATCATAATTCACGCCTTTATGCGCAAGGACTAAATTACAGCTGGCAAATTGATTCCGATTTGGTAACCACAAGATGCTTGCTAGTTTGCAAATGATAGCCGATTAAAAAATGTGCAGTTCAGTTTTCTGCCGCAGGAAGCAAAAGAAAGTTTACACGTCGATGGCTATCTAGAGTCGAGATATAACTGAAGCGCATAAGGTGTAGGCCCAGTTAGAATTGGAACATAGACTATTGCGCATATGTCGGATATACATTAACAAAATAGTATTCTGTTTTAATTAAAATGTTCAACTTTATATGAACTTTAGAGGGAAAATACAAAAAAAAATTAATCATCTCGATTTCGAAGAAATTTGCGGACTTTGCCCGGAATACGTTTCATCAACCAGCACACATTATTCTCATCCATCGTTTTGGCAATCTTATTTCAATTGGTTCTCAATTCATTGATGCTTTTGAAGACACTGTCATTCATCTTTAGCTTCCTCTTCATACAAGCCAGAAATCTCTCTATCGGTCTGAGCTGGGGACAGCTTGGTGGGTTTAGTTCTTTCGGTATAAACTGAATCCCGTTGGTTTCATACCACTTAAGTACTATTTTACTGTAATGACAGCTTGCAAGATCTGGCTAAAACATGACAGGTTAGTTGTGGGGTCTGATGAATGGCAATATTAACTTTTGGAGACATTCTGTTCTGTACAGTTCTGAATTAAATGTCTTATCAGTGATGAAAACCTTGGTCTTCCTACCGCAGCTACAGATGCATTGCGAAATCATATATTTACGTGCAAATTTATCTGCAAACAGAAACTTCAATTTGGCAGGCACATCTCTCCGAACCGTAGCCAAGTAAATTTTTTGTCCCGGTAGCTGTTTGAAATCGGCCTTTACATAGGTTTCATCATCCATGAGGAGACAGCCATTGATTTTTGTCAACACCTGACCATACCGTTTTCTGGCACGGCTTCTGGCTACATTGTTCTGCTTTTGATCCCTATTTGGTTGTCTACAGGCACGGTATGACTAGAAGACTTCCCGGAGACGAATCCGTTGCACGGTACTGCGTGCGGGGCGAATCTTTTTGGCCAAATCGCGGTCTGAGATGTTGGAGTTTGCCTTAATGTTCTTGATGAATTTGTTCCGCAGTTGACGGTTGACAGTACCCACCCAACGCTTGCTTTGAGGCTTGCGGTCCGTCGACAAAGTTTCTCTGTACTTTTTCAAAACACGCCACACGGTATTTCGGGGAAAACCCAACACTTTAGCAAGTTTTGGCCCAGACCACGAAGGGTTTTCCAAATGATTGCGCACTATTATTTTTCTTCTTTCTTCTTCCATTTTGTATTTCTTTGAAACACGTTCGAACTGCACCGCGAATAAAAAACTTCTGATGTTGTTATTGTTATTGGGAACACATAAGATGTCATAGTTAACAAATCCGACTACTAGGGTCGCTGTAAGAATCAAAAATGTTTGTTCCAATACTAAATAGGCCACACCTTATTATGGAAAGAAGGGAGGAGTCTCTCAGTTGAAATGAATGGTCATGTAATTTTAAAGGTCATGTAATATTATGTTATTTAGATTGACTGCTATGATTATCTATAACGTTTATTTTAAAAAAAAACCTAAATATAACATAAATATAAAGACGTAAGATCCATTACGTCGAGCTAAATTGTGTGATTTTTTTTCAAATTGCGTTTCTTATAGTTTTCATATTTTTTAAGTGTGTAGGTATTGCCAGAGCCAAAATTAAAAATGAATTTTCCTAATGAGTGAAATTATTTTATGCCTACCCTAAATAAAAGGATGCGATCTTATTTGTTACCTCTATGTACAACACATAGCACATACACACATGCGAATCAGTCCCCGGGCGATACGGCACCTAGCGCTTCTAAGAAGCGTATCGTGTTGGAAGCCCCAGTAGGGAAGCGAACCTACGCGAACGTGGCGGCGGGGTCTGAGGATCCATCCTCGCGACCAGCTCCGGCCCCCCGCAAAGAGAAAGGCCCCGGCGCTAAGCCCAGCGCGAAAGGCGCGACATCCAGGTCGCGTGTTGTCTCAAGCTCCGAAGGGGGCCCGAGCGGCAGGGCCCCAACGACAACAGCCATAACTAGCACAGAAGCAGACGCTAGTGCTAGGAGGGGGACGAGTGACGAGCGAGTCGGCATCGGATATCGCCATAATTTCCGACCCATACCGCTTCCCAGCCAGCAACGGCTACAGGTTTGCGGACAGGTCCAATATGGCGGCATTATGGACGACGGGCAAGTACCTGGTTCAGGAGGTTGTGTCTACCACAAACGAAGGCTTCGTGGTTGTAAAAGTGAATGGAATGTTCTTCTGCAGCTGCTACGCACCGCCAAGATGGTCGATCCAACAGTTTTCCAATGGCCTGAACCCGTTGGTAATAGCGGGGGACTTCAACGCTTGGGCACTTGAGTGGGGGAGCCACCTTACCATCCCTAGGGGGCAGATTCTTCTGGAGGCCTTGGCTAGGCTCAATGTGGACCTAGCCAACGTGGGTACCAAGAGTACCTACCATAGAAACGGAGCGGAATCGATCATCGATATAACATTTAGCAGTCCTGGGCTGCTTAGCAATTGGAGGGTGGATGATGGCTACACCCATAACGACCACTTGGCGGTTCGTTATTGTATCATCCACAATATAAGACAGCGTGCGGAAGTAGGAGCGAGGTACTACGGCTATAGTTCCCGAATGGGGTGAAGATAGTCGGGTTCGCAGACGACATCACCCAGGAGATATGTGGTCAATCCATCGAAGAGGTAGAGCTAACGGCCTCTCACTCCATTGGTATTGTGGAGAGATGGATGAGCTCCAGGCAATTGGAGCTAGCCCACCATAAGACCGAGGTCACGGTGGTGAACAATCGGAAATCGGAGCAACATGCGACGATCAGTGCAGGTAACTGCACAATAGAATCGAAGAGGTTCTTGAGGTATCTTGGGGTTATGATCGACGACAAGCTGTCCTTTGTCAGTCACGTCGATTACGCTTGCAAGAAAGCCTCTATGGCTATATCGGCATTATCCCGCATGATGTTGAATAGCTCGGCGGAGCAAGGGAGTAAGCGTAAACTCCTGGCCAGTGTCGCCCTGTCCATACTTAGGTACGGCGGGCCGGCATGGATCATCGCCTTGAATACCAAGAGCTACCTGAATAAGCTAGAGAGTACGCACAGGCTTATGTGCCTAAGAGTGGTGAGTGCATACCGAACGGTATCACGCGACGCGGTCTGCGTCCTAGCGGGGATGATGCCAATAGGCATTGTCATAAAAGAGGACGTAGAGTGCTTCGAGCAACGTGGAACAAGAGGTATTCGGAAGACCAGTAGAGCCGCATCCATGGTTAAGTGACAAAGGGAATAGAACAACTCCACCAAAGGTTGGGGGACCCACCGACTAATCCCGGAATTAACCGGGTGGGTCGGTAGGCGACACGGTGAAAAAAAATAGAAATGGAACACAATGATTAACAAGTATCTTTAAACGGGTAGGTATAAAAAAATGAAATTTTAACTGAAACTAACTTAAAGTGTAATTTTTTGGTTGGCAAAATATCGCGCTTTCATGGGAATAAAGGTAGATGCACCAAAAAATAGGAGGACATTGGAAGACCAGCTATTTTTTTTATTACAATTTTATTTAATTGAACAGGATCAAACGAATCAACTTAACAGAGGCAAGTTTTCATATTTATTAACATCAGACATCAGTCGAAACTAAAGTTCGGGAGGTAGAACCGATTTAAAGTAACGTTAACATAACACATTTCTTTTCAACTAGTTGCACCCGGTGCGAACGTTGCTACGCTCACAACTAAATGAATGAACATTAAACAGAACTGGCGCGTTTATGGTTGTTTTCGAAAAGTTGATAAAATATTTTCGTGTACTTTTGTGTGACTTCGATTAAAGAGTTTTATTTTTTTTTTCATTTATTTATTGCTTATATTTTTGTTTGTTTTTTTTTTTTTAATTTAACTCTCGGATCGGTAGTTTCTACCATGGCGTTTCTTGATGTGTAGAAGCATATCGTAGACAAACATTTTATCTTCAAACCATGCCGTATCCTGTCAGTTTGAACGTTATTTTCTCTTGCATAACCTTTGATTAACTTCTTGTGAATAATGGAGCACTAAGAGTAGCTCAAGCATCTCCCTTTAAAGAAGGGGTATGAACTCTTAGGGGTTTGAACCCTGCCTCCAAAAACTCTTAAATGCCAAATTTGGTTCCATTTGCTTGATTAGTTCACGAGTTATGCAGACATCTGTGTTTCATTTGTATGGGAGCTCTCACTTCCAGAGGGGGGGACCATTCCCGGCCCCAAAAACCTCTGCATACAAATTTTCGCGCCGATCGGTTCAGTCGTCTCCGAGTCTATAAGGGTCAGACAGAGAGACTGAGATTCATTTTTATATGCAAAGATTCTTAATCGTTTAATCATAACTCATAACTAAATAACTTTTGTTTTATTTTTGACTTTCGACATTGTCGAGAAAAAATTAAAAAAACACAGATACATAAAACAAACTGAATAACTAATCTATCATCTTAAATTAACCACAATCTAAGGCTAATTCTAGTCAAAAACACATAAACGAGTTCCATATACTCCCTACTACGTACAGCCGAAAGAACATGAGACTCGAGGGAATCTCCAGTGGATAGCTTCCACACTTCGATTCGTCAACGTACCGACACAGTAGAGTAATCGCTGTCGCAGTTGCACGTGAAACACCATTGCCATTGG
Organism: Aedes koreicus; assembly: GCA_024533555.2. Classification (NCBI taxonomy): domain Eukaryota; kingdom Metazoa; phylum Arthropoda; class Insecta; order Diptera; family Culicidae; genus Aedes; species Aedes koreicus. Next base: position 97,336 of record JAHHFK020001350.1, read on the forward strand.
CATCATCTCCATTCACCAATTCGCCATTGATCAACCATCTTAGATCGGAGTGATTTTTTGCCAGTCAAAAGACTGAAGATAGCCATGCGCTATTAATTCCGTCCGAATTCCGTGCATTTCGAAGAATTAGTGTTACGAGTTTTTTGACGCTGCCTAAATGTCCAAAATGATCGGCTGTGGGCGCCGATGTTGGCCATCATCCCCTGGTCCTACATAAACATCTCACAGTTCAAGAGCGCCGCGTCGGTGATGATTTGAGGGGCCGTATCCAGGCGTGGGAAGCTCCCACTGGTGTTAATCGAGAAGAATTTATGAATTTGGCAATGTTACTAGGGATTTTTGATTACTCAAAAAAGCTGTAGATTTTCAGTTTGAAATTCCAGGAAAGCTTGGATAACCAAGAACTTTCGAAGATTATCTCATCATGTTTGTTGTTCTTCCAAAATATTCAACAGGTATGTCTCAATACAAAGCGTAGTTTTGCATAGACCAGAAAGCTATTGTTACAACTGAAGGTCCCATGTTCTGATCTCATGGATAGTTTGGATGACCTAAAACATGTCATATTGCCTAATAATGTTTTTTGACTTGACGAATGATAATTAAATATGTTTGAATATTTATTGTAACTTTGTATTGCCTTAAATTTACTATTACAACTGATAATCTTACCGTACATATCCTAACCTGTTATAGCCCTTAAAGCTACTATTACAACAGTACATCTGAAATGTTGAACTCAAAGAGATTTTGGATAACCAAGAACCTCATAGAAAGATATTTAATGTTTATCAACGAGAATTTAATAATATTTATGCACATGTTCAATACTCTAAAACATCGCTTTGCACTGTTAATAAGGCATTAATTTATTCTTCGTGAACTTCTTCATATTCAGGATGTTCTAGGTCGTCAATTAGGCCTTAAACTCATATGTTTTTCTAAATATATTTTCCCAATAGAAGAATTGATGGAAAACAAATTTGCCGAAGACAGTAAACACTTTTATTCAGTCAGTGTGATTTTATGCAGCCATTATCCTTTTGGGGTCAAAAATGATACTTGGGCCTGAAGGAGTTAATATACTTTTTAAGGCTGTTACTATTCTTTTTGTTCGCGCGTGACCACGTGTGTCGCTACGGTTATCAGGGTCTACCCAGGAGGAATTGAAATATATTAGCGGACTGAGTTCTCAGTGATTCTGTGAACCATTATTGATTTTTCCCGAACGATTTTAAAATTAAATAATATTATTTATTTAACTATAAGGACTGCTATGACGATTGATCTCGTTGAACGGATTGAACCTCTGATCTCGAAACAACTCTGTCGAAGAGGAAAACAGTGTTGTGTTCAGCGCTGATAAATCTCACGGTCGTCATGCGACATTGACAAAACTTACCATCTCACTATCACGGTTAGAAACGAACTATCATGAGCTTTCTTGTCATGCTTCAACCAGTCTTATGTGCTTCTCTTCTCATACGATTTTGACTCCTGATTTTCTAACTACTCTACGTGAAGTTATTCAACGAATCATATGTGATCTATAGAGTAAAAAATGCATTCAAAGGTTTGAATCGAAAGTAAAAAAAAATATAAATAAACGGGCTTGTTATTGCGATGGTTTAAACACAGTCACGTTCTGTCGTGACGAGAAAATGGATTTCAATTTTGAAGAAAATCTCAATCTTCGTTTCCCCACCCGATGAGCTTTTAAGTCGTATTTCGGTAAACATCGTATGGAATTTTTCATTGAAAATGACATTTGCCAGTCCTGGTGGTGGTCATTGGGGACACCCAAGTCAATTTACACGAACCAACTTCCCCCGTGTTTGCCTTCTTGACGTTCGATAGATACACCACATGCTTCAAACTTTTGTCCAATGCTACAAAGTAGTCCGGATCAGCGACATTCTCGTCTGCTGCAATGCCAAGATCGAAAAATTCAGCGTTGAATGGTCCTCAGAACCTTGAGAGCTGGCTTCGCCTTAGGACGACAGCGTTCGTCCTGCCTCATATGACCTCACCGTAACCTTTTTTCCATCACAGCTCGACAACAGTTCTATTTGCCATCTGGTTTTTTCCTAGCCACACACTTGTTGAAAATCGGTTATAGTAACTTCAATGTGACTCAATTAGGTGACAATCAAGTTGCTGGAACTAATTATGACGGTTTGGTGTTGCTTGGGTGGCGAATCCAGCATTTTCTTGTACTTTTCAGTGCCAACCTTGAGTGTGGATTCACAGCATCCTTTGCTTCCTCGTTTGGCCACGTCATCCGTCAGCTTAGACTTGATCAGGCTTGGTGGTCGTCTGACCTGGTTTCCAACGCTGTCATGAGTGCCACCTGCAAGTTTCGGTTCAATACTTGACATTTCACCGACAGACGCTCTTGCACCTCAAATAGAGAGTAAGTACTCCTTGAAGATTCAATGCTTTTCGATCTGAAGCTAAGAGCATGCCCAGGACACACGAATATTAGTTGCCGCTACCTTGATTATGACTTACAAAGGCACATTTATGTTTTTCTCAACTTAACGGCAACAGTGTGCTATTAAGGCGAGGTTCTACAGTCAAATCGATGCTAAGGCATAGTGTCTAAGGAAATCGGTTCTAGTTAAAAGATTGCTAGTGTTTAATCTCTAAGCCTAGAACTGATTTTCTAGACATTCTATTCGACCAAAATGGATAGATAACATGCCAAACTGCAATGCAGGATTGGTATGAAGATTCATCCCTGCCGCCACATTCGCTCTTCAAACGCCAGGGCGGATTCGTCACCCAGCAGCAAATTGACATTCATAAACTGTTTGAATACTGAATCGTTCTGTGCAGCTGCACCTTTGGTCTCTTATCCCGGTGTCCGTATGCTACGTTGTACATTGTGCGACATCAACCTTTACATCTATTTAAGCCCAGTATCTTTAGATGCAGCTCAAATGTGCAAGCGACGTGCAGAGCTTCGAAAATCCGCACCTTATGCCTGATATCCATAACTCGAACACTGGCTCTGCCTTCGCTGAAAGCCCCTTGCTATACTTCCAGTAGGTTGATATACTCATGAACCCCCTCCCGTCGCCCAATCGACATCAAACCAGACGTCGTTCTTGAAATTGGTAAATTTTCGTTCTGTTATAAACTGGTTGTTGCACTTGGTTTTGGTGTGCACGGGGACTTTTCCGAAACTAAACAAAGCATAAAGGCACTCTTCATATACTTCATACCCACTTTATTTTTCCTTCTGCTAGCTCCTAGGTATAGTTAGGAGAAATCTTTTGAGAAGTTGTTCAAATAGTGTACTCCACTGTCCGGGTGGCGTGCAGGTGCATTTGCATAACATGTGCAAATTCACTGCCGAGCACCAAAAAGGTGAACATTGTGTCGACAAAAGCTGCACCTTCTGGGATACGTTTCAAAAGCAGTTGGGAACTTTTGCCTCCGTTGAAATGGGTAATTTGACATACGGATTTGGATCGATGTTGAGTTGAAGGATAGTTTGATATAACTAAACCTCACCGGAGTACGGGCACGTGCATCGGTGTTTCATTTTTTCCCAGGATAGAAAAGTGGAATCATTTAATTTCATTTGCTCCTTCCCAGTTGGTTCCTTTTTTTTAAGAATCCCTTTTTACTGTGGTTCGTTGGTAGATGTGTCTTTTTGAAGAAATCTTGAACACGCTACCTCCGCGAGGGTTGTTGGAGCAAACTTAAAGAGAGACTCATTGGCTTTCTTGTTGTCCTATCATCTAGCTTTCGAGGTTGGTGTGTGCGAAACGCCAGTGGGTTTCAAGGCACGAATGTTTTGTCCTTTCGATGCACGTAAAGTTGATGGAGGTCAGTGTTGAAATATCTTCGGAAAACCGTTTGTATCATATAGTACATCATGGCCACATTCAAACGCCACTGTAATTACCGTCATTTTATCCTCGAATCACGAGTTTGTACAAGCAAGTATTTTCAGATAGAACTCAATCGAGGTTTTGACGAAGGATAATACATTTACAGGCCTTCATGGAAGTTTAGATATGTGCGTTGAAATAATGTGAGTTTGGTTTAACGATTATTTATTAAATTTAGTAATTTGACCTAGCTTGATCCGAAATAATATCTGCTCGTTTGTAGCGGTAATTACTAAGCCAGCAGCATGATAAAGCCGTCCGACATATTTATTATGATTCGTTACGGCGAATAACAAAAATGGCAAAGCGTGATAGTTCAAATCAGACCACGAATTGCATCACATCAATACGTCATTTACCGTTACAAGATCTGACATAACTTGCAGTCAAAAACTGATCTAACTCAAGCACGTAGCTGCGCAAGTACGCACGGGTTGTTAATACAACCTGTTAATAAACCTGCATGTTATCATGACGCCAACCCATCTGAGCGACAGGCCAAACTTTTTGCTTCCTTGTATTGCATATTTTGCAAACTTCCTACCCTTGAACTTTTTGCACTTTGAGCTGTTATCATTTTTTTGTGTGCAATGCCGAACTTTCCGTCTGAGACAGAGTTGTTAGGCAACTCAAACCAGTATTTCTTTTTTTTTAGTTGGATCCGACGTGTTTTGCGTTCGGATAAATATTTTGCGGTTTGACGGGTCTTTCTTCGCCTGTATACGCGTCAATCGTTAACCTTCGATTTTTTTTAAGAGTGATGCAACATCAGGACGTTTTAGATGAATGCAAAAAATTATTCCTGCTTTTTCCATCGTCGTCGTCGTTGAAACATTTTGGGAGGGTTCCCTCATTTTAATTTATTTTCTTTCCTTGGATTGGATTTAAAAGGGGGGGGGAATTGGGCCTTCGCCAATTTTAAAGCTATTTGTGGTGGGGGAAAATTTTAATTCCTAGTGCGCTAATTTCTAATTATTTTTTTTTTTAATAATCATCATTCTCCACCAACTTTTTTCTCCCCATAAATTATCAAAAGTCCACACGGGTAGACCCAACTCAAAATCTCTCCTTTCCCCCCGCACTTTTTTTTGGGCAGTGATTCCAAGGCGGAAAAAAGTCGAAAAATCAACTTCCTCATTTTACAATAAATATATTTTTCTAATTTTGCACACTATTGAAATTTTTTTTTTCCAAAATTTCATGAAGATTGGATGAACATTGTGCTTTCTACAATTTTTCAAAGCATGGGTCCTACTTGGTCATGGTTCTTTACTCCCATATAAAATGTATGGAGAATCGAAAAAAAAAACTTCAACTAAGTTTTCAAATGTGAGCACACATGCGCACATACACCACAATAGGCTTATTTTGAAGATTTGTTTACCAGCTTTCCAAAAATGTGGGTTTCATCTTGCGCAAACATGCAGTACTACGGCTCTGGGAGGCCAGAGTCCTGGAATGTCTGGGAAATCCTTGAAATTGTTAAATACATATATCTCATACTAGATTACCAAGGTCTTACCCTTCTTACAAGGAAGTGTATACATTTATATCTTGGAAAACCGACCTTTGATCCAAATCCCGGAGGACCGAGTGTGATATACAACAAATTCAGCTCGATGCACTGAATTCTGTATGTGTGTATGTGTGTAGGTAGTATATGTGTGTAACGACATTTCTAACTCAGTTTCCCAAGCAACCACTTTGAATGAAACAACCACCAAATGAAAGGTACTGTAGTCCTATACATAAAATTATTAGAATCGGTTCATTAGGTGGATAAATTTAAGTGTTTTTATTCAAATCAATTTACATGCAATGTGAGAATGAATTCACTGTTGTAACCATAATTTTTTATTTCGACTGGCTACTGCATGGTCTTCCGTATCATCCGGAATATCTGAAGAGTTGTGCATCACTTTCATTATAGAGTAGCACGACATTGGAATATTGGAATAAATCATTAAAATCATTATAATGACTTAACGTTATATCGTCTGAGTTTCCTTAACTGAAATAAACTTGAAAATTTTAGTCGACACTAAAATATTAAAAACTGGACACTACTTTCATTATTTTTAAGATTTTTATTTTATATTCATACTAATTGCTAAAACAATAACTTATTATTTTTAATATACTTTCATCATAAAAAAATGAAATTCGGTGCAATGGTTCAAAAGTTATGATTCTTTAGAAATATATATTTTCGAAAATTTCGTATTTTGGACCACCCTATTTAAAATGGATCACCCTAATGAAAAAATGAAAAATTCGAGTCATATTTTTCGAAAAGGAACAAACCTACCTAGTATTGCTGAGTTCTAAGATCTACTTCTTCTTTTTGGTTTCGAATTGCTGAGTTATCAAATTTTACGAATGTTCCGGAACTTCCGGAAGACCATAATATGGCCACTTAGAGCCGTAAATTGTTCTCCACATCGCTTTGCTTCTTCCATTTTTTGTACAAATGGTTTTGAAAAGAATCGTATTGCTTTAGGATGAAACTAATGAATTCACAATTTTATCGGATGTTCCGGATACTCCAGGAGGCCATAAAGTGGCCATATCTCGAAATTGTGGCCTAATACGACAATTTAGATAACATATTTGAAATCAACGGCAAACAATTACTTGAAAACACATAACTAAGCTATGTAAATTCCATTTTTAGACTTTTTTCCGCCTTTTGTATGGAATGCTGTGCGCTGGTAGATCAAAATATCAGTCGATCTTTGTTTTGTCATTTGTGTGATGTCAACCCACCACCCAACGTGTTTCAAACTGATCAAACAAGTTTGTGCAAGTCTTTGCGTAAAGAACTTTGAAAAAAAAAAGTTTGAACGTTGCTATGGTTATTGTTGAAAACCGAACTATACAGTACAGTACCGGACATGTAGGGTAGTAGCGCAATCAGAAATGTGTTGCGGGGTGGATGGACGTTAGGTGTTGAGCTTGAAACATTTTTTGGAAAAATAGTGGTATCAAAATTTGAGCTTCATAATTCAAGTTCATTGAATATTTCAAAAATTCAACAATATTATTTTTATTTTCCATTATTATTTTATTTTCCTAACTACTTCGCTTGAGACAACAATTAAAATTTACAACCTTCTTGGTCTGTTTGACAGTTCGTCCAAAACTTTCTCATCGGTGATAGCAACATTTTCGTGGATAAACATAAGCGCGATACAGTTCGACCGTTCCTCTACTGTATTATTTCTCAAATATGTCTTCAAATTCTTCAAAGACGAAAATCATTTTTCACCACAGCTAGACGTAACAGGAAGTGTTGCCATTATTGTTAGCAGTGAGTGCATGGTAGGAAGCAAATCCACGTTTCATACATTTAGAGCTGCAGCAGCATTCCGTGTTTTTTTCTCCGTGAGTACCGAAAACCAAAGAATTCCTTCTCCAAGAATTCCGGTGGTCTGAATTCGCATAAATCCGAATCCGAAATTCAAGCAGATCCGGAGATTTTCGATGAATCAGATTCTACATCCAGTCACTGCTGAAAAGGTTCCAACATGTCAGTATGTTTGACAAACTACTCCTCCAAATCCTGCAAGGTATTTTCCAGGAGAGGTAAGAAGATTTCGGTTTCATAGAAGTCCTCCGGAATCTCAAGTTTTTTTGTTCCCTTTCTGACGTCCCGCTCTTCTGGGATTTGAAAAGGACACATCAAGAGATTCATAGAGTGCACTCGCTTCAGAAAAGATTTTACGGAAAGCATTTTCTGCATCTTTTTGCATTCCACCCAGGGCTTTTTTGGTTACCCTTGCTGTGTTCATTGCTTTTGCCAAATCAAGATATAATATAGATGCCGCCACAGAAATAAATGACTCTGTTGTCGTCGAAAACAATGTTTTTTTCCATTCATTCAACGTACTGTCCTCTGTCATATATCGAGTACACCGTTCACAGCTGTCACCGTAGTCCAATCGGGTAACGCCACGGAACGCTAACCTGAGGCAGTGCACCCAGCGGCAAAAGACAGATTTTTGGAAAATCGCATTGTGTGTTGGTTTAAACGTGGAAAACCTTTATTTTCATTAATTTTTTTTTCTAATTCCCAGGCTAAATCTGCCTATTGATCTGAAAAAAATATAACAGTTTTTTAGTTTTGAAGAACTCAATTGCTATTTTGGAGTATTATTGTTCATACACAATACATTTTGTAGAATAAATATTGAACAATGATTTACTAGGATGTTGAAGAAACAATTTTCATATGCATTCCAAAGTTAAATTTAAATGGTCATATCTTCCTGTTTATCATGGATTGAGCAATTTACTTGAATTAAATTTTTCAAGTCTTGTTCGAGTAAAGTCTTCTTGTCACGTGTGTCTTGTTTCACCAATATAGTCTGAATTGCTCAGAGCTCCTGCCATACAGCTGAAATGGAACTCTATTTTAAAGATCTAAAATTTCCATCAAGTAACTTTCCTATCACAATTCCCACAGTAAATAATGGTCAGAAGCAATGCTTTCCGTGTCTTTTTCAACCCACCATAGTTGACGAACATTCAATTGGATGTTCCCTATAATTCCGCTTCCAAAGTTCAACCTCTTTGCACAACAGTCGCCTGATGCCAATTTTAGCCAACTGGTAATCGATACTGGGACAGATATCTTCAATTTGTCATTCTACTAAGTTTCCCGTGCAGCCAAGCATCGCCATGGTGCGACCAATTTTGTTCATGCATTATTAGATTAGTGCAGCACCATGCCGGCCCTTAGTATATTTATATACCTACGTACTGTACACGAGAGCTCCAGCAATAATGCACATTTATCCGTCATGCTTTCTTTTGCCCATGAAAACGCAAAGGGCACCCACTCCACTGTGACTACGGGGGGCTTTTCATCTCTTGTGTACAGCAGTGGGGACTCTGTGTCTATGTATCGGTGTGTGTGACACGGAGAAACCCGCGCGCCGGGGGGGGGGGGGGGGCGGGGGGGGGGGGGGGGGGGAAAAATGATGGTCAAAAATAAAACACAAAAGAGACGTTGGTCGTACTCTAGGGTTTTTATTCATTAGGGCGAATCTACAATTGAGAGACTCTCTCCGGGCTCGCTCTCTTTCATTCATATTCCGATCACCTTTACGTTTTTCATTCTACTATTTGTAGAGTAAGCTAGCCAGCACTGTTGTGTTTCGATCTGTACAAAAGAATCCCTCGAAAGTTTTATAATGGCGCTGTAATGAATGAAAGAGAGCGAGCCCGGAGAGAATCTCCTAATTGTAGATTCGCCCTAATGAAAAAAAAACCCCTAGAACTATTCGCTAATTGTTAAGCACAGCAATTCTGGTCATTCCTGTACTCTATAATGGATAGTGGTTTTGATCTGATCCATACACTTTCCTGAAAAAATGCATAAGTTTAACATTGTAAACAGTACATAACACGACACATTTTTATATGTAGATTGTCATGGAATAAGATAACCAAAACAAATTCATGTTTTCAAGCAACCATACAAGAATTGGCAGCTGACATGCACTAACTGAGTAACCTTTCCTGTCAGATAGTAAATTGATTAGATCCAAGCTGATTCCAATTGACAATATCAAACAAATATTTGACAAATGCCACCGGGGCTTTCACTCCCCGGCTTTTACCCCCCCCTCCCCGCCGGGGGAAATAACCACGGCGAGCCGCATAACCACCACGCCTCCGAAAAAAAAAAAAAAAAGACAAGCAAACATATTACTGTTATTTTACCAAGCTAGCAGTGAAATTATCTTGTTGTTTACGAAGAAAACAATCATCAACAAGGAAAACTTGTGCCTTGCTTTACACTTGTTCAGCATTTGTTTTCTGAGTGAAAAGCGACCGCTATCTCCTAAGAAATTCACACATCAATGCGCCCCCTGGTTGGATGATCTCACTTATCCTTTGTTCGTCTTTTGCTCCAAAGTTGATTTTTCTAACGAGTATAGTACAATCTTCACGTGAATGGAAACACTAGGAGAAGGTAAGCCGTTTTCAGTTATTATCTATCACATTTGGCAGTGCCTTTGTTTGTGCGTCTGCCGACTATGCACTGCCTACTGAGTGCTCCCTGGTGGTCGCCAAATGGAATTGAGTTAGCAACAGTTCCCTGATTGCCTCACATTTACACCTAGCGGTAGCGCCAAAAGAAATGGCCAATCGTTTCAAGTCAGCAAAGCGTTCAATCTGGTTTGGGTTCCTTGGCTTTCCTGATTGCAATTACAATCCAACTGCTATCATCTGGTCCCAGGTTGGAGTTTCGGGCCGATTGTTTTTTTTCCCCCTTCTTTTCTGTCTATTTTATGGACATTATATAGTCCGTTAGTCTGGCGAAACGAGGCGTAGGTATGCCCGCAAAACTGAAAAGCCCATACATTTTGGACCCCGTACGGCGAAGTTCTGTAGCTAAGCCGTCGTCACCGCGATGTCGGTTTCGAAATCGTACAATAAACGTAGACAAATGGTGCGCTATTTTAGAAGTGGGTCTTTGAATAATGCACATGAATTGTCCATTTTGGTGCATTTTGTAGACAATCCTGAAACGACATATTGATGGGAGTCCATAAATTCTTTTAAATACTTTCTATTTGATTGAAAACTAACTTGTTGAAACAATTAAAGTTAACTTATGTCAATCAACATTCGTGGGCGTTCTCGCAGAAAATCAAAAGGAGAGCTTGAGAACTAGACGAAACGTTCTTTCACAATTAATAGTCAATAACATCGTTGAATCAGATGTCTTCAGAAAGTACCTTCCAGTAATTGTTTTGTTTCATCTAGTTCCACATAAATGAAACAGTTATCATATTTTC
>JAHHFK020001351.1:0-60045 GCA_024533555.2 Aedes koreicus
TCGGCTTTCGAAATCTTGTTGGTTTCTTAGATAAGTGTCGCTTATTTAAGCTGCGATAAGTCACTCGGCCACTATGTAATGCCCCCGTCGGACCAAGAACCTACGCGAAGATGGCGGTGGGATCGGAGGGTCCAACCTCGTGACCAGCTCCAGCTGGTCGTAAAGAGAGTTGCCCCGGCGCCAAGCCCAGCGCCAAAGGCGCCAAGTCCAGCTCAAAGGACAGAGTTGCCTCAAGCGCTGAGGGGGCCCAAGCGCCAGGGCCCCAATAAGCACTGACGCAAACGCGAGTGCTAGAAGAGGAACGAGGGACGACCCCAAGAGGGGAATGGAGAGTCACTGGACAAGGGTCCGAAAGAAACATGGAGGTTGGTCCAGAAAAGAAAACAATAAGCGACATGTGGCTCAAAAACGGAACTATGGTGAAGCTCATCGTTAAGACAGAGGTGTCGAAATACTACTGATGCTGCTGTGCAGGGGATAATAGTGGCGAAGCTGGAAGTTACTGTTGCCCCGAATAAAAGTTTCAAAAATATAAGTGAAGAAATTTTGGAAGATTTTGACCTCTGCGACAACAGAAAAAAACGTCTTATTGCGAACTTTGACAAGTGAAAATCTATTGAATCGCTTATTCGGCGAGACCGGGAAGTATCACACGTGACTTTTCACGTTCGTTTCTCCATATTCCAAAAAAATAAATAAATTAAGAACTCTATAGTCTGAACAAGGCTATTCGTTAAAAATAGTATATCAAGCTATGTGCTGATAAGCTCCGAAACTATGGCTGTCATTGAACCCAGCATCCACAAATCGGCATAGGCTAGCAGGATGCCGGATTCGGCAACTCGGCCAAAATGGTGTTCTCCTCAATCGGGCTTGGACAAGACGCAGAGGCGATATTTTGTGAAATGAAGAACAAGTTAACAAATGAACAAGTTCACGCCTAATTAATATGCAGATCATAATATGTGTCACTCGCACCCACGCTGGCCATGTCGGTATCACGCGCGCTTCAGGGTAGCTAGTATTAAAACTTAATGCTGATGAGACCTACATTTTGGGGGCATCGATAGCCGTTAAGGCGAAGCAATCCACGTTGTGAGTTGGAAATGGTCTGAGCAATTACGAGGGTGGTTATTTCTACTGAATGTAAACAATTTTTGAAACATTGGAAAATCCTTATTACAGATCCGGGACTGACAGTGCCTGTATAGACTTGTTTTGTACTTTCCGATAATGCACACTTACTACAGACTTTTGAATGAATCAATCGTCAGGGTCATTCGTTGTAGTCGCATATCTTGGCGGCAGAAAGCTCCGACTGACTCTTGACCATGGTACCATTTTTCCACGGCACAACCCAAAATATTAGCAACTCAGTGCGATAACGATCAGCACGACAATGCTGACAAATAACGTAGTTATCAGTACATATGGAATGATGATGCGTGGAGATCATGATCACAGTTACATCGCTAAAGGCCGTCGCTGTCGTCACTTTTGTTCGCTCATACATATCATAATCAGGTTCATGCGAAGTAATTTCTCTTCGGCTCAGTGGCCCTGAAATCTGTGCCATTCATTGCTGCGTGCTGACACGCGGGACGAATTATGCAAAAGACGTGTCTCGAATCCAGCGACGGGAAGACGGCAAGACATATTCGTCACTGAACTTTGTTTTCGTGAGTGTCGTGATCTATGGAAAAGGATGAACAGCTATAATTTTATTAGTTTATAATTTTCTGAAATCAAAGCTTAATTGCGGATACGGCGTGCAACTGTGGCGAGTTTTATGATGATTTGAAGCTGATTTATGACGATTAAGCTGAATAGCACTGCGTTTCAATAGGAAGAAGCCGATTTTCTCATTGTGTACGCCTCTATTAAATAAAAGACTTCAATGACCGATTCAGCGAGAAGCCCCAACCCAAAGTGGTACTCCATCACACATACGACCAAGTTTAAGAAATTTCTAGTTCAAGTTCACTTGTCTAGTTACCAACGCGCATTGCAATTCGATTTATGTGAAGATAGATTGTCACGACCCGGACGACATTTCCCTCCATACCGCTGTCGGATTTGCCAACAAGGATGCCGGTGAGCATCAAATTCCATAAATCTTGGGCTGCCTATTATGCACTTGCTTAATAGCTTATAGAGAAAAAGAATGCGATTCAAAATGGATGACTCTCCTACCATTCCGCTTAGCAGAAATATCATCAATCTTCATTGGACCCATTATTATTCGTAGAGTTGTGAACCTGTTTTTGCTGCTGCATACACAATCGGATTCAGACTTTTGCCACCACCGCACGGTGGTTGAATGTTGCTAAAACGTGCGTAAAAATAATTCGCTGAAAATTGATTGGCTCGGATGGCTATGTACACAATAAAACTTATCCTCGTTGGCAAACACCAAGATTAACATAGATGTCAACATCATAAATCAAGATGTCGGATACTCACCAATGATAATTTCTTTCTTGGCGTTTCAAGCCTTTTTGTTTATCACAATCTGCGTATTGCCGACTCACAATTTATAATGTGCTGAATGAATTTTTATAGTTGATGATTCAATACCAGTGTTCATTGGAAGGATTATGTGGCAGCAAGTACAGGCATACCTTAAGGACAGGCATACCTTAAGGACTGTATCGAAAATATGTTATCCACAATAAATGTATTCTAATGCACTTAACTAGACCATTGTGAAGACCGGATGTAATTAATATTATTTTTTCACGAATTGGCGAATTTTTTATCGAACACTTTTCATCAAGTTCTGGACAAGTGTTTCGTCCCATTCTTTGGACGCCTTAGCCCAATTTTTTTCGACCTCCTGCATATTTTCAGCTGCTTTACCAGTCTTTTTGAAGACACTCTTCACCGAATAGCGTTCGCCCAATAGCGTTCGATAGGCCGAAGCCCAGAGCAATTAGGCGGATTGATGTCTTTCTCAACGAAATCTAACCCTTTTCCGTGAGCCAATTGGGAGTTGTTTTGGTGTAATGCGGCGACGCCAAATCCGACCAAAACAGTGGAGGGGTTAAGACTATGCTTCTGATATAAAGGCAGCAACCTCTTCTGCAGACACTCAGATCGATAGATTTTCGCATTGATTGTTCCGGTAGTGTACAAAATGGTAGATTTCATACCGCAGGAACATATTGTTACCATACTAGCACTTTTCGATCAAACTTCTCCACTTGAATTGACCTCTTTGCATCGCTTACATCCTTCCCTACGATGGCGATGTTCTGCAATTTATTTGGCGGTTTCCTGCTTCAGGTTGTTCCGTTCCTTGATACGTTGAATCATTCCGATACTGGTTCCCGCTTTATTGGCCAAATCACGTATCGACATTGATTTGTTTTTTCGAATTAGAGCTACCACTTTCTGATCCAGTTAAGGGTTGGAAGATCCGGGTTTTCTGCCTCTTCCTGGCAGTTCATTCAAAGAACAAGGGATCCCCGAACTTTCACAAACGCGTGATGAATTCCAAAGCGCTTCGCTAATTGTCGCATAGTTACACCCTTTTCACGTAGCCATGTATCCAAAACATTATTTTCACATCTTTTCCAATGCGTAACATTTTGAAAACGAAGAATTTAAACCGTGCAAACAAGTAAACAAACCAAAGATGACATTCAAACGCACAGCATGCTATTATGAACACATTAAAATCATCACATATACACGCGTGCAACGCAAATGAACGTGGGAAAAATTCCCAGACCATAGACCATATTTCGTATCGATCCTTCTCCAGATTGTATAGGGTGTCCACAGTTAAATTGCATCACTTTAAACTCGTCCTCAAAAACAAGTCGCTCAACCGATTGTCATGAAATATTCAGGGAATTAAAAACAATGTATAATCTTGGTTTAGGTATTTTTATTTCACTGTATTTCTTTACCAAATCCAAAAGCTCGAACTTCCTTCTTAATACCACGCATATAACCGACATTTTTTTCCACTTTCAACCATGACTTCAACATTTCATTTTCTGTAGTGACAACTTAAGGATGCTTACGAAGTTCGTGCTTCATTATAGCCCTATATTTTTCAATTGGCCGCAACTCTGTAGAGTTTGGGCGATTAAGATCCTTCGGCACGAAATTGACACCATTTGTCTTGTACCACTCCAGAACATCCTTGGAGTAGTGACAAGAGGCTAGGTCCGGCCAAAAAATTGTAGGAACGTTGTGTATTTTGAGAAACGGAAACAGTCGTTTTTTCAGACATTCATTCATGTATACTTGACCATTTACAGTTGAAGTTGTCACGATAGGCTTGCTCCGTTTACCGCACGAACAAATCCCCTGCCAAATCATGAATTTCTTGGGGAACTTTGATGCTTGCTGTTTCCTGAGAGACTCTGGAACATCGAACTTGTCTTTCGCAGTCACATACTGGTTGCAGGGAATTTGTTTTTCAAGTCCGCTTTTACCCATGATGCAGCAGTGTGGTTTCGTCAACATTTGTGTGTACAGCTTACGCGCACGTGTTTTAGCTGTCATATTCTGTTTTTCATTGGGGTTTGGAGCATTCTGAACTTTGAATGAACGGAGCTCGTCTCGTTTCTTGGCTTTCTGCGCGAAACTTTTGGTCAAGTGCAGCTTTTTCGCGACATCCTGAACGGAACAGTTGGGTTTGCGTTTAAAGGCAGCAACCAGTCGCTTGTGATCCTTCACACAGTACGGAACCCTTTTTCCACTACTCACCTTCTTCCGATCTACAGTTAAACGTTCTCCGAAACGTTTTATGACACGAGACACTGTAGACTGGTGAATTTTCAACATCTTTCCGATGACTCGGTGCGAAAGAAGTGGGTTCTCGAGGTGCGTGTGCAAAATGTTCTCGCGCACTTGCTGTTCCTTCGACTCCGTTTTCGGAACTACGACACATTTCACAATAAAACTCACGCAGTGTAAACAATACACGCTGAGGTCATTTCACCCAAAATTTTGTTGAAATCAACCCAAAGGGCGAAATGTTACAGCTTATTGAATGTGATGCAATTTAACTATGGACACCCTTTAGGTACGCATTTACTACCTAAGGTATGGAAGGACGCATTGATATTAAGTTCCAATATCAAACTCGAATATCGAGCATGTTTTCTGATATCTTGCAAGTTTGTGCTAGTGAGTTTAGCGAAACACATCTAACAAACCTTCAGTATCGGCTTGGTAAAACTTGAGCCTAGTTCTAACTGGAAAACTTTCAAAAACAGTAGGCTGTGAGAAAATGATCGTCAGTGGGGCAGTAGTTTTCACGGTCAAAACAGACAGATGTCGCTATGACACACAGAAAAAAATAATGAATGTTAACGGACGTGTCCCTTGTTCAGTTGCAAAATAAAGCAAGTGTAAACAACGAAATTGTTTGCAATCTTTCATACAACAGATCTGATTCAGGCGACATCTGGCTTAAGTTGACATGAAATATCCCATGAATTTATACCAAATCTAGCATTCTATATATTTTGTTGTATTCTCCTAATGTGAGGAGTAACGATTCTAGTGATGAAATTTGTCAGAAGCAAATAATTTCCCATCAACATGAGAGGCTCTAGGAGTGGACAGTAATTTATTGCTAGAACTAAGAGAATTGAAGAGAAAGCATTGATAGTTCCGTTTAGAGTAACGGCAGGTTATGAAAATTGAAAGATACAAGTTGAAAACGAGCGGAGGGCATATGAAGGTAGTATACATGTTAGGCATTGGGAGAGGGAAATAAACAGATCGCTAGAACCAGAACAAAGCAATAGGTAGTATAAGAGCACGATTGGTCGCATACTCTTTTACCAGTCAAGGGGGTATCCTCCCCTTTGTCTACCCGCATCTGGGGTAGCTTGGTAAAAGATTTTATGCGCCCGATTGTAAATATTCTTGAAACAAAGTGGCAGTAGATTTGGGTGCCCAAGTAACATTGCCAAAACCATCCAGCTTTATTAAGTTTTATTAAAGTTTTATGAAAGCCACTAAAAATCAATTCGGCTTTTTATGGCAGCAAGAGATGCCAATAGGTTTCAAATTTTAGTCAGGTTTATAAGAACCTACACAGCTTCTTTAGAACGATCTTAAAACCTTGACTTCTAAAATTCCCTTTACTCCTATCAAAGGTTTTATTTTGACTTTATTAACTCATAAAATGCTGTTTTGAAATGCCGTTTTAGGACTCATTCATATTATCTTATTATGGTCAGTTGAAAAAGCATTTTAAAACCATTTTGCCTCCAGTAAATGCATTAAACGGCTAACTGGCATTGAGGAAAGCTACCAAGCGACCAGATAGTTTTATAGTAGCCATTGCTAAGATAAATTGGCTTTTTGGCAAAACTGTGATTTCTTGCAATCGCCATGTTGAAATTTATGAAATAATTGAAATGTGAAAAAATAAATACACCAAATTTTAAATGTAATACAATTGAACTGTAGATCTGAGACAAACTTCGGTATTCGTTTAGATAACCTTATTGAATTCCATCAATTTTCAGGAGTTTCATGATTAATTTACGGAATATATTTCTTTCAATTTTTTTGTTGTTGTTGTAAACTCGCATAATTTCAAAGGCGCATTAATTTTCAGCTCTTATCGTGCCAATATTCACCATAAAATTAAATGCGCATATGATTTGGAGCATGATGCGGTATTAAAAAAACTCAATTTGTTTTATATATTTTGCTATCAATCATAATTTCCCGCAACAGAAGAACTTTTTCTGAGCCATTATTTGCAGTCGAATGAATCAGAAGAGCAACAAAGCAAAACAACAAAATCCAACCACGATATCGCCGTGAAGTTTGACAGCTGTGGCCATTCAGCCCTATGCTGGTTTTGATGGCGGCCAATAGGTTTTATGATGGTTCTCAAGTGGTCATAGCATCTTTCACTAGAACATTTTCAAAATCTTTATGGTCTTAGAAAGGTTTTATTAATTTGTTTTCACAACCGTCTATAGAGTGGGCCACTTTGTAAACATTTCGGCTTTAAAGATGCATAGAGGAGGTGTTGGTGGACAAAGCAGTTTTGAATGTAGTGTCATCAACAAAGCCGGGAGGAGTGCTATACGGCTGGAATAGAACTGAAATTGTTACTTGGGTGTGCAAAGCTTATTTAGGTGTTTCCTTATTCGCGGTATTCAAGCGCGTACGCCGACCCTCAGGCAGTATAGAGGGGGTCTCGGTAGTTATGGGTAGGTAACCCCCCATTAGTTACATTCCTTTCTTACTGATGGTTAGCCACAGGCGAACTTTCTTCAGAAACTTGTGGTGGAAGATACAGTACTGGACAAAATAAAGTACGCATCTTCCATATTTACAAAATTTGTCATATTATCCAGCAACTATGAGAGATAACATTTCGATATATTTGAACAAAAATTACAATTACATATGTATTTTCGAAATATGGATTGATTGAAGATTTCAGAAAGATATTTTGAACAATAAACAAGGTTGGGTGATTGTTCGTTTTTTTATGGACAAAATAAAGTACACACTTAAAACAATCATGACTTTTATTGCTTATTACAAACAATCAATACTTAATATGACCTCGCGCCTTAATAACGGCTTGCAGGCGTCGTGGCATACTTTCGACGAGATTTCAGATGTGTTGAGGGTTTAAATTCATCCAAGCCTTCTCCAGAGCTTCGAATAATTTGTCACGGTTCGTCACGTCTGCTTTGTCAACGTTTTGATCCAGAATAGACCACAAATATTCGATAGGTTTCAAGTATGGGCTTTGAGGTGACCATTCCAAAAGTTTGATACGTGAAGCACGGTAGTAGGCAGTGGTTTTGTGGGCGGTGTGCATGGGGTCATTATTTTGTAAACTTATTATGCAAACCAGCTTTACGTGCCCTCTGTTTACGACCAAAGAGTTCAAATTTGCTCTCATCACTCCAGAGAACCTGTTTCCAGAAGTCTAATGGCTTGTCGATGTACTTTTGGGCAATGCTGAGACGTTTGATCCTACAGGAGTCATAATTAGTCTTAAATAAATGCTAACAGCAAAACAAACAAACCTGTTAACTTTGCGAATCAAAGGTCGGCGTTGGGCAAAGCTGTTCTTATAACCCGTTTCATGTAGTCTTCTGCGCACAATTCGATCGGATATGTTCAAGTTAACGTTTTCCTTGATTACACGGCTGGTGATCGACGAGTTTTTAGTTACTTCGTTGTCAATTCGGCGATCATCATTGATTGTTGTCTTCCGTTTCCTTCCTCTACCTGCTCTGTTTGCCACACTTCCGAAATCCTCGTACTTCTTGCATATTTTTCGCACTCCTGCGTCACTTAATTCATTTCTCTGTTTGAAAGGCCCTCTTGACGGTATTTAACGACTTGATATGATACATTAACAACAAACAAGTTTTTTTTTGACATTTCTATGCGGTTCGAGGGGTAGGAAAGCATTCGCGCGGTGTACGCCAAGGTGCACAGTTGTGGTTGTAGTAGTGCGTACTTTATTTTGTCCAGCTGAAAAGCGACTCATGCTGGCATTTTATCAAACTATTTAAAATGTATGCGATTTAATGATGTAATGATGTGGTATAAATTTTATAAATTAAAAATACTACATTTTATTTATGTGAACTGTATTGAAATAACAAATACCGAAAATGTTACAGGTGTTTTTTTTTAATTACACCAGGCGTGTACTTTATTTCCAGCTATGGCAAATCATGCACGAATATGGATTTCCGGAAAAACTGACGCGGTTGATCAAAGCAACGATGGATCGAGTGATGTGTGTCGTCCGAGTATCAGGGACGTTCTCGAGTCACTTCGAATCTCGGAGAGGTTTACGGCAAGGTGATGGATTGTGGTGTTTGTTGTTTAACATTGCATTGGAGGGTGTGATTCGAAGAGCTGGGATAGACACGAGTGGCACGATCTTCAGGAAGTCTGTCCAACTATTTGGCTTCGCCGACGACGTTGATATCGTAGCACGTAACTTTGAGACGATGGCGGAAACGTACATCAGACTTAAGGCTGAAGCTGGTAGGATTGGGCTTGTGAATTATGCGTTAAAAACAAAATACATGAAGGGAAGAGGCTCACGAGAAGAAAATGTTAGCCTCCTAGCTCAAGTTCAGATCGACGGTGATGAAATCGAGGTAGTAGACGAATTCGTGTATCTGGGCTCATTGGTGACGGCCAATAACGACACCAGCAGAGAAATACAAAGGCGCATTATAGCTGGCAATCGTGCCTACTTTGGACTCCGAAGGACGCTAAGATCGAACAAAGTTGACCATCTACAAGACATTAATTACACCGGTAGTTCTCTACGGCCACGAAACATGGACATTGCTAGTGGAGGACCAACGCGCCCTTGGAGTCTTTGAACGGAAGGTGCTGCGTACGATCTACGGTGGAGTGCAGATGGAAGACGGAACGTGGAGGAGGCGAATGAACCACGAATTGCACCAGTTGCTGGGAGAACCTCCCATCGTACACATAGCAAAAATCGGTCGACTACGATGGGCTGGGCATGTCGTAAGAATGTCGGACGACAGCCCTGTGAAAATGGTTCTCGAAAACGAACCGACAGGTACGAGAAGAAGAGGCGCGCAACGAGCAAGGTGGATTGATCAAGTAGAAGGCGACCTGTGGACCCTCCGCAGACAGCAAGGCTGGCGAGGTACAGCCATGGACCGATTACAATGGATACAACTTCTGTGTACAGCAGAGGCCACACCGGCCTTAGTCTGATTGGTAAGGTAAGGTAAGTGTACTTTATTTGGTCCAGTACTGTATAACTGACCCAGCTGCTCACCTCCAACGGCCAGCAGGGCACCGGTTATTTAACGTCCTGTCTTGGATCTGCGCTTCCACATGACGATCTTCATGAACTGGGGTTACTTTTTGACGGTTTGTCCGATTATCTCGACCTCTCGTCCCCAGACACGGAAGAATTTCTTCAGCTTCCCCTCGGTTTTGTGCTTCAGCTACTTCTGAATTTTCCTATCTCGCAGAACCGTCGACCGGTCGGAACCAGGTTATTTCCATCGTTAAGAAAGGTATCTTGTAGATTTTGGATCTTCTGTATTCCATCGACACGAAGTGCCCCACGATGGTTGATTTCTTCGCCCGGGTCGCAGGCTGCAGTAAGAACATACAAGCCATTCGTCATGGCTTCTGCAAAACTACTGATATCGCTGTCAAAGTTTGACTGTAAATAAAAGGGGTACTGTGACTGTGATTGTTGCTACATAGGTAAATAAGATGAATCACAAGAGTACAGGAAAATCCCATAAAAGGGATGAAATTTGTTTATATTGAAAGCTATCAGTTTCTTGCATTTCTACCATGTTCTTAAATCCGGTGGTTTATGATCTTTCCATTTCAACGGAATTTCATAACATAAATACACACTTTGTTAATGAAATATTGCATCATTTCATAATATAATTTTTAAATACGTAATTGTAATGAAATTTATATGGACCCGTTGAGCTGTTATTACGACATTTGAACTTTTAAAAATATTTTGAGCATATTATAACAACAAAAATCTATATGTTACTAGGAGAGGATGATGCATTTATTGCTGACCATGAATCTTATTATTCATGAATCAGATACATGAAAAATTCATAATGTCATTACAATAGATTTACTATTCACTCTATATGCCAGAATTTTCAACAATTGTAAAACAATACCATTAATAGTAAATAACTCACATTTGTTCGAAAAAAAAAAAATATATTTCTTATAGTTAATATACATAACAAACCCCCCTTTTCTATTAAAGACGTCTCAATTTACATTAGATTCTATTGTGGAAACAATAACTCCTATTGTCGTTTTAAACTTATGAACAGTACTATGAATTGTACATACTATAGATTTTTTTGTATGGTTACAATACATTTAATTGTAAACCTTTGAGAATGTTTTTTCCGGGTCAATCGATGTAGCGTCTTTGGCTCACTGTGCGCCGGCCGGTTCATAAGCGAAACCAATGCTTCGTTATTAGCACTGTTGGATCGTTTGCTGCAAATGACACGCGGTGTTTTGAACCTGCCCTACAGGGTGCAGATTCGCTACCAGTGAATCAACTCGCCATTATGACATGCACACTACTACCACTACTGAATGCGTCTCAATCCAATTTAACGTTGTTGTTCACACGACCGTTGTAACCACTTTCGATTGGGTGCTCGGAAGACTTGGACAACGGACTACGTTTGCGCGCATCAGGAGTGAAAAAAAAATCACACTTTGCATCATCACTGGACATTGGAAGCTGTTATTCAATCATAACGAAAATCAGGGTTTATTTGATTTAATCATTTGGACAGTGTGCGCAGTAACCGGTGATGGTGGGATGGTGCGATTGCCGGTATGCGTTCAAGGTCATATATTTTTTGTCTTATATGTTAGGTGCATGAAAAACAATACAATTGCCAAGTTTCCTGTTTTACGATGCGTTAAATCAGGACATGAATTGTGTTGAAAGAATGCACAATTATGTTTGTTTGAATTTCATGGTTGCAGTCAGATTACTGTAAGGTAAGTTTCTGGTGCCGGAGGCGATGATTTCGATACCCAGTCCGATGATGGAGGAAAATTTACTAATGGGAAATTTCTTCGATCGCCATCGGTTATACATCACAGTTCACAAATTTGTATTTATCTTGCACCATATATATTAGGAACTGAAAGCATAGAACATATGTTGTTGACATGATTATATCGAATAATTTGACACGAGTATACAGCCATTCCATAAAAAAACATACTAACTCACAGAATTTGTTCACATTTAGTAGGATTGTTCCTTTTTGCCGCACTACAAAGTTGACCATCCGCAAGACATTGATTTAACCGGTACTCCTCTACGGTTACGAATCATAGAATAACTCTTGGTATCTTTGAACGGAATATGCTGTACACGTGTACTATTTACGCTGTAGAGCATATGGAAGGCGAATAAACCATGAATGACATGAGTTGCTGGGAGACCTTGCCATCGTCAATACTGAAAAAAAAAACAGTTAACTATCACACTTCCAAAATGTCACGTAAATTTCTGACCCCTGAGACCGACACATGCAAGCGTCCTTTAGTACATAAGAATGACTTGAAAGAGATGAGAAAATAAATTCAATCAAACACAGCTTTCGTCGAATTGCGTATGCATCAGTTTCAGGAGACATAATTTTACACGAAATCTTTCTTTACGTTCCCCGACTTTTTACAAACATAAATGACGTCTCGTGTAAAATTCATAATTTCTAAGTGTGTACGATGGGCTGGCCACTTTGAAAGGATGTCGGACGACAACCCGGTGAAAATGTTTCTCGAGAACGAATCGACTTACGCCTAGCTCCTGAAAGGGGCTATGGGAACCGAGGACTTGATTGCAGCCGCAGCCATGAGCAGTAATTATTAACTTAAATAAGTTACCTGCTTAGTCCCTTCCAAGCGATAATGTGACCCATTAACCTCGAGCCAGCCACGAGTAATTGGTGCCCCACTTCCCGAGTAAAGTCGTACACAAAGCTGATAACTCAGCCTCCGTTGAAGATAATGATACGGTTTGCTGTTTCTGTGTTACCCAGCTTACAACGCTGTTGAACACCTTGAAGATGTAACCGGTCTCAGAACGACGATCAACCAAATCGTTGGCCCAATCGGCAGCCGAATATGCTTCCAATACTGGTGATCTTTCGTCATCTCAAAAAATCAGTCCAACATCCATAGTCTTCTTGACATATTTAAGCATTCACTTGAGGTGTACCCAATAATTCTCGTTCGGACAGGATTGGAACTGCCGAATGATCCGGTCTTGTCGTTAGCGAAGCGTACATTAAGCAGCCAACGAGCTCACTGTACGGCTTCGACGTCCTCTGTTCCTCAATTCCTCGCATCAGCTTCAATCGATTCTCCAAAGGCGTGGATATCGGCTTACAATCCATCATCTCAAAACGTTGAAGCAGGTTTTCGAAATAATTCCGCTGATGAATCCGCATGATTCCGTTCGGGGCATCTCTTTCCACAGTTATTCCCAAGAACTGCTTCACCTCTCCTACATCGGTCATCTCGAATTCTTAAACAAATCCACGCTTCACAGCTTCCATAACTTTCAGAGACGAGCTGGCTAGCAAGATGTCATCCACGTAGAGCACAACGATGACTTTGTTCTTCCCTTCGCCTCGTACATAAAGGCACTGATCGTTCTCGCTGCGCTCGAAACCCATCTTCACTATGAAGCGGTGGAATCGTTCATTCCACGCATGAGACGCCTGCTTCAGACATGGACATGGACCGATTCAGACGACAAACGAGTCCTTGCCCCTGCTCAAACCCGTCTGGCTGTGCCATATAAATCTCCTCGTTGAGTTCTGGTGTTTGGTGTAGATGCATACGTTCCTTATTCGCCAAAACCAAAACAGCTCGAAGGGTATCCAGCTTCGCCACTGGAGAATACGTCTCGGAATAGTCAAACCCTCTCAAAGTGTGGTTGCGCTTCAACGAATCCATCTCATCCTCGATCGCTTCCTTCCAGCGAGTCTAGTCTTCGCGTTTCCGCAGGTCAGCAATCGTACTCGGAATATTATCTATATAGTTCAACGCACTAAATGCAAACCCTGCGTACTCGAATTCAAAATCCTTATGCCAGTCTGGTGGTTTCCGGTCACGTACTGGCTGGCTCTGTCAGCGGTCGAAGGTTCTTCCATCAGTCCTGCTTCTGGTTCCACATCCGGATTTTCCGCAGTCGAGTATTCCGTAAAGCTTCCAAATTCTTCATCCAACTCTTCCTCATTCAGTTCAGCGTGCCGACCTTACAGATCCTCATCCAGTTCTTCGTTCCGATCTTCAAGATAATCAGCACTTCGGGTTTCAAGCAAAAATTTTTCTTCGAGGTTTGCCTTACCAAAAGTCTTCGATGACATTTCGGTCTCCACAAACACCACGTCACGTGCCACAACGATTTATTCCTTCGTCAGATCCCATACCCGAAAGCCATTCTGAGAGTAGCCAACAAAAACGCTTTCCCACGACTTCGGATCCAATTTCCAATAGAAGGAGATGCTCTCGCTCATCGCCATGAGGCACCAAGAGTGGACAGCAATGTTTTTTTGCTAGAATGAAAGATATGAAGAGAAAGTTGAAAGTTCCGTCAGTGTACGGTAGGCTAGAAATAGAACAGAGGTATTGAAAATTGAGTGAAAGGGCATGGTAAAGTAGTATTCGAACCACAGGCGCTTCATTTGCCTAACATCCCACTATGGGGTAGCTCGAGGAGCAGATCACCCTGCCACCTCGACGAGGCAAAAAAGGACCTGTTTATTAGCCATCACGGCGGCCTTTCCACTTCTCTTCAATTTTAATACCTCTCATTCTACCGAGTGACTGTCTCATTCTTCTCTATCGCGGTAGAACATCTTTCCTCATCACCCTGGTCCCCGTATTATAAGCGAACATCTCCACGCATAATCGGCCCGCCAACCCCAAGAGAAAACCCATAATGGGGACCATCGCCCTGAGTGGGGACCAATATCACAACTGCCAAACATAAACGAGAGCAACCATGTAGACCCATCGGGGTATATTCATCAAATACTTACGAAGCGGGCACATGCCGGAACGTCTCACCAAACAACCACAATGTAACAGTACACACGCCCAAACGGGCACACCGCGCCAATATCGCAGCTATCGATGTGGAAGCGTTCTGCCATCAAATGTTACCTCGTCGAAAAGGAATGTAAGCAGGGTGATCCTGTTTTCCCTCCTCGAGCTACCCCATAGTGGGATGTTAGGCAAATGAAGCGCCTTTGGTTCGAATACTACTTTACCATGCCCTTTCACTCAATTTTCAATACCTCTGTTCTATTTCTAGCCTACCGTACACTGACGGAACTTTCAACTTTCTTCTTTCATTCTAGCAAATAAACATTGCTGTCCACTCTTGGTGCCTCATGGCGATGAGCGAGACATCTCCTTCTACATCATAATCGTTACTCCACGCACGGAGAACACAAACATAACAATTAATGTATGTAAAACCCATAAATGGTGGTATCCATTAATTCATACTGGTGGGGACCAGTATCACAACGCTTTACAGTCCTTTCTCTCCGAGGTCTCTAAGTCAGAGATGACGAGAAAACAAAATGTGAGTGTTTATCAGACGTTGTGTATCAAAAACAAACCCAATGGGAGACAGTCTCCTCTCGCCCATGTATGCATCAAAACAGAGTGTGTGCAATCTACCGCTAGAAAACTATCGCAAGCTATCGGTAGTATTAGAGTGCGTTCTGCCGTGCTTCTTTTGCCTCGTCGAGGTGGCAGGGTGATCTGCTCCTCGAGCTACCCCATAGTGGGATGTTAGGCAAATGAAGCGCCTGTGGTTCGAATACTACTTTACCATGCCCTTTCACTCAATTTTCAATACCTCTGTTCTATTTCTAGCCTACCGTACACTGACGGAACTTTCAACTTTCTCTTCATATCTTTCATTCTAGCAAAAAAACATTGCTGTCCACTCTTGGTGCCTCATGGCGATGAGCGAGACATCTCCTTCTACATCATAATCGTTACTCCACGCACGGAGAACACAAACATAACAATTAATGTATGTAAAACCCATAAATGGTGGTATCCATTAATTCATACTGGTGGGGACCAGTATCACAACGCTTTACAGTCCTTTCTCTCCGAGGTCTCTAAGTCAGAGATGACGAGAAAACAAAATGTGAGTGTTTATCAGACGTTGTGTATCAAAAACAAACCCAATGGGAGACAGTCTCCTCTCGCCCATGTATGCATCAAAACAGAGTGTGTGCAATCTACCGCTAGAAAACTATCGCAAGCTATCGGTAGTATTAGAGTGCGTTCTGCCGTGCTTCTTTTGCCTCGTCGAGGTGGCAGGGTGATCTGCTCCTCGAGCTACCCCATAGTGGGATGTTAGGCAAATGAAGCGCCTGTGGTTCGAATACTACTTTACCATGCCCTTTCACTCAATTTTCAATACCTCTGTTCTATTTCTAGCCTACCGTACACTGACGGAACTTTCAACTTTCTCTTCATATCTTTCATTCTAGCAAAAAAACATTGCTGTCCACTCTTGGTGCCTCATGGCGATGAGCGAGACATCTCCTTCTACATCATAAACGTAGAAGGTTAAATGCATATTTAAGTTGGAATCTTTTGGGGTCCAAAAATGGTTGCCGTGGGGGCCGTTTTGCTTTGCTACTTTGATTTTGGGGGGGCAAAACCACCAAACTGCAATAATTGTACATGCCAAATTTTATTGATTTGTATAGTTACTGCAGAGCAGCAAGGATTTTAGTAAAGTTTGACATGTGAAATCGTTGCAGTGATAATGATTCGCGTTTTTTTTTTTTTTTTAAAAAAAAAAAAAAAAAAAACAAACGTAAAAATAAAATTATAGTTAAGTAGGGAAGTAGCAAACATTTCACTGGTATAACCTGATTGTGCAGAAATGCGGCTTATGTTAGACCACAATGTGTTAGGTGTTTTGTGTTTGTTACCTGTCAGATGGCAGTTTGCTGCTTCTGAAAATCTAGATTGGTTGATGGGTAACTAATGCATTGTTGTTGTGTCGTGTAGTGTGTTGTTTATGTAGGTAAAAATTAAAACATTCACAAATATACGTTTCGTTGAGCTTTGTTAAGTAATTTTTTGGAATTTTGTTTGTGAATTTCTACGTTTTCAGCTATACTTAGTTTCCAAGAATGATGTGTCTTAAAATGTGTATGTGGTTTAAGTTTATAAAACATTTTTTGTTGCATATATGTTCAGCTACTTTTGATTTAAATGTGTGTATAAGAGGCTCAAACTAGGGCTGGCAAATGTCATTTTCAATGAAAAATGACCTACAAATTTGAACGAAACACGTTTAAAAATCTCATCGGACGAGAAAACTATGTTGAAGATTTTCTTCAAAAATCGTCGTGATAGCATGTGACAGCGTTTTGGTTTTCGCTATTGTAAGCATAATAATATATGATATAATATAATTGTTAGTTTCATCACAGAACTTCAAATAAAACTTTCACTCTGTTGATGACTTAAAATCGCTTGGTTAATTTCAAGTAGAGTAGTTAGAATTTTGTGAAACAAAACCATTCAAGGAAAAATCTCATAACTGCATGATGGCGTGAGAATGAAAAAAAAAAAAAAGCTTACGATAATTCGTTTCTTCTCGTAACAGTGAGATAACTTGTTTTTTCATAGTCACATGACGACAGTGAGATTTACTAGCTCTAGCTAAAACATGTAAATGCACTGTTATAGTCAATCAGAGCACTTAGCATCTGATCGTTGTGAATCTGAGATGATTTTGGTGCTCAATTCATGCCAAAATCAGATTCAACGGACTCAGAAGCTTGTTCGTTATGTAGACCGAGATATCTTCCTTTGTCTCTGCGGAACTCCAGAACATGATACTCCGTGATACTCCGTACTTCAACGAGAATAAAAATTGCAGCTTTTCTCAGCTACTGGCAAAATCAAAAATTGCCCCATCAAAACCATGCTTCAAACTATGCTCGACTCAGACTGGTTGAATACTTCCCCTTCACACATAGTATAATATTGTAGCAAGAACACTGGGTTTTGAAGTGCCAACTGTTATGGCCACATCCCGCTCTGAAACCTCCTTCTTGTATCAGCCCAGGAGGCTGAAAGCCACGATAATAAAGAAATAAAAAAAAAAACCTCCTTCTTGTTCTTGAATGCCTTCATTATACTTTTATCCAAACCTCTTTTTCGTGTTATCCTCAAAAACCGACTTTCTCACTTACTCCTCCTATCTTTGCCTACATCCTCAGTGAATTTCTGGGTTTTGTTTTCTATTCGTGCACAATATTTTGACGTTGTTAAGCTTAAAGTCAACGCATTTTGAAACAAACTGTTGGAAACGATTAAACCGTTGTGAGTGTTGAGAGATAAATGTAAACAACAGGATGCAGCCACGAAAAAGAACTAGTTATCAATTATTGCAAAATGGCAGGTTTCTGACTGCGTCCATACTTTTAGGGTCCTTCTATAATCAAAAACTGTCTGATTTGAAGCAATTGTGTAAAAAGATGGACTAGTTGACAGAAGTATTGGGCAAGAAATGATGGGAGATATTCAGTGAAAACATCCATAGATCATTAGAACAATTTTGTGTTTAGCGAAGTTTTAAGCTGTTTTAAATTTTACCATTTAGGTGCGGCTTCTTGAAAGGTTTCAATGAGTCTTTCTAAAAGTAATCGTTTAGCATCTCATTGTTTGATGTTGCAAAAATAAAATCCTATTAAAGCTGAAATGAACATTTACAAGCATCTCCTCGAGCCAACCGCGCATCAATCTCCTAACATTGCTTCAAACTGTTTTTCATTTTATATCAAAGCACACCCCCCGTGCACTGTCCTATTTCATTTCCATAAAGAAAAAGGATTAATTTACATCTGGGATATCTCCTCCGAGGTCTGGTGCCATTCCTCAGTGAGTTCAATCCTACCGATGTGGAACTGGTTCGCTGGCCGGTTCAGTTGCGAGAAAGGGGAGAATGAATGAAAAATAGCCCCGGGCGCCCAGAAATTGTACCCGGGCTTCCATCAGATAAAAGATCAACATCTCTGAAATGAGCTCATTTCAGTCTGCGACCTTCCAGGTTGCGTACTTTCGACCTGGCAAAACCAACAGCAGCCGCACCGCACCGCTCATGTGCAGATTTAGCAGAAAATGATGACTTTGGACTTTCACAAACTCACGTTCGCTTCTGCTTGGAATTCCTCTCGCCATTCTATTAGAAACATATTGACATTCAGATCAGTGACATTTGAGCTTCTCAGCAAGGGTGAAAGCATTTATGACTCTCACGACATGTCAAAACAGCCACGGGCATCAGCTGTCAAATATTTAAGTCGCTTATCTTGAAAACCTCGGCGGCGGGAAACAGCCTTCCATATCGCAGATTCATTCTATTACACATCCGACTGGCAGCCAATTTGGCGAACGATTCATCTCAATGCCATTTGATAAGCGAATGTGGCAGCCAGCGCCAAGTGACAACAGCCTGCGGTCACACGACATGTGCAGGTACTTTCGATGCATTGAGCCGTTGTATTACATTAACCATTTTGCATATAAATATGCAGTGGGGCCCGGGATAGATGGGAGGCTCATAGAAAGACTTATTCGGGGAAGAAGTTATTTTTAATTGAAATTCATTGAAAGCATTCACCGTTGCTGGAGCAACTATGTAGAAGGAAAGAAACCAATTGCATCCAAAGGTAACGTCTACCCACAACAGCTGGATGGTTTTCATAACTCGTGAATGAGATTTATTAGTTTGTTGATGCATTCTTTATGAGGTCTAAATTATGAGGACGTCAACAGCGGGCAGCAAGTTATGGAATGTGCTACGATGCATTTCAATTCAAGCGGTTTTGGCATGGAAAGTGGTGGAATTAGTGTGCCGGTCAGTACCCGAGTCCACTTGGATGAATAATATCGCTTCGCCAGGGGCACTATGTGGAGACCTATCTCAAGTGGTTCTGCTGACCTAAAATTATGGACAAACAATCTTGTTTGCAGTATGTGGAAAACGGTTCAGATGGAAACATTACTAAGGTACATCAAACCGGACAGACGTGAGCATAACCATGTCCATTTATGAATTATTTTTAGTCAGTGAAGAAATAAGATTTTGGAAGATGAAATTAATTAAAAAATCTTAAGATACTAAACTAAATAATTACTGAAGAAACATCTAATGAATAAGGGTTACGGAATGTAATATTAGCCAAGCTCCTGCATTCGGCCTATGTACTAAATAAGTCATTAATTCGGCGATAATCAATAATAACTATCAGGATACCCGATTGCACCCACTGCAATTGAAACATTATTAATCAATTTATAGTTGTTCACTTCCGCGTAACTATCGATTTCCTAAACTTTATAGACATCATGATTTCATTGGTTAAGCTGAACGGATTATCTACACGATCTTCAAATGATCTAAATATGGCAAAATTGAACCTATATACCGAGTAATGTCGCTAAGATGTAAATAAATTAGTCACACGTTATAAACGAACTGTTCACATAGGTAAAATAACAAACATTTTACAAGCAAATCGTAGACCCAATGTCAGGAATATATTTTTTTAGATGTTCCCAACTTTAGGCTCATTGTATGAAAAGCGTATTAAATTTTTTGTTATTAGTTAAATTGTGAATAAATTTGTCTGACTTTCGGTTGTATATTTTTCCAATGGTTCATCTAAACATAAACCAAAAGAAACACATCTGTGTACAGTGAAATATGATGTTTTGATTGTTAAAAGGCCGATAAATCAGGTGTGTAAATCACTTAAGTGTTTAAAAAAAAAAAAAACCGTGCGAAGACTACATTTAATAACGTATCTGTCGAATGGGATGAAGTTCAATCCATGAATAAACCCAATTTGGTGCTTATAGACTGACATAACATCCATATCCCCCAAAAATTTCTGACTTTATAAAATGAGTTTTGTAACTTTTTGTAATACATACTACCAAACATCTTATGAAAATTATCTAAGGAAGTGTACTACAAGTTAAATATAGCTTCTAGTTGAAAAAATGTGTGAGTTTTACTAAAAAATGTAACCGATCGTTGCATATTAGGCTAAGTCAAGGAACACATACCCTATGTATGCAAAAAAAAAACATAACGTTTACATTTAAAAAAATCGACAAAAATTGCCGACTTTTGATGGGTTTATCTTCACCCGCACTGACCAAAGTACCCATGCAGCATCAATCATAGTAACCGATGAGTCAGCAGACAAAATTTGACAGCTCTATCAGTTGAACTTTAACCGTGATGGCACAAACAGTGAAGCAACTCCGTTCAGAAGTGTGCGCGTTCAAAGAACGGCACCCCGCCGCGTAGAAAACGGACATCGTGTGGCACAACAACATCTACAACATTAGACAACAATCAGTGCATCGAAAGAAAGCCCGGTTCCAGACGGCCGACGGCGACAAGAAGCTCCAAAAGATGCTGAAGAGAAAGAACCCGAGGGAAAAGTAGCTACATCGCTGCGTGCGCTTGGCCGGGAGGTCGGTTAAACCGGCCAAACAGTGAAAAAGTACCTGGCGAACATGAACATACATGTCAAGAAGCGGAAGTCACGTCCACCGGTTTTGGAGCTGCAGGCAATGACGCAGCGGCTGAACTCGATTTTTCCGGCGAATCGCGACGTGGCGGTGGTGATGGACGACGAGACCTATCTCACCCTGGATGGCAACGACTGCCAGGGCACTTCGTATTTTACTTACCCCACGAAGGAAGTGAGTTCCGAGGTGGAGTTCATTTCACACACCAAGTTCTCCAAGAAGGCGCTGCTGTGGCTGACAATCAGCGAGAAGGGGATGTCAAAGCCGCTCTTCTTGCGCTCCGGACTGGCGGTGAAGGGGGAGTTTTTATATCGAAAAACCCCGGAAAGGTGTGGGGTGTTCAAAAAAAAAATATAAGGGGGGAAAAGGGGGGTTTTGGGGCGGCTGGGGGCGGCCCCCTAAAGAGTGTCCACAGTTAAATTGCATCACTTTAAACTCGTCTTTAAAAACAAGTCTCTCAACCGATTGTCATTAAATATTCAGGGAATAAAATACAATGTATAATCTTGGTTTAAGTATTTTTATTTCACTGTATTTCTTTACCAAATCCAAAAGCCCGAACTTTCTTCTTAATACCACGCATAAGATTTTGTACAACGCTTGAACCGACTTTTTTTCCCGCTTTCAACCATGACTTCAACATTTCCTGTTCTGTAGTGACAACTTTAGGATGCTTACGAAGTTCGTGCTTCATTTTAGCCCAATATTTTTCAATTGGCCGCCACTCTGGAGAGTTTGAGGGATTAAGATCCTTCGGCACGAAATTGGCACCATTCGTCTTGTACCACTCCAGAAACGGAAGCAGTCGTTTTTCTAGGCATTCATTCATGTATACTTGACCATTTACAGTTGAAGTTGTCACAAAATGCTTGCTTCGTTTACCACACGAACAAATCCCCTGCCAAATCATGAATTTCTTGGGGAACTTTGACACTTGCTGTTTCCTGAGAGGCTCTGGAACATTGAACTTGTCTTTCGCAGTCACATACTGGTTGCCGAGAATTTGTTTAAAGTCCGCTTTTACGAGTGTTTCATCGACCATGATGCAGCAGTGTGGTTTCGTCAACATTTTTGTGTACAGCTTACGCGCACGTGTTTTAGCTGTCCTATTCTGTTTTTCATTGCGGTTTGGAGTTTTCTGAATTTTGAATGAACGAAGCCGTTTCTTGGCTTTCTGCACGAAACTTTTGGTCAAGTGCAGCTTTTTCGCGACATCCCGAACGGAACAGTTGGGTTTGCGTTTAAAGGCAGCAACCACTCGCTTGTGATCCTTCAGACAGTACGGAACACTTTTTCTACCACTCACCTTCTTCCGATCGACAGTTAGACGTTCCCCGAAACGTTTTATGACACGAGACACTGTAGACTGGTGAATTTTCAACATCTTTACGATGTTCTCGCGCACTTTCTGTTCTTTCGACTTCATTTTCGAAACTACGACACATTTCACAATGAAACTCAGGCAGTGTAAACAATAAATACTATACAATACAATACATTTCACCCAAAATTTCGTTGAAATCAACCCAAAGGGCGAAATGTTACAGCTTATTAAAAGTGATGCAATTAAACTGTGGAAACCCTTTACTCGAAGCGATCGTTGGAGGAGATGAAGCGGCTGAATATTGGTGGTTGTACCCAAGTCGGCGAACCCACCCAACGTCCCTCCGCTGCGTCCCATCGGGCCAAACTGGGCCGATGGGCCAAATTTCTGGGCCAAACTTAAGCGTAAGATCTACTCCAACAATTTTGCGGCGAAAACTGAGGTGGAATTGATGAATAAAATGAAGAAAGATTTCAAAAACATGCCCACACGCATGGTTTCGTCCACCATGGTGAATGTTCCGGATAACTGCCGGAAGGCCGCTCGCAAGGGCGTAGCATTTTTTTGCAAGTAAGCTTATATAACTACCTTCCATGGGAAATTTATCAAAAGCAATTATCCAACTTAGCTTTTTTTTTTCTCACCATCCGAAAAAAAGTCCATTTTATTAATGCAAACGTTATATTTTGGAGGAATATTATGTTCTTAAATATCCAAAAAACGTTTTAATCACCTGCTCTATTTCCAGAATAATATTTAAAATATTCAAATTTATCAATGATTCCAGCAAAAATATGATAGCAAACAACCTAACATTGAACAAATTCCAATCAAGTCTAAAACATGGAGGAGAATTCACGACGCGTGAAGGGTCAAACTGGAAAATATCCTCTACTGGTGCCCGGTTTTTTACAGCCATCGTCTCAATTAACCATGGCACCTTTATCTTTGCCTCTTACCGTCTACTTTTGCCAGTGGAGCTGTGTTGTGGGTCTCCAGAACACACGAGACAACTCGCCGAAACTTTAAAATCTAATAACGCAACTCCACGAAGGACTGCCTTATGATTTCATGAGCAATAACTCCAGCATGTGTGCCGGAGCCGTGATGACGATAACGACTTGTCTGCATTA
The DNA here is from genome assembly GCA_024533555.2 of Aedes koreicus. Lineage (NCBI taxonomy): Eukaryota > Metazoa > Arthropoda > Insecta > Diptera > Culicidae > Aedes > Aedes koreicus. The sequence goes on from JAHHFK020001351.1 coordinate 23,611, forward strand.
GAGAACAACATTCAGATCAGTCAAGCGTTGTAGGAAAGAACATCATCAGAAGGATAGATCTTCGTTGGCCATCGAATGGAACGTCAACGGTTACACAGATAAAAATATACATTGAATTTTCTGCGTTATCTAATGCACATAAAGGGAATGGTAGATTTGGCAGAAAATAATGGGATAGTTCATGTAAATTTTGGTCAGATAACGCCTGAATCTAGCCTGTTGTATGAAAGATTGCAAACATTGTTGTATGGCGCATGAAAGATTGCAAACAATTTCGTTGTTTACGCCTCCTTTGGCTTAGGCTTGGCGAGGGAAAATTTTACGCGCTTGTAAAATTTTCTTTTCTGTGTATTACTAGAGCACGTGAAACGGGCTTACAGTCTTCGTTTCATTGAGAACACAATGTTTCCTATGAAATTGGACCTCCTATATAATGCACGATAGAAAATAATTTGCAACTCCGTTATTTCCAGATCAGCTGGAAAAAGAGAACCAGCGATTCACGATTTATACCAACAGTAAAGATGCTGTGAGGGCCACTTACAAAGTGTGATGGTGCTTTACTTCATTGGGAATACAAGGTTTTTAGTGATGTTTAAGAGTCGATTAGGACCGATTTATGTCAACAGTAAGGGTTCTGCTGAGGCCGGTCACAATGTGTGATGGTGAATATCTATTGAGAAGAAAAAGTAGTGTAAATAACTCTTAACAGCCGATTTGGATTTGAACCTACAGTAAGGATGCTGATGGTGCCAGCCACTCAGGTGTGATGGTGGTTTTTCATTGTGAAAACAGGGTAACTTTTAATAGCGCTTGAAAAGCATTCAGGCCGATTTTTATCAACGGTAATGATGTTGTTCGGTCTACTCATAAAATGTTTTTGCTTTGGACTGATTTAAACCAATAGTGTGGTTGCTGATGGAACCACTCACAATGTGTGATGATAGATGTTAATTGGGAAAACGAGGTAATCTAACAACACTTAAAAGATGACTTTGACCGATTTATACCAACAGTAAGGAAGCTGCCTCTCCCAAAGTATTTAAATATGGACTTTGGAATCAAGATTTTTTTTATGGTTTACTGGCGGGACTCTGAATAGAGTAGAAACATCAACGCCAGGTCTTTGATAATATCGTTGCGCAAGTTCTTTCGAATCATTTTGTCAGCCGTACACAGAACATATCGTCCAAGAAGACGCTGTTACAAGTGACACGGAAGGAGCCACGTTTGAGAATTTGGAGTCCTTTCATCTGTTTTTTCAAATGTCTTTTTGTTGTCTTGCTAGTCAATGATACGTTTGCAAGTTTAATACGGCGTTTCGTAATTTATTCAGTCCGTGAAGTGTGTCATTTAAGTGCTATGAGAGTCTTCCGAAGAAGTTTTTCTTAACCAAAAATAAGAGGCTATTGTATTGTTCCTTGTGCGTTAGAATGATATAACTTAACTCATTTTGAAGCATTTCACCAGTCGTTCACTGGTCATGTCGTCCATAGACACTGCTTCAAAAGGTGATACATTTTCATGTTTGCTCTCTCTTTCTCTCAGTCATGTTCATGTCCACTGTTTTGTATGATGTCGTTTCGTCTTCTTGTTATTTAGTTTTTCAGTGTGTGTTTTTTCAGTCTTTTGTAGTTTAATTCGTCATTTATATGCTACGAAAGTCTTTTTGAGCAGTTTTCTCGAATCAAAAATAAGTATTCATTATGTTGTCGAGATATTTGAATTCTACCAGTTTTAGTAATGGCTGATGTTACATGTCTCAGTAGTCCCACCAGTATAATTTGTATGGTTTACTGATGGGACTCATGAGAGAGAAGTTTTCTTTAAAAGAGTTTGGAAGGTCGTAGCGTCTCTTTTTGTTATTTAATTAGCAAGTCAGTTTTACGCTCAAGAAGTCATTTTGTAACTTTTTCAGTCGTTTGTAATTAAGTTAATTGATGTCTGGTTATTATGTGCTTTGAAAATCATCAATTGACCTATCACTTTGTCCGACTCAGTCAGTTCTTGTCTTCTGCGTTATTCAGTTAAATTCTATAGTTCTATTGTAGAAAAGTTTACGTTTACTGGTCCGTTCATTGCCTCCTTTTTATTTGTCTAATCTTAATCTCTAAGTCGTTTAATCGCTTCAAAGTCTTACATGCATGTGCAAACAATAATTATTTTAGTCTTGGTCAGCTATAAGATTCACTTTCCGGTGGCAGAGTGAAGCTTCATTGCGCCTACACTCTATCTAATATTGAAAAATTATCGAGAATAAATAATATTGTTATAATATTGTTTGTATACCATTTTTATAATGTAACCAAAAGGGTCACGAGGCCGAATCGTTTACTAAGCTGACTGAGTGACTGATAATTCAATTTTTCTTTCCTGTTCGATTTGAACCGCTTTCTGTTCTAATTTCAAAGGTGGAAAAAAATTCAACGAAGCATGCGGATTTAAAAATTTTAAATTCAAAAGAACTGCTTATGACTGAAAAAAAAATACACACATGACACATGACAACTCTTTGAATAGTGAATAGTAAATTTCTCAGTGTGAGTTCCAGGCACACGATTTTCTGTAGCAGGTGTAAAAACTACTTGATGTGATATGTCCACCACTGAACTGGCTCTTAGCTTCGGGTCTTGACCAAGAATCCCTACTGACCCCCGTGGCACGACAAGCTGGCCAGCTTAGCGCAAGAGGTTATAACCCTTGCTTTCCTAGACAGAAAAAATCCGTGCTCGGATCCGTGAACAGCAGTCATGAATTCGAGAACAAGCAAAAATACACCGTGAACTGAAGCACGTAATCTGGAACTAGTTCACGTTTTAAAGTAAAAATCTTGAAAACATGAACTAGTTCACAGACCGTTTTCAATTTTGAGAAGGCTTTTCTGTGTAGAGGAATAAATACCTTGATTACAAATCTTATAGTTACGAATAAACTCTAGAAGTAGTTCTAATGAAACACATATCTACGTTATTCTTCATCTAAAGGGTCTTTTTATTCGGTACAAACATTTCGGAGGATTATTATCATGTAAGAGAATACATAATTGAGGTAACGAAATAATTATACGTTCATCAACGATTGCACTAAACTGCACCGCCCCAATTATAAGACCGATCATAAGACCCATTATATAAAGTACCAAATGAATACCCTCCACAAACGCCAGTGATTACTCGTCAGCAGCAGTGATAACTCGAAAGAGCTCATCCATCAAACGGCGGCATATTAATGCAAATCCAAACGGTCGCGCGTTAGGAAAAGACAATCACGTTGGAGTGTTTTTCACTTTCCGACCCAAGAGGAAGCAACGGCCAGTCCAAATATTTACATTCAATCGCGCCAAGACAGCACCGTGTCACATTAATGGTCAGTAAATTTATTGCAGCTGATTTCTTAATTGCCTTTGAACAATTCATTACGATGATAATGGAGCTCATGTCTGAGGTACAGCTCTGTGGCAAGCTATTCACTTTTCCCTCAAGTAAGCCCCAAGTGCCCACGGTGCGCTTACTTCATTAAAACACACCTAGGCTCCGCTCTGCGTGAGACTAATTAATGCTCCAGACTAAATGTCTTGAGCTCGTTCGTCGTTCCAAATAGAGCAGCCTCGAAAAAATGTTTAGCTCTAAATCCTATGCGGACGACTGCGACCGTATCAAAATTTATTCATACAGATTCAATTAATGTTACACTGCTCCATTCTCTTGCGCCTTCCAAGGAGGGGCACGTACCTTTTTATGGCATATCAAACAAAGCCCATTCCGTCCAGCGACCATCACCGGCCACTCGGCGTAGAGGAAGGAACAACGGCGGTTATGCGCATGAAAATATTTAGAACTCTATCTCGAACCTTTCTTTCCATTTTCTCAAACGGTTGCCTATAGGTACTGCTCCGATTCACTTCAAATCGTCCCATTTGTGATGCACCGTTTCCATACTCACTACATTATTTATTCTGGCGCTCGGCACACAATCGAAACTCATTAAATTTGTTTTTATTACCTATTCACTAAATTCTAGCACTTCATTCTACCGACTGCTCCGGGGCTGCAAATGCTCCGACGACATTTATGAAGATCGTGTTGAAAAATGACCAACCGACTGGTTGCTATCGAATGGATGCAGTCGTCCAGGGCAACAACGCAAGCATCGAAAGCGCATAAACTTGTCAAGTGATAACGCATGGATTGCTGCTGCAGCAGCACTTCTTATGGAGTTCTTTATAGTTCTGGAACGGATTCAAGCGATCATGTTCCGCAGGCGATAAACGAACAGTTTTACGATCCACGATATTGTTTTACGCCAGAAGGGCACATTCTTCGGGTACTTGAATCGAGAGGATAGTTCCAATGCTATATTTCCGCCCTATGCGCTTGGTCGATTATTGGAGGGAGGTAAATGCACAGTCAAGACCTCGATTGGCTTGAAACTCAAAACGGGTCATTCACCACGTGTAGTATTCACTCTTGGTTTTATGTGATGTTATAAAAATGAGTGTTTGCATCATACAGTAGCATGCGAAAATGGCCTACCTTTGCTCACTAAATATTCACTTTTGAGTCGGGGAATAAATTCCAGTTTTTGTATTCATTATGTAACTATGGCCAAAACGATGTTTTAAGCATACTGCAGAGATTCTATTTTTTTTAGTTCTTTGATTATCAAGATTTTCAGCCTTGGGCTGGTTCATCTCCCGTCGGAGTCACTCAAATACCTTTTGGGTATTTTCGTAACTTATCTGGGGGTGAGATTCGAACTCGTGACATTGGCGTGAGAGGTATGGATGATAACCTCTACGCCGGGGTCGCCCCCCCCCCCCCCCTTTTCGCAAACTGTGGCATGAATCATTTTTAATTAACATCTGCTCGGTTGGCAACAAGAGGTGCATTTCAGTTGTTGTAACGAGTAATATCAGAGCAATAACTCTTTCAACTAAACCAGTTAACATTCAGGTTATCCTATTTGCTGTGAGGTCAGTTGTAACAAAACATGAAGAAAGTCCGCGGATTTATAAAATTTATAAAATTAGCATATTCCGGCTTCACAAAACTAATGTATTATAGACGACTTTGTTCAGAGTCTAAAGTGATCCTAAAATGTTTAGTCTTATCGGAATTGTTTTGACAACTTGCTTGTGAATACTCCTGTATGGTGATTGATTCTTCTTTAAGTTATAAGATAACAGCTTTCAACATCAAGTTGAAGATGTATTTAAGTCACGAATGGCAGCCCGTGTGCCGCTTAATCAACTCCACCCCTCTTTCCCTTACTTTTCCATGCCTTTGATAAAAAAAAATGCAAACATAAAAACTATTGTTGAACAACCCTCACCTTGGTAATATGAAAACAAAAATGCTACTGCAGGATTGCTTATCCATACTTAAGCCAATTTGAACCAAGATGTTTACATATAAGCGTATCAAAAACAAGTTTTCTGCTCAGTTGTCTCTCATATGCAATTGGGGTTTCTTTTTTTTAGCTATCGGTCATTTTTGTGACCAAAATTTCAAATAATTTGTATTCACTACACAGATAAAAAAAAAACATTGAATTTCAGCGCTATCAAATGCACATAAAGGGAATGCTAGATTTGGCTGAAAATAGTGGGATATTTCATGTAAATTTAAGTCAGATAACGCCTGAATCTAGTCTGTTGTGTGGAAGATTACACACTTTGTTGTACATATGGCGCATGAAAGGTTGCAAACAATTTCGTTGTTTACGCTTCCTTTAGTTTGGAATCAAACGAGCGGAAATTTTACGCACCTGTTAAAATTTTGATTTTTTTTTCTGTGTATATTACTAATGAAACGGTTGTCGATTGGTGGTCAAACGCCAAATAATTATTCCCTGTGTCGTTTATTTCGAAACATCGTCCGAAAACTCGTACTCGAAATTAATTTGAAAAAAAACTTTGTTCAACTTTCCAGTTATGCGAAACTTTTACTAGTATGGAACGACATAAGAATCAGGCCCATTGTTAACATTTTTGTAAATTGCTTCTAATATTCTGATACTTATTTTAAAATTTGAATTAAAAAGTGACAATAAACTCTCAAAAATATGTGCTTCTAGATGTTAACTTGAAATTACTAACAATCATTTTTAGGTAATTCATTTCGGTAAAATGCATTCACCCCTTTTATGAAGCTCATATTTGTTTAGTCCCTTTACTGTAAGAGGTCGTTTTGACTTATTATTTATTTATTCGATTACTTTGCGTCGGCCTATTGCCTCATTTGGTGACAACGACCTACGCCAGAAAGTCGGCTCCACCACCTTCTTCTTCTTATTTAGCATTTCAATCTTATTACTTTTACAATTTGCTTATTGCTTGCTCTCAACTTAGTGTTCTAAATGCACTTCCCCAGTTATTAATTGAGAGCTATTATTTTTGAATTACTATGATTAAGCGGCAAGTACAATCATACACCATGCCCAAGGAGTCGAGAAATTTTCCTTAACGGAAAATTCCTAGACCAGACTAGGAATCGAACCCAGCCGCCTCTAGCATGGTGTTTCTTTGTAGCTGCGCCTTTGCCAACTGAGCTAAGGGAGGACCCCGACCTCCACCACCTGGATCGTACATATCGCACTCATCAACACATGAGTCGGGACCAACGACATTACTTCCCTTTCGAAGGAAGACGTGGCTCAGGAAAATCCTACCAACCTCGACTGGGATTGAACCAAGACCCACTGGGGTGCCAAGTAGCGGTAACGCTTACCACTACACCACCTGCGCCGGTAGGATTTTGACTTATTTCACTAGTCGGCAAAATAGAAACTTTTTTCACTCTAACCGGCATTTATTGATAAATTTTATAGATTTTGCCTCGCTGAATCCAAATATGAGCTCAGAATTGCTATAACACATCCAGTGTTCTATAATAAAGAAACAAACAAAACATATCGTACAATTTTTAGAAAAAATGAAGTTAATATTCACATAAACCCGTAGAAAAATGGGTTAACCTGCATTTGCATTTGATTTTGACTCTAGCCTTTGAATGTTGGGTTTTGGTTTTATGGAATGGACCACCCTGAATCCAATGGTGCTCACATTTTTTCAGTCAGTCAGTCAGTCAGTCAGTCAGTCAGTCAGTCAGTCAGTCAGTCAGTCAGTCAGTCAGTCAGTCAGTCAGTCAGTCAGTCAGTCAGTCAGTCAGTCAGTCAGTCAGTCAGTCAGTCAGTCAGTCAGTCAGTCAGTCAGTCAGTCAGTCAGTCAGTCAGTCAGTCAGTCAGTCAGTCAGTCAGTATGTGTACATTATTCGGAGATTTTTGGATTTCCCAGGAAGTGAGCACAAACGTTTTGGAACCCATTTCTTGCTCAAAATTTTTAAAGAACTCAAGCCAATGTAACAGAGGTAGGAAAATTTCGTCCCTGTCGACAAAAGGCATATTTGACACATTTTTTTACCCAAGTACCATCTCGGTACTCACACGGCTGTCCCATTTGCACAGAAAACAACAATGATGTGTGTAGGCTCCTTGAAGCCCAGTGAGCAATGCGACTACCTTTAAGTCTGCACAGAGATTCCACTGATGTTCCGAGTATTTGATTTTTACCTATTTTATAAGTGTTTATTTTATTTAAGTAGTTACTATGGTCGTTTATAATATTTTTGAATACAATTTTTGGTTAGGTTCATTCGTTTGAATTATTTGTAATTATTTTGAACTAGGTTAAATTAGGTTTGATAAGATTTGAATTGTATATCATATTTAATTATTGACAAAATTGGTTAGGTTAGGTTTGCTATCAATTTATTTTGCATTTCGGCTGGTTTGTGCCTCGGCTAAGTCGAATGCTATAAAAAATAATAAATGCAACAATGGCTCCAAACTATGAAATAACCATTTTGACTTACCAAGAAAAAAGCCAAAATAAATCTTTATTTCCAATGCGAATCGTTTGCTGGCGCTTTGATTAAGGGTAATAGATAACCGAGATGCATGCATGATAATAGACATTTGTTTAATCAACATTTCTTGGTCATGAGAAGATTAAACTCGATCATTTCCTAACGATACCGGCTGGAGAATAGAAGTTATCGCGTAGTTTCAGAAGATTTTTTTCTCAAAATTAGTGAAATGTTGTTTCTTCGAGATACGTACCAAAGGTACTCAATAGAAAAACTGAATTTTTTGACTGATGGATCGCAACATCCATTCAACGTTCTCTACCAAGATTACGAAGTACCATTATTTGGTGGAGAAGTTGAGGCAGATGTGGCACTTGGAGGACGTCCGTATAGTTCCGGTAATAATCTCGGCGACCGGAGTTGTTCCCCGTTTTCTTATATGTTCCCTTAAAAAGTTGAATCTGCGAAAGGAAGTGAACAGCATTCAGAAAGCAGTGATTTTTGGAACCCGTAAAATTATCCGGTGGTTCATCATGAACCTGTGTCATTAACTATCCAATCAATGCAAAGCAACTAGGATGTATTGTTTTTTTTTCTTTTTTTCGTCGGCCTATTTCCTCACATGGTGACAATACCAAGAAAATCTAGGGCACTACATCGCTGACGACCGAAGCAAACCAATAAGGATGTATTGTTTTAGTCGGTCGACCAATTGAATTAATAAACATATCAATAAAGAGAAATAATAAGAAAAACAGCAACTTTATTCTTTCACTTTTTTTGTATTTTTCTCACAAACCAGAAGCCAATCACGAAAAAAGATGACACCACTGCATATATGAGACAATTTTCAAACTACTGCTATCATCGATTTGTATAATTGAGTTTTACTGAGTAAAAAATCGACTAGAAAAGCCGAAAAATAATATTGCTTTATATCTCAGAATGCCTGTTATAAAATTTAATGCAAACAGAATAAATAGAATGATAATAATACTAGATTCAGAATAAAAATAATGAAATAAACTATAACGACACATCAAATTATGAGACAAAGTAATAATTAAAACGATAATAATAAGACACACAATAATAAATATAATTATAATGATACCTTAAATAACAAAGGTATTACAAATAATATTTCAAAATAATAAAATTAATAGTTACAGGAATAATATAAGAGTTAACTAGATTATAAAAAAACAATAATTGAATTAATAACAATATCAAAATAACAATAACAATTTGAATAAAATACCAATGGAAACATTTATAATAGACATTAATAAATTTGTAGATATAATCATATATAATTAATAATAATAATTATTGCTATTTCTGTTTCGATAACCATAATTAAAAAAAATTAAAATAACAAGAGTTCTTATAATAACTATTTTTGTATGAAATTTCTGTTGTTGTGATTGTTTTGTTGTCATACTGAAAATAAGAGTATATAACTAAAATATTTTATACAATAATATTTGTGAATATATTTGCCAGTTTCAAAATTTTCTTCAGTATTAAACTTTATTAGTATTAAAACTTATAAAAACTACAACTTATATTTTTTTCTTTAATTAATATTATATTCATTTTGATATTGGAATTATTTCTTTTGTTTGTATTGTTATCATTTTTATTAATCTTTGTACAAGATTTTTTCAATTTTAAAGAACAGTTAAAATAAAAATAATGAATTCAGAAATGGTATTTTCAACTATAAATAATAATAAAATAATAATGATAATAATTTATTTGATTCCAGTTATACCAACGCTTAAACTGATTATACATATTCTAATTGTAATATAATATGATTATTATTGTTAGCATTGTCATTATTTGAAGTATATTTATAGTATATAGTAGTAATGATTAATATAAATGTAATATTAAACATGACTTAATTTTAGTGAAAACTAATACTTATCAATAAATGCCAGAATTATTGTGGTTATAATGTGGATCATAATTATTATAAAGGTTTCTTACTAACGTCACCAATAACACGATGCAATTTGAATTTTCGTGTGGCTACCGGCCTAACATGATTTGCACGGGTCAGGCATTAAACTTTCTGCACATTTTAGAGACAAACCAATGATCTTGTTTATATCAAGCGGTGAATATTTTAATAAAAGACAAAGCTTTAGTGAATACACACCATCATAACTCTACGCAAATAAATCAACCCGCGATTCCCGCTATAAATCAACATGCGAGAATTTGCGCGAAAGCAGCAAACAAATGCACATCATCTACTGATTGGCTTGCTTATATTAGCCGCACCAATCAAGCTAATCGATCTTGGCAGTCAGCCGCGACGTGATCATTTTTTGCGTATTTATGTGTGAGGGAGATAGAGCGCTTGGATAAATCCAAGGAATGTGAGCTTATAAGACGAAACAACGGCGACGACGCTGGAAATGTAAATTAGAAGCACCGCCATTTATAACTCAATTAAAATGTTTTGACATAAGCGGATTAGCGGATTAGGAAGCAAGGGCTGGAAATTGACGCGCCAGTGAAATCGATGAACATTGTTCATTTGCAATCCTGCTGAGGGGTGAATGATTGGTTCTCTCCTTGTTAGAGAGGCAGTTTTGCGCTCTCTTGTTGAAATGTTTGACAAAGTACATTGTGCGACATTATTTTTGGATTGTAGTGATCGTGAAAAGTCAATAGGGAAAATTTATGTTTAGCAACTTCCAATACGTATACAGCAAACAATAAGAAAGAAGCAGGCAATTTTTCGTTACTTTCTACCATCGTAAGCGACAGAATCGATATAGATAATCAATCAAAGCAGATTGGACCTTTTAGAATTTTCAAGTAGAATTCATGTTTTGATAACCAATTGTGTCTATCTGGTAAGACAATGAGTAACTATAGATATTTAAAATCGAAGTTGGCTTTGCACCTTTTATATTAATGAAGTGTATGCATGTTTAGTACTACATAAAGAGGGTTTAGGGGGGGGGGGAGGGGGGGGGGGTGTCTCAAAGGAAGGGCTTAAAAATTCTATGGCCTGTCGTTCAATACAACCTTGATATACTAAAAATCTATGGAATCTCGTAGAATTTTACTTTTATTTTGGAAAGACATGATTTGCTTTGTCACTTTTGGAGCTATTAGTTGTTGAATAAGGGATTTTTTTGTTTGAAAAAAAAAAAGAGATGCATACAATCTTTGAAATGAGCACCCTTAGAGAAAAATTAGAGGAGTTGTGGATGTTTAAATGGATGTTTAAAGGACATTTTTTACAAACTTGGTTGAACTAACGTGCGTTTTTTTAGTTTCATACAACTCTCCCGAAGACACCACGTTCTGGAAATCAAGTTTTGTCACTTACCAGTTTGCATCCATTTAGGGAAAAAAGTCTGTCATATTGCGATATTTTGTATGATACACATATATGTTGGCACATTTCTAGGAATCTCCAGAACAAATTATCTTAAAATAATGTCAAATTATTTGGTTCGCGAAAAAATCGATGAATATAACCGATCAATGCGCACGGAACCCTTTGAATAGCTGAACGAGAATTGGTTGGGAGATTGGCATCGTTAGACCAGCATAAGTAAGTGGACAGCTTCTCACGAACCCTGGAGGTGATAGGCGATGAACGCAATTGTAACCGAAAGCTGCCGGCCGTCACCGTTCGGTCATAAATGGCTACCCTTAAATAGACATTTCGGATCATTAACATGCTTTTTAGCTTGCAAGATTGTTGCAAACGCCCCTAAAGCTGCCTCCATCCATTTGAATCTCACCTTTGTGCGTTTGATGATGAGGGGGGGGGGGGGGGTCTACGATTCCAGCTGTGCGTGAGTAAGGAGGGAAGCTTCGTAAACAAAAAAAAACCGGAGGAGAATGTGCCATTGAATGGTCGTTAGCGAGCGAGAGTTGGCAGTTCCACGGTGTTCTGTGCGCTTTTCTGCAAAAGAGGAATGAAATATCGACTGACATAATAGTCAACACATGTTTTCACAAACGTACATTGTGAGAAATGGTCGGCAGTCTGTTTCACTAAGACGGATGGCTAAATAGTTCAATGATTGCCATATTTGCTACTCTAGGGGAGATGCAAATGTGAGAGGGAAAGTAAAAAATCAATTAACTCGAACATTCAACCCAGTTACAGACAAAAATAAGTCGAATTTCTTCAAATACGCCCTTACGAAGTATTTTCCAACACTTAGAAGATGAAAATCTCGAAGTTTGAGCTATTACTTTAAGTCCAAAGAGTTTTAAGATGTTCTATATATTTCATCATAAGCCACTTTCCGCTTCCACTGTAAAGGCTTCTTCAACAAATTACGAAAGGAATGATAGTTCATCGAATATGGGGTATGTGTCCTTTGACTCAGCCTAATATGCAGCGGTGGACTACATTTTTAATTATAACTCATAAAGTAACGAAGCAAAAAACGTTATTCAAATAGTAAAATTTTGGCTTAGATAAGCTTAATACAAAGTTTTCTGTTTTGAACTATGCAAAGTAAAACAACTTACTTTCTAATGACGAAACATTTCGATGGATATGGATGTAATATCAATTTTTAAGCACCATATTGAGTCTATTCGGCGATGCAACTTTGTCTCATCATTTTGGTTTATTATTGGAAACAATATCCATAACATTTATTTTTATTATTTCAGTAGTCACTCCATTTTGAGCTATAGCCATGATCGATCGGCCTTTTAATTTCCAATTATTAGAAATTAATTATCCTTCCAAATAGATGTTGTATTAAAGGGTGTTTCGATCAAAATTTGGTCGACTTAAACTTGACGCATTTCCTTTCATTGTGCATTAATGAATTAATTTTTTGCACACCCCTCATTTTGAAGATGTGTTCGTGTAGCATCATGCCTCTATTTTGATTTTGAGATTAGCACTTCAGTTATCAAAATGTCGTCGAAGGAAGAGAGGCAACGCATCAAAACTTTGCACATGCATGGCGAAAATCCAAACTACTCTCACGCCAAGTTGTCAACGTTTGTCGACAGCCAGGAAAGCTGGATCGGGGGGAAATTGAAAACCGGAGGCCAAAGTGACGAAGAAATATTTTTTTTTGTTGGGTTCAAAACATTATTTAGAGCGTATATTTAATGGTAAACTTCACCCAAAGTTCATGAGACATTCCGTTCCAGAGTTGCAGGCCGAAAAGCGAAGCAATATCGCCGCGTACGGGCAAACTTTTAGTTCCAATTATTACCGCGTATTATCAGATGGCTCAAATCAGATGACTCGTATTAACTCAGTTTTGAAGGTTTTCCTTCACATTTCATACAGTCCCAATTCCGGATACAATACAGTTCTTTGAAAGGACACTTAATCGGTATTTATTTATTTAATCATACGGGTACATCCCCTTGTAAATAATCGATAATTAGGTATTCCTATAATTAGGTATTCCTTGGAAGGTGATGTGGACGGTACTTCGTCATCGGCCAAAAAGCTTCGATCTTCGAAAGACGACGAGATCATCGTGAATGACCGTTTTGGGTACCAACTTGTCGAATTCATCAGCGTTTTCACTACCCTAGCCAATTTAGTAACGCGCAAACAAATTGACGGTTTCCGGCGACGGTTCTTGAAATAAAAGGGGATTTTCCTCTCTGCTGCGTGTTTCTACACTGATCTTTGCTGTTCGGCACAATCTTAACCTTGCATGGTTTCATTTCTTCAGGCATTGCGATGCCTCGAAGTATGCACGAACCACAGTACGTTAACTACTGTGTAAGTACCACAGTAGCTGAACATTGTCAAATTTCTTGGATCTTCTCTTGATGACCGAATGCCCACACTTTGCACTTGACTTGTTTTGGAAAATAGTGGAGCTGACTTCTTTTGATACTTTTACCCATTGTCTCTTCAAAGTCAATTTGTTCTCGAATCCTTTAGGTGTTTATCGAAGTTTGGTCTCCATGGTGGTCCAAAACTTCTCAATTAATCAGACGTTCCGGCGAATTCGGTAAGTTGGAGTTTTTGGCACATAAACAACATTGTAATCTCGGTACTAATCTAATACAGGACACACGTAGTGGTGGGATGCAAAATCGGGCCAAAGTAGTGTATCGCCACCGTGAGACCGCAGGAAGGGAAGCAGTCGTTTCTGGAAGCACTCGTCTCGGTAGATTTGCCCATTCATGTTACCCGTCGTGATTTATGGCTGGCTCATCTCTCCACACCCACAGATGGCCTGTCAAACCAAGAACTTTTTGGCAAACTTGTCCATCATCTTCTTCGTTTTCTCTTCAGGAACTGCCAACCGTGAAGTGGCAACATAAAACACCTGCTCCGGCAATTGCTTTGTGTCCACCGTGATGTAAGTCTCGTTGTCCATCACGACGCACCTCGGATTCGTCAGCCACTCTCGTTACAGCTTCTTGGTATGGGTTTTGGCTACAGTGTTTTATTCGTCATTCCGGGCTGCAAAATGGTGAGTCGACAATGGGCAGGGAGCGTGCGTCCCCGCAATATAGCACTGGTCCTCACAAGTTCCTACCTCATGCTTCCACGGGTCAAGAGATGACAAAGACCGCCAGCTAAGGGTTGCGTACTTAGCTGGTAGTGCAGCCTGGGCACTGTTGTCCTTATGACTTCAGCTAGATTGAGGAGATGCGCGCCGAAGGGGCGTCCTGTGTCCACCAAGGAGGTGCGGTCTGTCCTAGCATCGGCAGCGGACCCGGTAAGGTAGTATGCTGAAATCTTACCCTGCCAAACCAACCTAACTCACGCTATGTATATGAAAAGATACGATGGTTTTAATGCAATTTTTTCCCTTCTTCATCATAAGATAATTAAAAATACAAAGGAAACCTTACATTGATCCTACATCTTCTATTAGACAGGCATAAAGAATCATTCATGGGCCCAGTGTGAAACAAAAGTTAGCGGATAAATCATATTTCCTCTTGTTTTATTTTTATTTCTTTTAATTTCAAATTTATAAAACTTCCGTTTTAGGCAATAACCATATTCATGGGCAATTTATTTCGCCTTATTGTTTGCTTACATTGTCTTAGCAAAACGGCTGCCAGGAGATCAACTATGTTTCATTATATCACATTGGAAATTTGCGTTGTTTCACAGTTTAAAATCATCTAACACCGCAGCCGAAGGGGCAAATGGCTGCATTTTATTATTATATATACAATATTTAGTAATTTTTTGCAACATCGTTTTATTTCAAATCATCATTGTATATTATTAAAAACATACTTATATTATTATTATAAATAATAAAAATAATTAAAATTTTATCGTACAAACAAGTTTGTTCCAGATAGTATAGCTGCTGATTATGACCCATATGTTATAAATACGAACATATTTTTTATTATTTAGTATAAACTTAAATGCCATAATGCATGTTTATACTTCATTTAATTACGAAATGGTTTTGCAAAAAAGGTTCCCACATTCGGAGTTACATTCAACTACCAATGATTGAGCTGTAATGAGGCACCAAGCAGCATCTAATTTTCATATGTCTATCATTGTTTCAGTTATTTCATCATATTGTATTATTTACAACCAGGTAGACCAGTGAAGGTAAGATTATTATTATAAAGAAAATACTCTACATTATTATATGAACATCACTATATTATACATCAAATAAAAAGGGTTAGGGAGGGACCATCAGAGCACCTGATTGAAGCAGGTGGATGGGGAGAGTGGAATTGCACCAACTCCCTGCCATTAACAATTCGTGAATTGTTGGCGAGCTCTTCTACCCACTCATTGGGAAGTCCTCACGTTTGATGGCTTGTTCGACATTAGGTTGTAGGATTCTAGCATTGGAAGGAGATTCTTATCATCCCGCGGATTACGCGTAAGTGTCTCTGCTTACGAGTCTAAAGGGTGTCCACGATGAAATTGCCACACACAAAATTGATTCGCAAAATTCGAGTTTTCATCCGATTGCCATCAAATTTTCAGGGATTGAGAAATAACTATTAAACTTCATTTTACCATTTTACTCGTATTTTATTTACAGTCCATACGCAAATGCCCGCACCTTGGCCTTAACCCCGGCCATAAGATTCTGCACAACCTGTGAATCAACCGTTTTTTGCATGTAAACCCATACTTTCTTCAGTTCCTCGACTGTCTTCACTACCTTAGGTCGTTTAAGAAGGTGCTGCTTCATAATCGCCCAGTACTTCTCGATGGGGCGGAGCTCCGGAGTGTTGGGAGGGTTGAACATTTTCGGCACGAAATTGACCTTATTGTCCGCATACCACTTCAGCACGTCCTTGGAGTAGTGGCATGAGGCCAAATCCGGCCAGAAGATTGTTGGGACGTTGTGGGCCTTCAGGAGAGGAAGCAGCCGCTTCTGGAGGCACTCTTTTATGTACACCTGTCCGTTCATCGTGTCCTGGGTCACGAAAGGTGCACTCCGCTTCCCGCACGTGCAGATGGCTTGCCAAACCAGGAATTTCTTCGCAAATTTGGACATCTTCTGAGTGCGGACATGCTCCGGAACGCTGAACTTATCCTTGGCCGTGAAAAACAGGTTGCCGGGGATCTGTTTGAAGTCGGCCTTCACATATGTTTCGTCGTCCATGATGCAGCATTCAACTTTCGTCAGCATGTTGAGGTACAACTTCCTGGCACGGGTTTTGGCGGACTTGTTCTGCTTCTCGTCGCGATTAGGGGCCTTTTGTACCTTGAACGTTCGAAGCCCAGCCTTAGTTTTGGCCTTCTGGACAAAACTTCGGCTTAGGTGCAGCTTCTTAGCTACATCCCGAACGGAGGCGTTCGGATTTCGGTTGAAGGCCCCAACTACGCGGTTGTGATTTTTGGTGTTGTACGGAATACTTTTTCCTTCACTTCTGGGCTTCCGATCGGTGGTCAACCGTTCCTCGAACCGCTTAATCACTCGCGACACCGTGGAATTCGCGATTCCCAACGTTTTAGCGATGGAACGATGCGAGAGATCCTTGTTCTCGTGATGAATGCGCAAGATTTTATCACGCACGAGCTGTTCTTTCGACTCCATTTCCGCGAGTTTTGATCACAGGACTTTAAAACTTGCAGGATGTAAATAATGCACTATGAACTAAATCCACCCAAATTTTCATTAAATTCTACCCAACGGTTAAAAAGTTAGAGCAATTTCATAGTGTGGCAATTTCATCGTGGACACCCTTTATGCAATCACGTTTTTGTACCCCCCTTACTGCGTGACATAATTAATGGACCTTCCCTAACTAGAAAATGAGAAGATAGAGCATTAATGACAGATACTCGTATTTCGTCTAAAATGTGCAGACTTCTTCAGTCTATATTAGAAAGTGATAACCGGTGAAGCGCCCCCTAGATCTGAAAGTTTAAACTGGTGAAGCACCCTCTAGATCTGGAAGTGGGATATGGCGAAGCGCCCCCTAGGTTTGAAAGTTGCGCCAATCAGTGAAGTGCCCCTAGGTTTGCAATTTGGAACCAGTGGCTCCAGCAGTAGCTGAGAGATAATTTGAAGAAGCAACCTGCAAATTTTGAAGTCAATATCTAATATTTCTCTATTTCTCAAAATTTTTAAAGTAATAATACTTCAGTGAGGCAAAAAGATGAATTAATGTACCGGAAACTAGACAGACACATGCGGAGTTGGGTACAGGCGACTCGTGAGGTAGTAAATTATACTCAAGGACGTGGAGCAAGATAGATTATTGTTACCCATTGTATCTATATTAACAAAATGTATTTTTAATAGGTTTGCGTCGGCCATCGGTTGAATCGGTTGAATCATTGATGTTGATACTTTGTTTTCCGAATAATTTGGCATCGGTCGTAGCGTTTTGTCTGTTGTTTCGGTTGTCTATTGTTCGTTGCGTGAGTGATCGAGTGAGCATCAGAAGCCGTGGTTCGCCGGGTAAGATCGGTCGGTGGTTAGGTACATAATTAATTGTTATCCAAATTATTCGTTTGTCATACTCGTCGGGCCTCCCTATTTTGTAACAAATCTACCACTGTCCCATTTTGTAAGTGACTCCAGCGGCATCCGTACTGTTGATGCGGATCGGTCTAAGTTGGCTCTCAAGCGTTGAGATGAATTACCTTGTTTTCCTAATGAAAAACCACAATCACACTCTGTGAGTGGCCCCAATAGCATCTTTACTGTTGGTTTCAATCGGTTTGAATCGGAAATCGGTACTAATTACACTTGACAGCTTATCGTTAACCAAAACGAACCCTGCTGCCACCCAATCCTGTTATCCAATAATACTCGACAGTATTAGTACACGACACTGAAGAAGTCTGCACATTGAAGACGAAATACGAGTATCTGTCAAGATAAGCAATAAAGGTAGCTGGAATTTAATGGAAATTACTAATCTTTCTTCTCATGTTCTACTCTTCAATTTAGTTTATGTCATTGTCAAGTCAATAGAACCGTCACGAGATACAATAAGCATCACCATCTTCTGGTCGATAGGTCAAAACTTGGTATGGTATTTTACGACGGAGGCTATCAAGTGTTATCAAGTGTTGTTTGTTTGGAGGATGATTTGTCTAACATGCTTATTTTACCCACTTGGACAACATCCATGACGCACCACGATTTTTGGGAACTTCGAAAGCTGTGAAGATCCATGATCTTCATGATGGGGCAGAAATTGTTTGACGACAATAAAAATACGAGACAACGGGAGGGAGAAACCGAAATTGGGCCTTTTTAGTTGGACAACACCTTTATTCAAATGATCATCCACAGCACATTCGCATAAAACTGTGAAACAAAATACATGACACTTATGTTCACGATTAAGGGAGCGTTCATTTAGTACGTCACGCAAAACAAAAACTGTCATTTGTAAACCCCCTGCCTGCTAAATCATTACGTACTTTGTACGGACATCAACTTTTTTGTATTGATAATCCTAGTTATCCCCCAAAAAAATGATACTCTTACGATCAAATTCACATTCCACTCGTTACACCACACGGCATCGGCATACACACTATGCGTAATTTTTATTATCACATGTTGAAATTATCCATAGGCGACATTTTTTCGAGAAATCATAAAGTCTTAACGCATGCCTCACCCCTTATTATGGGTTTTCGTTTATCGAAAGTAATTTCGGAAAAAACCATTGTTCAACGACATTAGCACCATCGACAGCGAATGTCGCATTCAAAATGTAATTTATTCATAGCGCTTCACGCTCTGGATGATTATCGACTCTTGATCTGGTCGTGAACTCATACACTGCTGCCATTGCTGCTGCTGCTTCTGCTGCTCGTTCTCCCTTGTTTATGAATGTTTATGCAGTCTTTCTTATTCCGTCAATTTTATTGGATTATCGAAAAGAATGACGAATTTGCCATAAAAAAGAGTGTTCTACCCCGATCCGACAACAGCCAGCAAGAGCCTCCTTATTTCGCCGGAAAGTGATGCTGGCGAATTAATAACAAAAGGGGAACCAGGCTGAGGGGAAAGCTTGTTAAGTTTAGATTATGTCCCGAACAAGATTGACGAATTATGAATGATTAGTGAATCGTGCCTTGATTATGAATGCTCTGGGAATGATGTGGGTTTGGGGTAGGGCTGGCTACTTCCATTTAGAAATTGATTGGATACAAATAACTAGCGGTAAGAATTTTGTTGCAAAGAATACTAAGTCAAAAGCAGTCAATGAATAAATCCTTCTCGCTAAAATTTCAACTGGTTACATTCTGGCAAGTTTTCACTCGTATTAATCCCTTAACAAGTCATCCATCACGTCGCGTCGGCTCGGGATTGTCTCTGGGCCATCCAATTAAAACCTCTTTAACCTACATTCTGAGCTCGTGAAGCATCATGCCTTCCTTGCATTCCACTCGAAGTGATAAATGTGCGATGTACTCACAAATGCACATTACCCGTAGTTTTTTTTTTCGTCCGCCACAAGCTGCAACTCCAAGGTGCAACAACAGCCACACTCCGATCCGAAACCGAGCCAATATACACAAAGCATTCCTTCGTGCATTTCTGTTTACGGCTCACGTGGCCCAATTTGGGAAGAGGTCGTACCATTCCGGCCGATGTGAGGATCTTACTGCGCTGCAACTAGTGATTTACATCTTTTACCTGCAGCAGTCATTGCATTGATCTGATGGGGGAAATATTTATTTTCGTAAGCCTCGCCCACCCTGCGCACCCGTTGGCTGTTTCGGGAGTTCGATTCCGTAAGAAATCGTAATCATTGCACAGCTCTCGGTGCACTATTGTAGAGAGCTTAACTCCCTTACACGCGCCGCACAATCGAGAAACAAAAGGGCGAAACGTGTTTGTCTTTAACGTTTTCTTCATCCCGAAAAGTCCGACCAAGTGCCGAAGAAGACGTGATCCCTTGCTCATGCAAACTGGCGTACTATTAATGCATTCTCGTTTGCTTTTGTTGCGGAGATTTATTCGTGTGCGCCGCTCTTTTTTTGAGCGTCATTTTTTACGAAATCAAAATGTTTGTTTATTTGCTCGCCACCTCCAACGAGGCGATTTTCATGAATATGTGCATCGTTATTATTATTTTTATTGATGTTATGATGAGTAGCTGTGCTGGCAGTTTATTGACTGCGATGCAAACAGTTTTGATTCGATGTTTAGTTGTAGCTCTACAAAACAGTGGACTACGGTCTGAACATCACAAAATGCAGTTTTGAGTATTTTAAATAATTTAGGATTATTTGTGAACGATTAACTAAATTTCTATATCATGCAGTACCAAAGTTGTGTGTACTTAAAAAATATGTATACATTTTTTTGGAAGATTTTGGAGTTCCTTTTGTGCCCATTACAATCAATGGAAGAATACAACAAGACACTTAGTATAATGAAGTTCATAGGGTAACTGTTTTCTATTTTTATCTGTTGTTACTATATTCATCTTACGCTAAATCAAGAGATTGTAAAGCAATTAAATTGATTTCTTTTAAAACTTCTCTTCAGCATTTCACGCTTATTGCTTAAACAATTTGCTTATTGCTTGCTCTCAACTTAGTATTCTAAATGCACTTCCACAGTTACTAATTGAGAGCTTTCGATGCCAGGTACCATTTTTGCATTAGTATGATTGTGTGGCAAGTACAATCATACCCTATGCCCAGGAACCTTTTTTCTTAACGAAAAATTCCTGGGCCAGACCGGGACTCGAACCCAGTCACCTCCAGCATGGTGTTGCTTTGTAGCCGTGCCTTTATTGACTGAGCTAAGGGAGGCCAATGGCCACAGTTGTCAAACTTCACTGTGAAATCGTGGTTGGTTTTTGTTGTTGTGCTTTGTTCGATTCTCGCTCTTCTGATTCATTTAGCAGGTCTAAAAAGGTCTAGTGTTGCGGGAAATTTTGTTTGATGGCAAAATATCCAAAACAAATTGTATTTTCTACAGCGTATTATGCTCCAAATTATATGCGCATTTAATTTTATGGTGAATATTCGCACGATAAGAGCTGAAAATTAATGCGCCTCGGACATTATGTGAACATACAACAACATAAATCAAATAAAAACAAATACATTCGATAAATTAATCATGAATTTCCTGAAAAGTTCTTGGAATTGGATGAGATAATCTAAAAGAATGACGAAATTAGTCTCCGATCTACAGTTTATCTGCACATCATTGAAAATTTTATGCATTTATTTTCCCACATTTCAATTATTTTTATATTTCAAAACGGCGATTGGAAAAATCACAGTTTTGCATATAAAGCCAACTTTTCTTCGAATAACGCAATAACGCAATAAAACTATTTGGTCGTATGGTGACTTCCTTCAATGCCAATTTGCATTTTAATGCATTTACTGGAGGCCCGATATATATGCTCTCAAGGCGTTACCGTTCGATCGTTCGTGGTGCATCGCGGAGTATGCCGTTAGAGGTGGTCGCCTTATCACTCAGTTCGGATCATCCGGATGGAAAGGGGTTCAACGCAATTTTGTATGATATGCTCTTCGTCAACTTCCGTGGAATGACCAGCAAATCCTACCTGATCATCCGAGCTCGTTGTAGACTGATCGATTTAGAAACTTTAATGCACAGACGTACTAACCTACAAAGGTTATTTGTTTTTGACATTGTCGAAGGTTGGTAGATTGCCCGGCGTTGTTGCAAAACATCCGTAGTTTGCGTTTACTTGTAGTCAGTCACCATTGAACTACGTATGGGCAAAAACAACTCTTTCGATAACTTTGTTAGATCTGTCATTAATTACGAACAAAAACTTAAATTTTGAACATGGTAACACATTGATAAAACATTTCCAATCTATGGCAGCAAAAATGTTAAAAATTTTAATATAAATCATTGAGTTATTAACATCCAATAGCTGACCACTTTTCGTGACGCTCTCATTTTTCGTACTCGTAAAGTGTTCTCCTGTATAGAAAACAAAGATTTTTGTTAGTTTTGTTTCGTATTCACATGTCTTTCAGTCTGAGGCTGGTTCGTTACGCCAAGAAGACGACTTGGACCCTACATATCGAATCCATCCACATTTGGGCCAGATGGAACGGTTTTATTTTCTTTCCGAAGGAAGACGTGATCAGAGATTGTTTTCGTCTTAGAAAATCCCAACGGTTTCGACTGGAATTGATACAAGACTGAATGGGGTGAGAGGCTACCACGTTTACCACTGCACCACCAGCGCCGTCAGAATAGAAACAAAAGGTGGTCCATGCCAAAATGGTTTTTGAAGAGGGGGCGGGGGACTTAATCGGGTGATAATCTAACACAATCGTCTAATAAATGTGTACTTAAGAATATTCGGCCAAAATTAAGCCTCAAACAACATACTATTTGTTTTTTTTTTTAGAACGAGGAAGACAATTGCATTGAATGGACATTAATTTCACTATTTCTGAACCGTCCGTCTAAAATAAACCTTTTCACAAGCCTAAAACCATTACTTTTTTCTTATCCGAATACCATTCTCAGAAACGAATCCCGCAACAAATTTCCCCGGCTATCACTCCATACCGTTAAAGCATCGTTCAGTGTGACGCTCAAGTGACCATTTCGACCGCAAAGTGCAAAAATCATGCCGCCACACAGCATCACCCTTTCGTGCGGTCGCGTCTTGACCTAACACGATTGCCGGGCCCTCGGTCTCGTTGCTGCTGTTGTAGTTCAAAGCCGAGCACACGGTCAGCAAATGCGGCGCGGTGTGGATTAGATGAATTGACTTGTTCGGAACATCTTTCACCGCTCCGCTTCGGTTTCCCCCAAGAGAGTTTCGAGATGCAAAAACCACAAAATCATGCAAGATGTTTGCTCGCATGTGTGTGTAAACACGAGAGTGCCATTGGCGGTTTTTCAATTAAACCATTATAAAAACTCTTGGCGAATGTTCTCTTCCCATAAATCACACGTTTTATGGTTTCATGGCGCAGGGATTGAAGTACTGCTCGAGAACAATAATGAAGGGAGAGAGATGTGTGAATGGGGCAAAACTATGCGACGACTCTATCTTGATTGCCTAGTTTTGTTTTAATCCACAGACAGCTGTGGGGATGTGGTTTTTCGAAAGCAGTGTCACGATTGGAAGGAAGGGGGACAAGACTCGTCAGTTTTCAAACTTGGTTTAGTGTGAGATCAAGTTGAAGTGATTTATCGGGTTTTGGGTAGATTCGAAATTTATGAACTGATACAATGATTTACGACTTCGCATAAGATGTGGCAGCTGAAAGTGTTTGACAGGTGTTTAAAAAAGGTTTCAACGGCTCGTTTGTTTTCACTAGCGGTGTTCCATCGATGAAAACACGTCTCAAGAGCTAGCAAACATTTTTCACCGAATGACCCTTGGATGGCTCGTCATCGTTTTGACATTGGTGCAATAAAATACAATCCGGGTTTCAGCATTTTGAGCTTGTAAATGCCAACAGATTAACCTCACTCATCGGGTGAAGTATTCAAGCTATTTGTGAACCGCAGCAGTCGTCAAATGTCGATTACTTGCCGAAAGTGCAACAAAACGCGCGCTTTCGAGTACTCAACGACACTTAAAATCCTGAGACTTGTAAAATGTCCCAATAAAATATTTATTACACTATGGCGCGTACCGACCTGGAGCTCTTTGAACACCGGCGACGATGGCTGATTTGCAATATATGGTAGGCTGGTTTCGCCGATGCTTCAAGTGGCAAAACAATCGTGATTTTGAATGCTATGCCTGTATCTGTTTAATATTTTTTTCCTCTGTCGTCACCCATCGCGCCTAGTGAGAGTCAATTATACGCAAATGAGGACAGTTTTGGAATGCAAAGCAAATTAATTGAATGACATTATGTGCCTTAACCTTTTCCTCAAATTCAGAGGAAAATATTTTTTTTTATTGGGACTATTTAATGACCCATTAGATATTTCTCGTCAATCGAATTGTTTTAAAATTTGGAGGTGTTGATGTATGATTAATTAATAGTTAATTAATAAGTGTGAAAATTTGGATGTGTTGATGTATGATTAATTTAAAGTAGAATACGATTGAACCCTTCATTACACATGCAAATTTTTCACGTCAATAAAATATTTAATTACTCAGTGTTAATTTGAGAGTTGCCGATGGGTGCAATCTTTACTATAGGGCATCTTCAGCGGCGGTCTATTTTTAGATCAACTTTCTACCTGATTTGCATCAGCGAAACTTGAATAGAACTAGCTTAAATAGACCAACTTTGCGTTCCCCGCACCGGTGTTGTATTTCTTGTTGTTAAACCCGCCAACACCTGTCATCCTGTCGATCATTCAACATCAGAGATCAGGGGTGGCATTGCGTAGCTCGAAACGAACGACTTTTTGTACGAACGCTTGTGAGAAAAAGTTCTTCGTTTCGAGATCCGCAATACGGCTCCAGAAGTTTTTTTTCCAAAAGATCGCAGATTTTTCACAAACATTTTGCCGTTGATTGGTTTGACCAAATAATTTTTAATGCCAGTAGTGCGTCGTTAGCTAACGACAAGGAATACTTGTTCCTTCGTTTGGCTGAAGGCGAGTGTGTGAATGCATGCATTTCATTAAAACGATATTAGATAATGCTGATTTGTAGGATAAACAAGAGTCGAAATGGAGAGTGTCACATCCTAGATGACGCCCCAACGTCGACCGTGATTTCCGTTCCGGTCATCAGAAGCTGTTCCAGAACTACTTTAGCGACACGCAAACCTACAACGAGAAGCACTTTCCGCGTTTCCGCATGCCAAGGAGGTATTCCTGGACATTATGCGACAACTAGAGTCAACTAGAGGCTTCTCCAAAATTTATCTGTATGATCTATTTGCAAGTGTTTATCATGACCAATCTATCAATAAACCGGTTGATTACTTTGAAGACTTCATTACTTCCGAGCAATCGAAATACTATTCGGAATCTCGGAACCTCCGCATTCTGAAAAAGACGGTCAAAAACATTTTCACCCTTTTGTCATCTTTTTGGTCTTCAGAAGAGTTGCTCAAAATGTTATTCCGCATCTTTTGAAAAAAAACACGCCTAACCTTTCATAACGGCTTAACTACACTTTCAAATTCTAACTTTTTCCAGCTACGAGATAATGGGTTATTGTCTTCGACAAAGTTGTAGAGCAAGTAATTTTAAGAAAAGTTGCTCAAGACACTAAGTTTCTAGAGCCTAACGTTAAAGAGATATAATTGGTTTTCTTTCAGCACTACCTTAAAACCGTTTTTTTTTTTGAGATAATTAGTACTTTGTTCAAATTTGACGATTTCAATATGTTCTAAGAAATTGTAGGAATTATTAAATTACACATTTTTGCTATAACGCTCGTTTGTCAGACAGATTTTGATTACACTTCTCGTCATATTCTTTCTTCTTCTACTGAACTATTTTGTATTAAGAATTAACCAGGTACCCTTTGGTACCCAACGCTGAAAAATTTCAGGATTACTAGTTCATAAGATAATCTTACAAATACAAAATTTGGCGACCCGCATATATATTTTTTTAGTTTGTTGAACATTACGTCACATGCGACATATAAATTGGCTTATAACCTGTACTATTTCAAACTGAGGTTTTACTAGGTACCCTTCAGTACCCAACGCTGAAAATTTCAGGAATACTAGTTCATAAGATAATCTTTCAAATACAATCTGTTTTAGACCCCGCCAGGACCCGCCCACCCTTTTTAAGGCGGTTGATTATGACGTCACACAGACACTTGAATCACCATATATCAAAATGTGGTCACCAGAGAGCATTGGTGTGTTCAGCAAAAATGTGTATTTTAATAATTCCTACAATTTCTTAGAACATATTGAAATCGTCAAATTTGAACAAAGTACTAATTATCTAAAAAAAAACCGGTTTTAAGGTAGTGCTGAAAGAAAACCAATTATATCTCTTTAACGTTAGGCTCTAGAAACTTAGTGTCTTGAGCAACTTTTCATTAAATTACTTGCTCTACTACTTTGTCGAATTCATTAACCCGTTATCTCTTACCTTGAAAAAATTAGAATTTGAAACTGTAGTTAAGCCCT
Organism: Aedes koreicus; assembly: GCA_024533555.2. Classification (NCBI taxonomy): domain Eukaryota; kingdom Metazoa; phylum Arthropoda; class Insecta; order Diptera; family Culicidae; genus Aedes; species Aedes koreicus. The sequence goes on from JAHHFK020001351.1 coordinate 49,969, forward strand.
TATGAAAGGTTAGGCGTGTTTTTTTTTCAAAAGATGCGGAATAACATTTTGAGCAACTCTTCTGAAGACACCTAGTCGATAAAATGATGACAAAAGGGTGAAAATGTTTTTGACCGTCTTTTTTCAGAATTGTGCCAATGTGTAAAATATGCCATGGTTGGAATTCGTCATCCTGTAATTTAAATATGGTTATAAATAAAATAATATGATGAAATAGTTAAAATAGTAATAATAGGCATATGATAATCAGATCGCAGCTTGGTGCATCTTTACAGCTCAATCAGTGACAGATGAATATAACTCTGGAATGTGAAGGTCTTATTGCAATTAAATAAAACATAAACCATTTAATTATACATGAATCAAAAAATAGGTATGTATTCATGACATATAGCTATACATAATCAGCAGAATTAAAGTGTTTTTATTAATTTTAAGCAAAGTTTAAATAGGCTTAAATTAATAGAAAAACACCTTTAAATACAATGAAATAAAATATCTGTACTAGCCAGAATCTATTTCCTTGTAACCTTGAAGCAAATGAAATTTAATTATTATTATTAATCTCTTAGTAAATATTTTTAATATGATTATTTTTATATATATAATGATGATATGATGAAAATAATACGATGTTGTAATAGTATACATAAAAATTAAATGCAACTATTTGTCTCTTCTGCTGTGATGTTAGATGATTGAAACTTTGAAATGGCAAAAATTTCCAAAGTGATATAATGAAAGAAAGAAATTCGGTTCATTTATGGTTATCCATGAAACAGGAGCTTCGTGGAATCCCAGAGCATCATCGTCCTATGATTGCTCCGGTGATATTGCTGCAATGTTTGGCCTAGTTGATTCTACCAAAACGTTTTTCACTGACGGCTCTTTGTTAGTGGACTCCGCTGGCTTTGGTGTATACAATGAAAATTATAGCGTCGCTCGTAAACTTCAAGCACCTTGTTCTGTTTTTGTCGCGGAATTGGCAGCAATTCATTTTTCTGCAGAAATTGTTACCTCACTAACACCGGATGAATACTTCATTTTCACGGATAGTCTCAGTTCTATAGAGGCTATTCGCTCCTTGAGGCCGATAAAGCACACCTCTTATTTTCTTATGAAAATACGAGGTCTTCTAAGTGCTTTATCTTCACGTTCTTTTAATATCACCTTTGTATGGGTCCCTTCTCATTGTTCGATTCCTGACAATGAAAAAGCGGACTCGCTTGCAAGGGTGGGCGCTATGGAAGGCGATATTTATGACCGACAAATCGCCTTCAACGAATTTTTCTATATTTATCGTCAGTTATCACTCGATAGCTGGCAGTATAAATGGAGTAAAGGAGATCTGGGGCGATGGCTACATTCTATCACTCCTAAGGTGTCTAAGAAATGTTGGTTCAGGGGATTGGATGTGGGTCGAGACTTCATTCGTGTGATGTCTCGCCTCATGTCCAATCATTATTCTTTTAAACGCTCATTTGTTCCGTGTTGGGCTGGGAGATAGCAATCTCTGTGAATGCGGACAAGGTTACCAGGACGCAGATCACGTTATTTGGTTTTGTGCTGAGCACCGTGGAGTCAGATCTGAGCTTTATGATTCCCTTCGGGCTCGAGGTAGACAACCCAATGTACCGATTCGAGACATTTTGGCTGCACGCGATCTGGAGTTTATGAAACTCATTTATGTGTTTTTGACTAACATTAGCCTTAGATTGTAGTTTGATTAACTTACTTGTTTAGGTTAAATTTTTGAGGATTGTGTGTGTGTGTGTGTGTGTGTGTGTGTGTGTGTGTGTGTGTGTGTGTGTGTGAGAGTTAGGGGTTTTTTTTTTTTAAATTGAAAACGTTCAATTATAAAATTGTAATTTGAAATTCTAGATATAAGAAAACCATTGTTCCTTATGCTCTGTTCAAAATTTCCACCGCAATTTTTCCATCCATATAATTTTAATTCCTATTAACCTCGAGACGGCCGCGAGTAATCGGTTCCACCCCCTTAACCTTAGTTCTAAGATAACTGATGTATATAAACATGAAAACTTGGCTCTGTAAAGTTGATTCGATTGAGCCTGTACAATTAAATGAATATTTAAAAAAAAAAAAAAAAACAATTAGCCGGAATAAATTTCATATGATTATGATTACTGCTCAAATACGGAAGCTTTATGAATCTACAAAAAAAAACCAGAGAGAGAAAAGAAAAATTAAACTTGAATACTCCGATAACTCTTGCTTTCTACTGGACCCATAAATAATTCCTTATATCTGTGCAATAGAAAATGAGAGATCATCAACAATTTTAGTTTTTGAATTATTAAACTTTTTTGGAAATTTTATTTAGTAGAATTTGTCGTATGATCCTTTCTAAAAAAAAACATTAAAAACCATTCTATCTTTTCAAATACATATCGTGGGTTAGGTGGGCTAAAACTTACGACGATGCATAGATGCGAACCTGAAAATAGCTTTAAAAATATTGTGAAGGGATGTTATAATATAAAATGATAGTAACAATTATATTTGTACTGTCTGCATGTCTGTAGACTGATGTCCAGCTGCAATTGTAGACGCTCTTGCATTATCATTGCCACGAAGGAAACAAAAAATTTAAAATTATTAAACAACATAATTCCATAGATGATCTGAAATTATACACCGTATAAAGAATACTTCCATTTTATGTTGTAGGGTAAGATTTCAGCATGCTACCTTCCTACATCGCGTTGGTGGGACTGCTTCATAAGGTATAGATGACGCGATACAGCGTTTCTTACTCAGCCGTTGGATGCCAGGACAGACGCTGTATGAGCTGCACCTCCTTGGTGGACAGACGCTCGGAACGCACCTCCTCAATCTAGCTGAAGTCAGAAGGACAACAGTGCCCAGGCTGCACTACCAGCTAAGTACGCAACCCTTAGCTGGCGGTCTTTGTCATCTCTTGACCCGTGGAAGCATGAGGTAGGAACTTGTGAGGACCAGTGCTATGTTGCGGGGACGCACGCTCCATCCCAGTTGTCTACCTCACCATTTTGCAGCCCAGGGGGGTTCTTATACAAAGAGACGCTTTTTTCTTGTTTTTTCTTGACATAACGAAGTGGATCGGAAAGCCGGGGAGAAACTATGGACTCGAGACGAGCAAGAAAAATGATGGAACTGCATTAAATGTAATGTCAGCCTAGCTGCTTCATTCGGCTTATGTACCAAATATGTCACAAATTCAGCGATAATCGATAAAAATACGATAACATCATGATGATCAACTTGTTCCCAAGCAAATAAGAAACTATTCATCATTCTATTGTAATACAATTGAGCGCGGTTTAAGAATTTCTTACCATTTTAACCGCCATGATGTCTTGTTTTGAAAACTGTATGCATCATTTACATCGTAAAATTTTTGGAAGTGCATTCAATGTATTCAGAGCCGACAGGAATTTTCACACGTCTCAGAAGAAGTCAGGCGGCGGAGTTCTCATTGCCATTTCGGCCAATTATAACTCAGACATTATTCGCACATCAAAATTTAATGAATTTGAGCATGTTTGGGTGAAATCACACATAGCAGGTGAAACACACGTATTTGCCTATGTGTATTTTCCACCAGACCATGCTTATAAAAATGCTTATGATGCTTTCTTCCAAATTGCTGAACAATTTTTATCTGAACTTCCTCCAGAGGTTAAAGTTCACATCTATGGCGACTTCAATCAATGCCATGCCGACTTTATTCCAGACTGTGAAAATGAATGCATCCTACTCCCAGTCGTTGGGGATAATGAAACATTACAGTTCATTTTTGACAAAATTGCCACTTTGGGTCTTGACCAAATCAATAACATAAACAATCCACAAAACCGCTATTTGGACTTTTTGTTAACGAATATTTATGAAGATTTCTCTGTGACCGAATAATTGACTCCCGGAAAAATGAAGCGTTTCACAAAGCAATCGAATATTCTCTGTTCATGCATGAACATCAAAGACCCAACGACTGTGAATACGAGGAAGTCTTTGAATACATATCCGCCAACTACGAAACTATTAAACTTAGGTTAAACAGTGTCAACTGGCAAACAATTCTTAGGAATGCAAGAAATATCGAAACTGCTGTAGATATCTTCTACAAAATTGTATTGGAAATTATTTCCGAAGAAATACCTGTAAAGAAAAAACTACGTCTCAGAAACACAAGGAATCCAGTCTGGTACAACAGACATATAATAATCTTAAAAACCAAGAACAAAAAGCTCATAAAATATACAAAAAATATAACAGCAGGGGAGATTTAGCAAACTATTTGGACATATGCGATCAACTTAATTTAGCTATCAGTAATACATTTGCAGAATATAATGCAAAATCTGAAATTAAGTCTTGCCCAAAGAACTTCTTTAATTACGTAAAAACTAAATTAAAATCAGACAACTTTCCTTCAATAATGCAACTTGACGAAAATGTCGGGGATAGCTCAGAAAAAAATTGTGATCTCTTTGCAATTTTTTTTCAAGAAATTTATACGACATTTTCAGAAAATGATCGCGACCGCGATTATTTTGCATTTCATCCAGAATTTTCAAGTGATATTGGAGTCAATCAAATCCAAGTACAAGACATTTTGCTGGCTTTAAGGACATTAGATGCCTCAAAAGGACCTGGACCTGATGGAATTCCTCTAATATTTTTGAAAAATCTCGCAACAGAGCTAACTGCTCCTTTATTTTGGCTCTTCAATATGTCATTGGAATCTGGAAACTTTCTAAAATATGGAAAGGTTCATTTTTAGTGCTTTTTTTTTGGCCGTAAATCTGATACGTATTATCGTGGTATAGCCATTATCTCTTGCATTCCAAAACTTTTTGAAGCAGTTATCAATGAAAATTTTTCCTCCAAATCAAAAATAGAATTACCCACAGGCAACATGGCTTCTTTAAGGGGCGTTCGACGTCGACAAATCTACTTGAATTTATAGATTATTCATTGAATGCAATGGATAATGGAAACCACGTAGAAGCTCTGTATACAGACTTTAGCAAAGCATTTGATCGCAATTGATATACCAATGTTGCTGTTTAAACTGCAAAAAATAGGAATTGAGCCTGGACTTCTGAAAAGGCTTGAATCATATTCAACAAACCGCCAACAAATAATAAAATTCAACGGAAAGCAATCAAATCCTGTTCAAATCATTTCAGGTGTCCTTCATGGCACTCATTTGGGACCACTGCTTTTTATTCTATATGTAAACGATATTTCCTTCATTCTGAAAACAATATAAGTGCTTATTTATGCCGACGACATGAAACTTTTCCTGGAAATAAGAAATCAGGAGGACATCAACATATTCCAGAAAGAAATACACATATTCCACACATGGTGCTCGAAAAGCCTACTGCAACTAAACATTAAAAAAGTGTAATTTAATATCATTCAGCAGAAAACGAAACACACCAAATATATTAATCTCATTAGGAAATCAAGTTGTTGGAAAATGTGAAAGAGTTAGGGATTTAGGAGTTATCTTAGACTCTAAACTAAATTTCAATGACCATTATAACACAATTATACATAAGGCAAATAATATGCTAGGCTTTATAAAACGCTTTAGCCTCAATTTTGTTGATCCCTACACAATAAAAACATTATATGTTGCTTATGTTAGGTCTATTCTGGAATACTGCAGTATAGTCTGGTCCCCATTTCATAAAACGCATATTGGCCGTTTAGAATCCGTACAAAAACAATTTCTATTATATGCTCTTAGGAAATTAGGGTGGACAACATTTCCTCATGGGGATCGGTATAGACAGGCACGGAACAGACAAAATTCTATTCTTCGAAGGAAAAAGCGCCAGAGGGAAGATCGAGACCGCGAAGAAATGGAAGCACTGTACCGTGCTAACGACACACGCAAATTCTACGAGAAGTTAAACAGCTCGCGCAAAGGCTACGTACCACAAGCTGATATTTGCAGAGACCTGGATGGCAACCTTCTCACAGGAGAGTGTAAGGTGATTGAAAGGTGGAAGCAGTACTTCGACGAGCACCTGAACGGTAATGTTACAGCGAACGAAAGTGGCACGGTAATAAATCTAGGAACACGCACAGAAGATGACAGGACCCCGACCCTAACCCTTCAGGAAGTTAAGGAGGAAATTGGTCTGTTGAAAAACAACAAAGCCGCTGGTGTTGACCAACTACCAAGCGAGCTATTAAAATACGGTGGTGAAGCTGCACTGGGTAATTACCAGGATTTGGGAGGAGGAATGTTTACCGGAGGATTGGATGGAAGCAATAGTGTGTCCCATCTATAAAAAGGGCGACAAGCAGGATTGCTGCAATTATCGTGCGATCACGCTACTGAGCGCCGTCTACAAGTTGCTCTCCCAAATGTTATGCCGCCGCATGTCACCAATTGCAAAGGAGTTCATGGGGCAATACCAAGTGGGATTCATGGGTGCCCGCGCTACTACGGACCAGATTTTCGCGTTTCGGCAAGTACTGCAGAAATGTCGCAAATAAAACGTGCCCACACATCATCTTTTCATCGACTTCAAATCAGCGTATGATACAATCGATCGAGACCAGCTATGGCAAATCATGCACGAATATGGATTTCCGGAAAAACTGACGCGGTTGATCAAAGCAACGATGGATCGAGTGATGTGTGTCGTCCGAGTATCAGGGACGCTCTCGTGTCCCTTCGAATCTCGAAGAGAGTTACGGCAAGGTGATGGATTGTCGTGTTCGTTGTTTAACATTGCATTGGAGTGTGTGATTCGAAGAGCTGGGATAGACACGAGTGGCACGATCTTCAGGAAGTCTGTCCAACTATTTGGCTTCGCCGACGACGTTGATATCGTAGCACGTAACTTTGAGATGATGGCGGAAACGTACATCAGACTTAAGGCTGAAGCTGGTAGGATTGGGCTTGTGATTGATGCGTTAAAAACAAAATACATGAAGGGAAGAGGCTCACGAGAAGAAAATGTTAGCCTCCTAGCACAAGTTCAGATCGACGGTGATGAAATCGAGGTAGTAGACGAATTCGTGTATCTGGGTTCACTGGTGACCGCCAATAACGACACCAGCAGAGAAATACAAAGGCGCATTATGGCTGGCAATCGTGCCTACTTTGGACTCCGAAGGACGCTAAGGTCGAACAAAGTTCGCCGAACCACAAAGTTGACCATCTACAAGACATTAATTAGACCGGTAGTTCTCTACGGCCACGAAACATGGACATTGCTAGTGGAGGACCAACGCGCCCTTGGAGTCTTTGAACGGAAGGTGCTGCGTACGATCTACGGTGGAGTGCAGATGGAAGACGGAACGTGGAGGAGGCGAATGAACCACGAATTGCACCAGTTGCTGGGAGAACCTCCCATCGTACACATCGCAAAAATCGGTCGACTACGATGGGCTGGGCATGTCGTAAGAATGTCGGACGGCAGCCCTGTGAAGATGGTTCTCGAAAACGAATCAACAGGTACAAGAAGAAGAGGAGTGCAACGAGCAAGGTGGATTGATCAAGTAGAAGGCGACCTGCGGACCCTCCGCAGACAGCGAGGCTGGCGAGGTACAGCCATGGACCGATTACAATGGAAACAACTTCTGTGTACAGCAGAGGCCACACCGGCCTTAGTCTGATTGGTAAGGTAAGGTAACATTTCCTCTCCCATCTTATGAAGCGCGCTGTATTCTTATCAATTTACAAACACTGACGCAGCGTCGTGAATTTGCAATGGTTTCATTTGTTAACGATATCGTTTCGCAGCGGATTGATTCAACTAAAATTTTATCAAAATTCAACTTCTATATTCCTTCTCGTCAACTTATAAGTAGGAACTTATTCATAACGAATCATTATCGGACGAACCATGCCAAATATGGGCCATTAAATCAAATTATGACCACATATAATCAACACTGCGAAACTATTGACTTAACTATGTCGAGGCATAACTTGAAGAAATATTTCAACACCATACAACCATAAACAACACAATCTAATAAAATTTTATGAAAGCACTGTCTACTTAACCTAAGTTTTTTTTGTATACATAATTTTTTGTTTTTGTTTTATCTAATCTGAATGTACTATAGCATAAGGAAATTAAAAAAAGAAGAAAATTATATGTATTAGGTGCGCAATTAAGTTCTCGCTGTTTTTTTTTTGGTGAAAAAGGAACTTTATTTTGAAAACAAAGGTTACAAACGAATTATTCAAAGTATTGCCCATCACTAGCTACGACTTTTTCCCATCTTTCTGGTAGAACGTGAATACCATTTCGATAGAACTGTTCGTCTTTTGATGCTATCCAAGAATCAAGCCATTTTGAGATGTCATCATATGAGTGGAATTGCTGACCAGTGAGACCATGTGCCATCGAACGGAACAAGTAATAATCGGACGGTGCAATATCAGGAGAATATGGCGGGTGGGGTAGGACTTCCCATTTGAGCGTTTCCAAGTAGGTTTTCACGGGTTTCGCAACGTGAGGTCGAGCGTTGTCATGCTGAAGAATCACTTTTTCGTGTCTGTGCTCGTATTGTGGCCGTTTTTCGTGCAGTGCTCGGCTCAATCGCATCAATTGAGTTCGATACCGTTCCCCGGTAATGGTTTCGTTTGGTTTCAACAGCTCATAATAAATAACACCAACTTGGTCCCACCAAATACACAGCATAACCTTCGCAGCGTGAATATTCGGCCTAGGCGACGATGTTGAAGCATGCCCGGGCAGTCCCCATGAATGTTTCCGTTTTGGGTTACTGTAATGAATCCATTTTTCGTCACCTGTCACAATGCGATGTAGAAAACTCTTCCTTTTTTGCCGCTGGAGCAGTTGTTCACAGACGAAAAAACGACGCTCAACATCTCTTGGCTTCAAATCGTAAGGAACCCAAGTTCCTTGCTTTTGAATCATTCCCAACGCATGCAATCGCTTAGAAACGGCTTGGCGGGAAACTCCTAATCCTGAACCAAGCTCTTCTTGCGTTTGACACGGATCCTCATCGAGCAATGCCTCCAATTCAGAGTCTTCGAAGTTTTTTGGCCTTCCTTCACGCGGACGATCATCAACACTGAAATCACCGTTTTTGAAGCGACGAAACCAATCACGACACGTTGTTTCACTCAGAGCAGCATCACCGTAAACTTTTTGGAGCTCTCGATGTGCTTCAGCCGCCGTTTTCTTCGAATGAAAGAAGAAAATCAACACTTCCCGCAAATGACGATTATTTGGCACGAAATCAGACATCTTCAAACAACCAAAATATATAACACTAAACCAAAATCACTGATTTGGCAAAGCGGTTTGTTTACCATATGTCTGAGCTTGGTTTATGACGCTTGAGATGTACAACATTTGACCAGCACTTACTACTGGCGCCATCTATTGCTAAACAGCGGGAACTTAGTTGCGCACCTAATAAAAGAAGAAAGAAGAAAACGAAGCGAAAAGAAGATAACATAGAATAAATGCAGCGGTCGTCAGGAGTATAAAGGAGTCAGCGTGAAACGGTAGGCTTACGGTGAGAATGAATTTGTAAACTTGAAAGAAAAAGTCCTTATAGCTTAACTTTAATAAAACAATGTCTTGCTTTCTAAACCTGCACTGATCTTGTTTCCGAAATTTTGATATTTTTGATTAATTATGGAGAGTGTGAGCTGTTTATTTGAGAAATACCTGTAACTAGAAAATAAGAAGAATGATTAGTAATTTCCAGTTAATTCCAACTACCTTTATTGCTTATCTTGACAGATACGCGTATTTCGTCTACAATGTGCAGACTTTTTCAGTGTCGTGTACTAATACTCGAATACTTTCACACAAAGTCCGTAATCGTGAAGCATTTTGTGTCGGCCGGATACAGCCAAGCGGCCGTCTACAAGATCCTCGCTCTTGGAGAAAGTTGAGAGCATCGGATGCAAGTCGGGTTCTTCCGTTTTGCGTGACCGGAATGTGCAGCATGCGCTGAAGCGGTAGACGGAAGGTAATGTGGCGAAATCCTTCCTCGCCTTGGGCCGGGTGGCAGATGCGATAAAAAGTATTTGGCTGAAATGAACATCGGCAT
>JAHHFK020001352.1:600000-786786 GCA_024533555.2 Aedes koreicus
TTAATATCAAACACGAAAAAGTCCCTTTAATATTAAACACGAATTTTGCCAAATTCGGTTTTATTTCTCAACATACTCTCCTTTTAGGTCGATACAGCGAGTCCAGCGATTTTCTAAAAATTTTTATCCCATCCGAATAGAACTCCTTCGGATTTTACCTATTTCAAGATAGTCGATGAACATTACACCTTGCGCATCCCAAACCACGGAGACCACATAACCTTTCCCGCCGATTGTTGCGTTTTCGGGCGCTTCTGAGCACTTTAGCCCGGTGAAACCCACTGTTTTGCCTGCTGCGATGACTCCGGTGTGTAGTAATGGATAAAAGTTTCACCCATGGTTATGAATCGGCGCACAAACTCCTTCGGATTGCGTGTAAACTTGCTCAAATTCTCCTGAGAGGTTGTAACACGAATGCGTGTTTGGTCCATTGTAAGCAAACGCAGCACCCATCGCGCGTAGAGCTTCTTCATACCCAAAACGGAATGCATGATGTTGCCAACTCGTTCCATTGAAATGCCTAAAGACTTAGCTAGCTCTCGCAATTTCACTTTTCGATCCTCCAATACTATATAATGGATTTTATCGACGTTCTCTGTTGTAGTGACCTCATTAGCTCGTCCGGCCACAACGAAAATCAGCAAACCACTTATGAATCATTAGAATCGACGGAACAGAGTCTGGAAAATACTTATCCAGCTTGGCTTTGGTTTCGGCAGCCGTTTTCCTAGGTCCTTTTTTTTCTCGGATTTTTTCATTTAAAAAAAAAATTGCTGATCGGCCCCTTCTTACTAATTAATGCGTGGACAGAAATGGCTGACATTTTGACAGCCGTCATTCAAGGAGTGAAGCTCACAGAAAATGGTTCACATTGACGATTACCAACGCCCTCTGTAGGAAATTAAAGGGACTTTTCAAGCAGCCTAGTATACGAATGAAGAGGAGAAACGATTGGCTGATCCGCAAGAAATTCATTTCATGTTTGGCACGAATAAAGTGTAATTCAAGCAGTACGAATATTGCTTAGAATGTATGAGACATTTAATCAATGTACATGTGTGTTTACAAAACGAGCGTCAGCAAATTTACGAAAACATATTTTCAGTGTAGACATTCAAACGTATAGAGAACAGCGAAAATTTGCCATGATATCATTTGTAAACGATATTGTTTCACGCCACTTTGATTCCTCCAACTTATAATTTAGTTTAATTTTTCACAACCCCACACGAAATCCCTTTCTGTCAAAAGATAAGCTTTTTCTAGTGGTATTTAAATGAATTTGCTCTCGTTTGCTAATGATAGTTAAAAAAGTGTCTTAGTTTTTTATTTCTTATTTTTATGTTTTAAAGTGATCAAGTGAAGTGTTAATTTAAATTTTCCAAGTTTTACAGTTACAATCGTTCCTCTAATACGCTCGTAAAAGTGTTTAAAAAAAGTGTATTCCTAAAAGTGAAGGGAATCTAAATTTTTTTGCATCAAGTCTTGATCGAACAAATTCGAACCATTAAATCGAAAGATGTCTCTATATTATATGCGTTGGGAATCAATTGACTTAATCATAGCTCGTGACTGAAAATGAAAGATTCAAAAATTCAATCTGATGCCTGATGCCTAATACCTTAGAAGACAATTCGATGAAGTTTTGTTCGGTCTTATTCCTGCTCTATCTTAATGTCATCGCATGATTCAGGTTTTTCCAGCTCTGCTTTTAAATGTTCTGCTATTAGTTTCGAATTATGTGATTTTTCTTACCAATATGTATAGTGGATAGTTTTCCCTCCCGTCGGATATGTGATCTGGTCGCGATGGGTGGACTGAGATGGCAACCAAAGACATATTAGGACGTGGTGGTATCAAATAGTGAACATTTTTATTTAGTGCCGCATTGATGCATTGATGCACTGATTTTACACATGTGATCCAACGGAAATCCTATCTTGAAGTCTGGTGGGGCTCTTCCTCAGTGTTTTTTTTCCATCTTGGGTCCATCTTGATGAATATGTCACTGCGACCATTTCTTAGATCTATTGTGATATATTCCCCGTTTTGATATTGCTATATCAGTATGCCGTATCACTGTTATGTGAAGCGACTGACATAGACTGACTCAAAGCATTTTCCCAGCCAGGTTTTACATTTCGAATAAAATGCACTACTTGTTTGGCGTTTGCATTCCAAATATCAAACACGGGTAAAAATCCACACATATTTATTGGCAAAAATCCAAGTAAAATTCCACATAATATTCATTTGTTCATACATAAACAGAACCCTCCGAGAAACACACATGAAGTTTATGTGGCAAATGAAAAGTATGTGTGTCCACACATAGTGGTTATTTGTACACATAAGAAGTATGTGTGGTTATAAATAGATTTCATTTGGTGATCAAATTGCAAAAATTCATGTGTGGAACACATAGATATTATCATTGCATTATTTTTATCAGTGAAGGGTTCTGCAAGACCCTTATCCCGAAATGTACGCCTTTTATTAAGGATTACTGTACAATAACATAGCAGGTGTTGAGAGTCTTCCTTTTTTATGCCACATAATCGACACATATCCTCTTGAAGTTTTCCTATTACCTTCAGGTGATATTTGCATGGACAATGCCCTGTTATTAAACCAGTGTAAGTATTGAGATCATTCTTTGATAACTTAAGTATAAATGTTCGGATTTATGAACCGTTTCGCTTGCCTAGCAATGTGTGCGTTGTTCCAGTTGGTGTCCACTTTTTTTTTTTTCATTTCCTGATCTCCATTCTAAGAGAACAGGCAGACACTCCACAGAATGGTTCTGGTCCTATGAATTGTTGAGATGATCCGCGTCTTGCTAACATGTCGGCTTTTTCATTCCCTGGAATTCCGCAGTGGCCGGGAACCCAATATATGTTAAGTTGGTTTTGACAGGCCATTTTTTGAAGTGGCATAGCACATTCCCATGCAAGTTTAGAATTAAATGTTGCTGATTTTAAAGCATTCAGTGCTGCTAGCCTATCAGACATAATACAGATATTTGAATGTGTATAGTTTCTACGCAAGCATATCATAGAACATTCAAGAATTGTTTGAATTTCTGCTTGAAACACGGTTGGCCTCTTACCCATATTGAGACATCTAACCCTGGACCAGTTACCCATGTTCCCACAATATTGTCCAATCTTGAACCGTCTGTATAGAAGACGATTAATCCTGGACGAATCATCAACCCTTCGTTCAGCGAAAGAAGAAAGTTCGTTCGATCCAGCGCTCCGTTATTTTGGAAGATTTATTCGAGTGCGATCCTTGGAAATAATTAGTTTTTTTTCTCAAAATCTATTCACTTCAGTGAAGGAGTGAAAGTGAGTTTTTTTTTTCTAAGAAGGCAGTGTGGTTTTCCTGTGAAATAAGAAAATCAAGCAGTGCTTGCTGGCGAATTATCATCCCGCTCATTATCGCTTCATCTCCGCGTGGTGACGCTAACCAACGATACACTATTACATCGCCAACGGCCATCCAACATCGTCGAGCGAGTGCACCCGCAGGCGATCGGATTCACCCGTACACCCACGCAGCGCACCGCTCCCCGCTGCCCGCATAGAAGTGCGACGTGCAGACATACGGTGCGTCAGCAGCAGCAGCAGCAGCAGCAGCAGCAGCAGCAGCAGCAGCAGCAGCAGCAGCAGCAGCAGCAGCAGCAACAGATCAGTAATACTAGTTAAGTTTTTTCCGCTGTCTCTCATCCCACTAGAGTTTAGCGTTAATTTGTGTGTGCTCATATTTTGTGTTTGTGTGTGATTTAAATTTTTGGGGGCGTTCAACGCTCCCACGAGTAAGGCAAATCGTGCATGTTGAAGAGGTTTCTTCGACATGGACGGTTTGGCTGAAAAAGTGCCTTTGCCACCTGATGATGGTTAGGCACAAACAAAATTCCGACCGCGATCGTATCCAATGGACTCGGTCGGTCCATGGGTTGTCTACTTTCAGCCCAAAAAGAAACCTTTGAATGTGTACCAAATTACTACTGATCTGACGAAGCGATTCTCAGCCGTGACAGAGATCACGAAAGTTAAATTTAATAAACGCCGTGTTGTCGTCTCTAACCTGAAGCAGGTTAATGAGATTGCTTCCTCCCAGCATTTTACACTGGAATATAGAGTTTATATTCCAGCTCGTGATGTGGAGATTGTAGGAATGGTCACAGAGGCGAGTCTGTGCACTGACATTTTGGAAAAGCGGGCGGTTGGCCGATTCAAGAACCCTCTGCTCCCCCCAGTTCAGATACTGGAAGTAAGAAAACTTGTTAAAATATCGCACAGCGAGGGTAAGAAAAAAGTTACCCCCACAGACTCGTTTGGGGTGGCTTTTTCTGGCTCTGCCCTTCCTCACTACTTAGAACTGGACAAACTTCGGTTACCTGTGCGGTTATTTGTACCCCGGGTAATGATCTGCCAAAACTGCCAGCAGATGGGGCATACGGCCTCCCATTGCGGCAACAAGGCACGCTGCTCAACTTGCGGGGAGAAACATGAGGCTGGTCCCTGTGCAGATAACACACTAAAATGCGTTTTCTGCAAGGGAACTCCTCCCCATGCTCTCTCGTCATGCCCAGCGTACAAACAACGCGGGGAAAAATTGGAACGTTCTCTGAAACAACGTTCAAGGCAATCTTTTGCAGAAATGCTTAAGAAAGCCTCGCCACCCGATATCAATACAAATCCTTTTGCTCCTCTGTCAGATGACGAGTCTGATCCGGACTTGGTTGAGGAGGGGACATCTTTCAGTTATCCGGAAGGTGCTTCACGGAAGCGAAGACGCATCCGAGCAGGGAAAGTAGCTGAACAGAAGCCCCAAATCAACATGCCCAATTCAAAGAGCAGTGTAAAGAAGGATAATCCGAAGACCTGGTTTTCGTAGTGCCAACTACACACAGGATTTCCCATCTCTCCAGGGGACATCCAAAACCCCTGATGCCCCAATTTTAAGAACAGAAGCTCCCTCTTCATCTGGGCTGTTCTCATTTGATGATATTTTGGAAGGTATTTTCAAGTACCTCGAAATGTCTGACCCTCTTAAAGGCATTGTTATGGCAATGCTTCCCACAGTGAAAACTTTTTTGAAGAAATTAACATTAAAGGGGCCCCTCCTTGCAGCTATCATTTCCTTCGATGGATAATTTGCCAAAAGAGGTCGGGGATTGGATCACTGTTCTGCAGTGGAATTGTCGAAGTCTTATTCCTAAATTGGAATCATTTAAATTTTTAACTCACAATACCGGTTGTGATGCATTTGCTCTTTGTGAAACATGGCTTTAACCCGAAATCGATCTTCCGATTCCTGATTTCAACATTATTCGGCTTGATCGTGAGGATTCACGTGGAGGAGAAGTACTTTTGGGGATCAAAAAGTGCTACTCCTTCTATAGAGTGAATTTTCCTCCTATTCCAGGTATTGAAGTTGTCGCATGTCAGGCTGTTATTAAAAATAAAAGCCTTTGCATTGCTTCCGTTTAGATTCCTCCTAGAGCCTCAATAAACCAGAAACAACTTTCAGATATGTGTTTGGTTCTTCCTGCTCCGCGGTTGGTCATGGGAGATTTTAACTCTCACGGTACAGGCTGGGGAGAACTGTACGATGACAACCGATCTTCTTTGATATATACCTCTGTGACAACTTCAATATGACCGTTCTCAACAATGGAGAAATTACACGCTTGGCTGGTCAATCCTCACTTGGCAGTAGGTTAGACCTCACACTTTGCTCGAATTCATTATCGTTGGACTGCACGTGGAATGTGATCCAGGATCCCCACGGTAGTGATCATTTGCATAAAATTTCGGTTGCCACCGGGCCCACTGCGCCGGAATCCATCAACGTCGCGTATGATCTAACTCGTAATATCGATTGAACAAGGTTCAAGACAGCAATAGATGAAGCCGTAACAACGGTAGAAGGGCTTCCGCCGCTGGAGAAATATAACTTCCGCTCCAACCTGATTTTGGAAAGCGCGCTTCAAGCTCAAACTCGACCAGTTCCAGGAACGTCATTTCGCAGGAAACCTCCTTCCCCATGGTCGGATCAGCAATGCACCGAGGTTTACCGCAAAAAGTCCGACGCGTTCAAAGTTTTTCGTAGACGTGGAACAGCTGAGCACTTCGAAAGGTACACGGCTCTCGAACGAGAATTTAAGAGCCTCATCAAGGCCAAGAAACGCGGTTACTGGCGACAATTCGTGGACGGGCTATCGCGTGAAACGTCGATGAATACCCTTTGGAATACGGCGTGAAGATTGCGTAACAGAATTACGAACAACGAGAACGAGGAGTATTCGGACCAATGGATCCTCAAGTTCGCGTGAAAAGTTTGTCCAGATTCTGTGCCAGCACAAATGTTTCCTCGCGAAACCACGAATTCGACAGATGAGATCAGCCTACCTTTTTCAATGGTAGAGTTCTCTCTCGCACTCCTTTCGTGTGGAAATACGGCTCCAGGGGCTGATAGGATAAAGTTCAACTTGCTTAAGAACCTTCCAGACGTCGCTAAGAGGCGCATGTTGCACTTGTTTAATCAGCTTCTGGCTCTCAACATTGTACCGGATGATTGGAGACGGGTTATTGCCATTCAAAAACCTGGTAAACCCGCGTCCGACCACAACTCCTATCGACCCATCGCTATGTCTTGTATTCGAAAGTTGTTGGAGAAAATGATCCTTATCCGTCTGGACAAATGGGTTGAGACGAATAAGCTGCTTTCAGATACTCAATATGGTTTCCGTAGGGGTAAGGGAATTTAGTATCTGAAGCGAAAATGCCAACAAAGGATCAACTTTCACTGCACAATAACCGGGACCTGGTGGGGAGCGCATCCGCAAGATCTTCTAACGTTGTACCGGACAACAATTTTGTCGATTATAGAATACGGAAGTTTTTGTTTTCAGTCAGCGGCTCGGTCGCACATCATCAAACTGGAACGTATTCAGTATCGGTGTTTTCGTATCGCGTTAGGTTGTATGCACTCGACTCATACCATGAGTCTTGAAGTGCTGGCTGGCATGTTGCCACTCTCGGATCGGTTTTCAGAATTATCTCTCCGGCTCCTCACCAGGTGTGAAGTTATGAACCCCCAGGTGATCGAAAATTTTGAGAAGCTCCTTGAGTTGAATCCTCAAACCCGCTTCATGACTTTGTACCATTTGTACATAACACAGGATGTCAGCCCTTGGCTGAATATTCCCAATTGTGTTTGCTTCTCCGACTTCGGAAATTCGGTTCATTTTGATTTATCTATGAAACAGGAGCTTCGTGGAATCCCAGAGCATCATCGTCCTATGATTGCTCCGGTGATATTTGCTGCAAAGTTTGGCCTAGTTGATTCCACCAAAACCTTTTTTCACTGACGGGTCTTTGATTGAGGACTCCGCTGGCTTTGGTGTATACAATCAAAATTATAGCGTCGCTCGTTAGCTTCAAGTACCTTGTTCTGTTTTTGTCGCGGAACTGGCAGCAATTCATTTTTCTTTAGAAACTGTTGCCTCTTTTACACCGTATCAATACTTCATTTTCACGGATAGTCTTAGTTCTATAGAGGCTATTCGCTCCTTGAGGCCGGTAAAGCACACCTCTTATTTTCTTATGAAAATACGAGGTATTCTAAGTGCTTTATCTTCACGTTCTTTTGTTATCACCCTTGTGTGGGTCCCTTCTCATTGTTCGATTCCTGACAATGAGAAAGCGGACTCGCTTGCAAGGGTGGGCGCTATGGAAGGCGATATTTATGACCGACAAATCGCCTTCAACAAATTTTTCTATATTTTTCGTCAGATATTACTCGATAGCTGGCAGTATAAATGGAGTAAAGGAGATTTGGGGCGATGGCTACATTCTATCACTCCTAAGGTGTCTAAGAAATGTTGGTTCAGGGAATTGAATGTGGGTCGAGACTTCATTCGTGTGATGTCTCGCCTCATGTCCAATCATTATTCTTTAAACGCTCATTTGTTCTGTGTTGGGCTGGGAGACAGCAATCTCTGTGAATGCGGACAAGGTTACCAGGACGCAGATCACGTTGTTTGGTTTTGTGCTGAGCATCGTGGAGTCAGATCTGAGCTTTATGATTCCCTTCGGGCTCGAGGTAGACAACCCAATGTACCGATTCGAGTCATTTTGGCTGCACGCGATCTGGAGATTATGAAACTCATTTATGTGTCTTTGACTAACATTAGCCTTAGATTGTAGTTTGATTAACTTACTTGTTTAGGTTAAATTTTTGAGGATTGTGTGCATCGGTGTGTGATTGTGGTTGTGTGTGTGAGTGTTGTTATGTGTGTGAGTGAGTGATTTTTTTTTAAATTGAAAACGTTCAATTAAAAAATTGTAATTTGAAATTCTAGATTTAAGAAAACCATTGTTCCTTATGCATTGTTTAAAATTTCAACCGCAATTTTCCCATCCATAAAATTGTTATTCCTATTAACCTCGAGACGGCCGCGAGTAATCGGTTCCACCCCCTTAACCTTAGTTTTAAGATAACTGATGTATATAAACATGAAAACTTGGCTCTGTAAAGTTGATTCGATTGAGCCTGTACAAATAAATGAATTCATTAAAAAAAAACCTGGACGAATATTTGGCCCTCCATTTTCCCACAAATCACGACCAGGATTTGTCACATTGTATAACCGACTGAAATGATACTTTCCTCCATCCAGTCTTCATTTTCTATTTCAAGAGAATCAGAATCAATCATTTTTAAAATACTCAGATGTCCTTTAAGAACACCTTCTGTAAAGCGCTTTGCCCGTTGAACTCTTAATGCACTTCTTTCAGCTTCTAATTGAACAAGTTGATGCAACGGAAGCATATAGAGCAAAGCATGTAGTGCCATACTCGGTGTGCTGCTCATTGCTCGTGTTATTGAAAGAGCAGCCAGTCTTTGTAGCCTTCCCAGCTTTTAACGTAGGACTACGTTTCTCTTTTCTATAATTTTGTCATTTCAAAATTTTGAAAAATGAGAGCGTTACGCAAAAGTGAAAGGTTTTTGAACACTAATAACTCTCGTTTGACTGAATAGAATGACTTTATTTTTACACCATTTGATCACAAAAATTTACGAATGTTTTGCATTAAAATTTCAATTATGTAATATTAGTATAAGTAGTTCAATGTATCACTTAAAGATGACCTACTTTTGCTCCCATACAAATCTACACCTGAACAGGTTGAAAATATAGTTTTCCCTCTCCGGGTCCTCAAAAGCGGGTAGCAAATTGTCTTCTTTTTATTTCATTTATTTTCATTCCATGTTAAATACAGCCATGGCCACACCCCTCAGCTGCAAATTTATTTTGCTTTGTTGCCGGTGTCTGGTTTTATAACTGAAGCCCGTCCCCTCTATTGTATTTTGCTTCGTACTGCATTTTCGTGCCTCTCTTCTTTGGAGGTACTGCTATTAACACCAGTATAAGGCACACGATTTGAACCAAAATGATTTCATTGGGATATTCAGGGTCGATTGATCGATGGTTGTGTTTTTCGCTCTCTCGTAACGAAGATTTTGACGTAGGACTACGTCTGTGTTTTCAATAATGGGGTACACGTTTGAATTGCGAAAATTTGGAGCGTCACGAAAAATATATAGGTTTTGAACGTTAATAACTAAGTAATTCCACGATTGATTTCCAAAATGTTTGCACCAATCGGTCGGGACATTTTCTACGCTTCGATTTAAATATTTAAAACTATTGTTTTTTTTTAACATTCAACTATTGAAATTATGCTGATTATGATTTTTCAGAGTAAATTTACTAACTGCACAATACATTCCTATCACAGACTTCAAATTTAAGTAAGGAACGTCTCACATGCAGCAGAGCACGATATAAAAAGGGGACAGCTTCAAATTTTCTTCATTCGCTCGGCAGCCATGGAGCTGTGCAGAGCAGCAATGGGCCATTACTGCTCTGGCAGCTGGCGGTTGCAAGTACCCTGCAGGAGGGTAGGCGGGCAAGCAATCAGCCAGAAGGATGGCTCAGCTGCTGTCGCTAGCGAGTGGCTGGCTGGACAGTCATTTTAATGCAGCCGTGTGCTATGCCAAGCTCGTGGCCAATTTATCAAATTTGGAGGGAAACATGTATAATCCAGTTATTAGTCATATCACGATATGATGTACATGTATATGTATAGATATATATATGAAGATGATTTCGAAATATATGTAGATGATATACATGTATTTGATGATGATATTAATATGTTTGAAGAGGATATCGATGTATATGTACAGGCAGAACGGCATTTTTCGGGGTAGAACCATCTGTGTTTAGCGCCCTGGTTCCCAAATTTCGACAGAATGTCAATTACTTATATGATGTATTTCACACAAAAAGATATCTTCAGGGTACTATTCTGAATTTGAAAGAGTGTTATACTGAATTATTATAAGAGTTTGCTCATTGTTTCTGCATGACACCTACCTAATTCGTAAATCCTGGCCGATCCTGAATTTCGCACAATTTCTGTTCGATAAATACCAAATATATCTTAAAGTCATGTTTCGGTATAGAAAATAACTCAGAGTCGTTTAAAATATATTTGCCTTTTGCAATCGCAGCCCGCTGGTTGCTGGCATGTTATGATTTCCCTATTACAGACATAATTTTATTATAACAAGTTGTTCAATGTTGGTAATGTTCTCTTCAAAATCCAATCAGCGCTTGAAAGTGTTTCTGTTCGTTTTAGTGCGTTGGATAGAGTCCCTACTTTGCAATAGGAATCCAATATTTTTGAGAAAGTGTTTGAAAGAGAAAGTGGAATCTCGCATATTATGGCTGCAAAGTATCAGAGCAGCAATCGGAGCGAATAAATCTTTAAGCTATTAGGTGCGCAACTATGTTCTCTCTGTTTTCTGGTGAAAAATGAACTTTATTTTGAAAACAAAGGTTACAAACGAATTATTCAAAGTATTGCCCATCACTAGCTTCGACTTTTTCCCATCTTTCTGGTAGAACGTGAATACCATTTCGATAGAACTGTTCGTCTTTTGATGCTATCCAAGAATCAAGCCATTTTGAGATGTCATCATATGAGTGGAATTGCTGACCAGTGAGACCATGTGCCATCGAATGGAACAAGTAATAATCGGATGGTGCAATATCAGGAGAATATGGCGGGTGGGGTAGGACTTCCCATTTGAGCGTTTCCAAGTAGGTTTTCATGGGTTTCGCAACGTGAGGTCGAGCGTTGTCATGCTGAAGAATCACTTTTCGTGTTTTTGCTCGTATTGTGGCCGTTTTTCGTGCAGTGCTCGGCTCAATCGCATCCCCGGTAATGGTTTCGTTTGGTTTCAACAGCTCATAATAAATAACACCAACTTGGTCCCACCAAATACACAGCATAACCTTCGCAGCGTGAATATTCGGCCTAGGCGACGATGTTGAAGCATGCCCGGGCAGTCCCTATGAATGTTTCCGTTTTGGGTTACTGTAATGAATCCATTTTTCGTCACCCGTCACATTGCGATGTAGAAAACTCTTCCTTTTTTGCCGCTGGAGCAGTTGTTCACAGACGAAAATACGACGCTCAACATCTCTTGGCTTCAAATCGTAAGGAACCCAAGTTCCTTGCTTTTGAATCATTCCCAATCGCTTAGAAACGGCTTGGCGGGAAACTCCTAATCCTGAACCAAGCTTTTCTTGCGTTTGACACGGATCCTCATCGAGCAATGCCTCCAATTCAGAGTCTTCGAAGTTTTTTGGCCTTCTTTCACGCGGACGATCATCAACACTGAAATCACCGTTTTTGAAGCGACGAAACCAATCACGACACGTTGTTTCACTCAGAGCAGCATCACCGTAAACTTTTTGGAGCTCTCGATGTGCTTCAGCCGCCGTTTTCTTCGAATGAAAGAAGAAAATCAACACTTCCCGCAAATGACGATTATTTGGCACGAAATCAGACATCTTCAAACAACCAAAATATATAACACTAAACCAAAATCACTGATTTGGCAAAGCGGTTTGTTTACCATATGTCTGAGCTTGGTTTATGACGCTTGAGATGTACAACATTCGACCAGCACTTACTACTGGCGCCATCTATTGCAAAACAGCGGGAACTTAGTTGCGCACCTAATATTTTAAATAATAGCATGAGTTTAAAGTCGCCTTTCAAACATTTGGAGAAGTTATTAAGGGTTTATTGAATTCCTGCAAAAAAATTATCGGTTAAATTGATGACCAATTAACATAATGATTTTTATACAGTTACATATTCTTTAAAGAAACCTTGTATGTACTTGTATATAAAATGTGCCACCAAATGCTTTCTAAAGAGTGTACAATAGAATTTTCTCACATACTTACTTTCTAATGCTGGCCTACGAACACCCACGCTATTTTGACCTAGACTACGTCCATCGGCTAGGGTAGAGGTCAAATGAAAATTTGAAAAATAGCGACCATCACGAATATTTGAAACATGTTGAACGCTAATAACTTTATCATTTGTCGATAGATTTTTGAGTTTGTTGCTTCAATCAGTTGGAACTGTCAAGTCAATATTCAAAAATATAATTAATAATTGACTTTGAATTCCCAAACAGATTTTCAACAATATATAACGTGATAAGGATAATGGTCTCCAGCTAGTCGATCATATCAACACAATCACCACTGCCAGCACAGCCGTAACCCTTTCATCATACCAACATTTAAATGCAGTCTAGCACCGCCAAAAGATTTGTAAAGGGCAAATCATAGAATTTTCTAAAATACTTTCTTATCTATGCCGATCCAACGTCGCATTAGAACAGCACCTACGTTTCAATGTTGCACTACGAAACGAACGAAACTAATCTACCATGATGAACCTGACAATGCATCATACGGTTTAACTTTGTCTACATAAACCGGTCGTGTGCTATACACTGATTTTCAGCATGGCTTCTTGATCCAATGGGTCCTCCCTTAGCTCAGTCGGTAAAGGCGCAGCTGAAAAGCAACACCATGCTGGAGGTGACTGGGTTCGATTCCCGGTCTGGTCTAGGAATTTTTCGTTGAGGAAAATTTCTCGACTCCCTGGGCATAGAGTATGGTTGTACTTGCCACACAATCATATTAATGCAAACAAGGTACCTGGCATCGAAAACTCTCAATTAATTACTGTGGAATTGCATTTAGAATACTAAGTTGAGAGCAAGCAATAAGCAAATTGTGAAACCAATAAGCTTGAAATGCTAAATAAGAAGTCTTGATCCAATCGATCAATACAGCCTCTATTCTAATACAGGCAATAAAAAATACTAATAATAAAATTCATTACACATTGCTACGTAGTCCTACGTCAACTTTGCGTACAACTCCATTGGGCTGTCCCTTATAGTTTTTTGAGTTGATTTTTCTTTGGTTTTTGGCCACCAAACCAACAATGCATAGGTTATTCGGGGTCTTAAAATCGTTAAATAAATCCAGTGGATCATTTGTGGTTTTAGTCCCCATTTCCTACCAAATGTTTTTTACTTATCCAAAGAGCATTTGTTGCCTTACTAACAACTTGCTCTAGTTGTGGATCCCAATTTAGTTTGCTATCAAGACTGTGTGTGAAAGTTTTAAAGGTGTTCCTTTCAGTTTTATTTTTTTTTGATAGAAAAATTCCTCTTTCGTGTGAACAATATAATAGTAGTTTTCAAAGGGTTTATATTCAACCCTTCTTTGGCGCACCACAATGAAACATAATTTAATGCATCTTGCATTATCTCTGAAATGATATGGTCATATTTTCCTCGCACTATTATGAGTATATAATCTGCGAAGCCATTAATCTCGGAGCCCTGGGCGTCTAGATTTTTTAGAAGTTCGTCAACTATTAAAGACCATAATAAGGGGGAGAGAACACCTCCCTGAGGCCACCCTTTTGCAGCTCTAAACGTTATGGACGAGCTTCCAAGGTTTGCTAAAATTTCTCGATTAGAAAGCATCTCCCTCTTATTTTCCCTTCTTCTTTATTTTATTGATTCTTTTTAATTATTTCATTTATTTGTTAGGCTCAGGCGTGTGTAACACTTTACGGAGCCGATATTCAATATTGTTATTTACAATGTATAATTTTTCAATTTTAGTAAAATGGGGTGCCAATTACTCGTGGCTACCTCGAAGTTGGGACAAATGGCAGGGAATTTACTAGACTGGAGGGAAAGGGGTATGACATTACACTCTTAGATCAGAAAAACAAAGGAATTCGTAAATCGCTTGCATGTAGGGGAGATCACGCATTTCAAAAACATCTCTTACCTCGTGGGAGGGATGTCTACCTCGGGCCACTAGGGTATC
Organism: Aedes koreicus; assembly: GCA_024533555.2. Taxonomy (NCBI): domain Eukaryota; kingdom Metazoa; phylum Arthropoda; class Insecta; order Diptera; family Culicidae; genus Aedes; species Aedes koreicus. Next base: position 614,309 of record JAHHFK020001352.1, read on the forward strand.
CAATAGTCGTGCTCTGGAGGCATCATTATCCGGGCAATGCCAAACTGCGTGATCGATGTCATCATAACCGGTTCCGCATCTACATATGTTGCTATCGACGAGGTTAATTCTGTAGAGATGTGCGTATAGCGAGTAGTGGTTGGACATAAGTCTTGACATAACACGAATGAAACCGCGACTTACATCCAGACCTTTGAACCACGATCTCGACGAAATATTTGGAATAATGGGATGTAACCACCGCCCAAGAGAATTACTTGTCCAATCGTTTTGCCAACTTTGAAGAGAACTCTGACGTACTAATGGGAAAAATTCATCATGTTTAATTCTTCTTTCAAATATCTTGCCTTCTTTTGCGCCCACCTTTGCTAGAGAGTCCGCCTTCTCATTGCCTGGAATTGAGCAATGTGAGGGGACCCATGCAAAGGTAATCCTAAATGATCTTTCGACCAACGCACATATCTGCTCCCTTATATTTGAAAGAAAGTAAGATGAGTGCTTAACTGTTTTCATCGACCGGAGGGCCTCAATAGAATTGAGACTATCCGAGAAGATGAAATAATGGTCAATGGTGTAATTCAGTTTCCGCTCAGCCGAGCATTTTGATACATTTAAGGACATTCTGTTGATCCGGCACCAGTCGTCGAACACTTGTAGTTCGTGCTGAAGTAAATGGGCGTCTTCTGTAAATTTTTATGACGTAGTACAGCTTTAGGTCGTCCGGGAAGAATAATTTCAGGCATCTGGGGACCTAGATCACGTCGTTCATGTATAACAGGCAAAGGAATGGACCAAGGTGGCTGCCTAGCGGAACGCCGGATGTTACTGAGAAGCTGGACGAGGGATAATCTGAGATCCGCACAGACAGAGTTCTACACAGTTTTACATCCGAAAACAAAATTAATACAATACTTTTGCACGTGTTGATGACTAGGGGAAAATATTATTTTAATTAATTTGTACATGCAACTAAACTTTAGTATTATGAAATGTGAATTAGCGGTTAAAAAAACCAATGTACCTAACAGGAACGGCAGACAGCATGATTGACGATAAATGAATATTAGACCAGTGCAAGCTGCGTTCCGCCGTCTCAGGAGGCAAGATAAAAAAAACCTACAATTGATTGACGACCATAAATAAATAAATAAAGTACTCGACACTAACGTAGTCGAAATTTGATTATGTAGAATTATGGAATGTACGCATTTAACATTCAAGATAAGTCACATAATGTAATAATTCCATCAATGGTTTACTTTGATTGACGACAATAACATAAAAAGATAAATAAATAAGTTAGGCATGTATCTTAAAACATGCCGTGCGCCAGTTCTCTCTTCATGATTTTTCATAAATATGATATTGATAAACTTCAGAAGGCCATTGCATACATTGTCCACTCTTGGAACCACTGGAATGTCCCCGGGGAAACCTGTAGTAGAGGCCATTTACGATTTTACTCCAAAACATGCAGTGCGGTAGCTCTATCTTCATGATTTTTCATAATTATGATTTTGATAGACTTCAGAAAGCCATTGACTACCTTTGCCACTCCCGGAACCTTTTTTGGGGGAACCTGTAGTAAGGATCAATTACGATTTTACCACAAAATATGTACTTTAAGATACACTGGCTAGCCTGATCCAGCTTCCTGGTACCTCTGAGGATCAATTTATTTAGCTTTGTTTCAGATAAGCAAGCAATAATTCGATTGAGTATAGGGAACAGTGGGTTTTATTAGTAGCGAGTTGGTCCTCCATCCGCTTCCAGGACGGCTTCAATCCGTCTGAGGATGGAGCTGTAGAGGGTTTGAATGACGTTCAGTGGTATTTTATACCACTCTTCGATCAAAGTTTTCTCCAATTCCTTCAAGGACGAAGGGGGTGAGAAATGTCCGGTGACTGAGCAGGCTACTCAAGGTTATCGAAATCACTTGCGTGGATCTCATACCAATTTTTAATGTATTTTGCTGTATGGAATGGCTTTCTTAAGTCTAAAAAAATCATAATTATGAAAATTCATGAAGATAGAGCTGCCGCACGGCATTTTTTGGAGTAAAATCGTAAATGGCCTCTACTACAGGTTCCCCCGGGGACGTTCCGGTGGTTCCAAGAGTGGTCAATGTATTCAGTGGCCTTCTGAAGTTTTTCAATATCATATTTATGAAAATTCATGAAGATAGAGCTGCCGCACGGCATGTTTTGGGATACATGCCTAACTGGTTCCTACTAAAGGTTCCCTCGGGGACGTTCCGGTGGTTTCGAGAGAGGCCAATATTGTCAAGGATGCACTTTTAGTTTATAACAAGGTTTGTGATGAAAAACCAAGAAGAAAGAGCCGTCACATGGCATGTTTTGAGTAAAATGAAGAGTTAATCGCTTACAGGACCCTTCATCAGAACCTGTTTCACGGAAATGGCCATATCTCGGCCAATTTAAGGCCGATTTTTGAAACCGACATTTCAATCGCTTGAGAAATACTTTGTCTTAACTTGTGATTACTGAAAAATATTATTTGACAACGGCATCTTGTACAAAATCTCATCACAAATTCAACATGTGAGATAGCCTCTCCGGAAACCCGAAACAACTCCGGTGTCCGAGGACCATGGCCATTTATGTTCCCAAGATATAAAACTACATTAATTTTACAGTCGAATGCTTCTTGCCAAAATTCATGGATAATATTTCATGAAGTTAGAGCACTACAAAGTTGATCAAAAATTTGCCTGTCCCCATCATTTTGTCTATCCCCTGTATGTCAGAAATTGAATATAGAAAGTGTGTTTTCATCATTATTTCTAATGTTTCTTCCACAGAACTAGTAAAAGTGCCGCCCTCTTTTTTGAGAGTTTCTAGGGCTTTTGTGTTTTTTTTTGGGAGGTTTTTTTTGTTTTGGGGGGGGTTTGGGTTTTTTTTGTTTTTTTTTGTTGTTTCCTCTTTTTTTTTTTTGTTTTTTTTTTTTTTTTTTTTTTTGTGGGGGGGGTGGTCCTCCCTTAGCTCAGTCGGTAAAGGCGCAGCTACAAAGCAACACCATGCTGGAGGTGGCTGGGTTCGATTCCCGGTCTGGACTAGGAATTTTTCGTAAAAGAAAATTTCTTGACTCCCTGGGCATAGGGTATGGTTGTATTTGACACACAATCACACTAATGCAAAAATGGTACTTGGCATCGGAAGCTCTCAATTAATAACTGTGGAAGTGCATTTAGAACACTTAGTTGAGAGCAAGCAATAAGCTAATTGTAAAAGCAATAAGCTTAAAATGCTGAAGAAGAAGAAGAATAAGCAGTGAGGGCTTCCCTATACTGATCTCATTGCCTTGTTTATTTTAGCCCGGTTAAATAGCTTCCTCGTTTTCTGTCGATGTTTTGTTTACAAGAATTGCAGCTCTTGGAGCTAACTGCGCCTCATCATAAATAAACTTACATGATTTTGTAGGAATTCCTAGTATCCTACTTTTGTTGGTCCACGGCTTCTGTATCAGTGATATTGATGCAGTATTGCCTCTTGGCTGCAATACCTTTCTTATGCGTTCCCTGACATGATTAGCCGTAGCCACGCTTAAATTTAAAGCTAGCTAGATAGGTAGGGGAACTGCCCCCATATTAATCTCATTGTTCCTATATTCATCCTACGATGAATCAAACAATTGGGCAGTTGAAGGATTAGTTAGTAATGTTTGTTGTAGTTATTTGACGTAAGCAAACATTATTAGAAAACTGATCCTTCAACTGCCCAATTGTTTGATTCATCGTAGGATGAATATAGGAACAATGAGATTAATATGGGGGCAGTTTCCCTATATGTTGATAGAAAATGTGTTCAAGATTATTGACATTCGTAGGGAATCGACTATTCACTGAGTAGAAGTTCATTTAAAACTAGGAACCTGGCGCCAGTCGTATTTTACTATGTCTCACTTCAAAGAACCATAATAGAAATACCACACATTATAACAATGGTAAACAAACAATCTTACAACGGCTTGGTTCTCGATAATTTTATAATAAAACCCACTAAGATTTTGTTTTACAGAATTCTGTAAAAAAATCACCGAAGTCGATCTGTAATAGGAAAATTACAGAATTTCCGGTAAAAGAGTTAATATTTTTTTTGACGCATCTTAAAACTACAAAATAACTGTTAATGAGAAAAAATACCGTAAAATTTGTAAAAAAAACTACCGAAAAATCTGTAACTGAAGTTAAATTACCATAAATCGTTGATTTTTCACTGAACTTCTGTAAACACCTTGAGCAGCCATCTTGTCAAATCAAAGGCAAAATAGTTTGGAAGTGGTTGACGCGCAGGAAAGAAAGTGGAAAAAATCGAGTAAAAATAGTCTAAATGGACAGTTTCCTAAATAAATTGAATTAACACGATGAAACGATCTGTTTTTGACGTAGACTACGTCTTACGGCAAGGGTAAGGTGACAGTTGGAAATCTAAAAATAAGCGACCGTACGAAATATCGTTACAAATTAAACGCTTATAACTTAATAATTGCTCGATAGATTTTGAATATGTTTACATCAATTTCTCGCGTTTTAAATCAATTATCAAAAATTATCGGTTAAAATTTTTAAAATGTTGAAAATAGGGCAAATTAAAGTTGATGTCCTATAATTTTGTTTTGGAGCCTAATTTTGCTAAATGCACAGTACGTTCCTATCACAGATTTGAAATATAAGCCAGGGAGGTCTCATATGCAGCAGCGAACGATATAAAACGGGTACACCTTCGCAATTTTACTCTCGGGACGAATGACCCCTAGGGTTAAAGTCCCGCCAAAAACAATAAAGAAGAAGAAGCAATTTTACTCATTAGTGTCGCACTACTGGAGCTGGGCAGACCAACGAACCATCGAGGATCAGCAGCTGGCAATGGCATAAACTCTGGAGGCAACCTCGATGACACGAAGCCTCTAGTCCGGAGCGGCAAAGCGCCAATGGCAGCTGGTGGTGACACGTACCATAGAAGGTGCAGTGACGACCAACCAGTGGACAGGTAGCTGATTGCTCTGCTGGCTGTTGCTAGCAAGCCCTTGGCTAGGCAACCGTTGCTAGGCAGCCACTAATTTGCAGAGGTGTGCTAGGCTGTCGGTTGCCCAAGCCGGTGATGATTTGTTGTCAGCTGGTGGGCGCCCCCACGAGGAGCTAAATAAGGTGCCTGAGTGTGTTTGATATTCTTGGTAGCCATCTTTATCTAAAGCACAACATGCACGGCAGAAATAACCTGCTTCGTGAAATCATCGAGAAAGATTTAATTCTTATGCGGAGTATTTCAAATCCGTCCTTTTCAGGACTTCAGGACTTTTTTAACTGTCAAACTGTCGGCCATTTTCTATGAAGTCTGTTGGTTCCAATGATCGGTGTGTTCCAAAAGGTGGTTTAGAAAGTTTTAGTTTAAAAAGTGTTTATCTCGTGGCCGAAACCTGAAATCAACGGTGATGGAGCAGGTATACCAGCAGCATCCAAAATATATTTTCTTCATTGCATCCATCTACAGGTAGAAGACAACTTCACTGACCAGCATCCGATGCAACCAACACTCATCGTTCGTGGTCCCTTCTTAACGTATTCCGTATTGAATAAATAAGTAAATAAACAACAACAACAAATATAATATTGTTGAATAAATCAATAACATCCGAATATTCTGGTGTTAAACAATTAAAACAAAACAAAAATACCGAAACGTTTCGGTACCAGACTACACAAAATACCGAACTGTACGGTAATTTTTGACAGATCATCAAATCTCGTGTTACCGAACTGTACGGTATTTTTTGAGAGTTCATCAGAAAATTCGAGTACCGAACGTTCGGTAATTGATTTAATTACCGAACAGATTACCGAACGTTCAGCTGTTGAAAGTTCGGTAAAAATTACCGAATACTGTAAAATTTTCTAAGTGTGCATAGTTGACAAAGACTCAAATAATTATTGTTAGGCTGTACATGTACGTAAGACTTTGTAACGATTAAACGACTTAGAGATTAGGATTAGACAAATAAAAAGAAGGCAACGAACGGACAAGTAAGCGTACACACTTCGATTTTTTTTTACAGAAATCTGTTTAAGTTTACCGAATTCTCAACAGGTGAAAATCGGTTCGATAAACCGATTTAACGGATTTCGGTGAAATTTTACAGTTATCTGTAAAAATATACCGGATTTCGGTAAACTTTTACCGAAATCCGTTAAATTGGGTTACCGAACGTTCAGCTGTTGAGAATTCGGTAAACTTTTACAGATTTCTGTAAAAAAATCGAAGTGTGTAAACTTTTCTACAATAGAACTATAGAATTTAACTGAATAACACAGAAAACAAGAACTGACTAAAGTGGACAAAGTGGTAGATAAATTAAACGTGGTAAGACGAGGTTTGCATCGATGACTTTCAGAGCACATAAGAACTTAGACATCTATTAAATATATTATAAACGACTTAAGAAGTTACGAAGCGCTCTCTTGAAGATATAAACGTAACACTGACTGATTAATTAAATGACATAAAGAGACGCACCGACCTGATCAACTCTTTTCAAGAAAACTTCTTTCTCATGAGTCCCATCAGTAAACCATAAAAAATATACTGTTGGGACTACTGAGACTTGTAACATCAGACATGACTAAAACTGGTACACACTTAGGTATTTTTTTTACAGAAATCTGTAAAATTTTACCGAATTCTCAACAGCTGAACGTTCGGTAATCTGATTTAACGGATTTCGGTAAAAAATTTACAAATTCCGGTAATTTTTTTACAGATAACTGTAAAATTATGTCGTTGAGATATTTGAATTCAACACACACAGAGATTTTTAAACAGAAATCTGTAAAATTTTACCGAATTCTCAACAGCTCAAAATCCGATATAGCGGATTTCGGTAAAATCCGAAATCCGTTAAATCTGATTACCGAACGTTCAGCTGTTGAGAATTCGGTACAATTTAACAGATTTCTGCAAAAAATCTAAGTGTGGATATTTTTGATGTATTGGATCCTTAATTACACTTTATTTTACCTTACTGTGTGTTGAAAATAATTGACCATGTTATTACATAACCGTAGGAACGCAAAGAGAAAGTCTACAAAGAGAGTCTTCCGATGTTGGGACCTAATGCATTGTTCAGCCTGAAATGACGAACTAAACTACAAAAGACTGAAGAAAACACGAACTAAACTACAAAAATAACAAAAAGACGACACGACACCATACAAAACAGCGGACATGAACATGACTGAGAGAAAGGGGAAGCAAACTTGAAAATGTAACACCTTTTGAGGCAGTGTGAGCAGCATCTCTATGGAAGACATGATCCTTGCACGGCTTCAATGCTTCAAAAGGAGTTAAGTTATATAATTCTAACACACAAGTAATAATACAAAAACTGCTTATGTTTAGTTCGAGAAAACTGCTCCGGAAGACTCTCAGAGCACAGAAACGGACTGAAATATGAAAGACTGAATAAATTACGAAACGTCTAATTAAACTTGCAAACGTAACACTGACTAACAAAATAACAAAAAGACAATTGAAAAAAAAAACCGACGAAAGGATTTGCATTTGCAACAGCGTCCTCTTGAACGACATGTTCCATGTACGGCTGGTAAAATGATTCGAAAGGATTTACGCAACGATTCAAAGACCTGGTGTAGGGGTTCCTACTTTATTCAGAGTCCCGTCAGTAAACTTTCATAAAAAAAGAATATGTATAGTGGATAGTTTTGATTGCACGAGAGGATTTGTGAAGACTATAAGATTCTGCATTAATTCCTGTTATGATGCCCCTGCTTTTATTAGTTTTGTGGGCGAGACTGTGGAGTATTTGGAAAATCGAACCCAAATTCTCCTTTAAAACAGCATTCTTCGTATATTTTTTTTAAACCTTCTAAACATTAAACTAATCTTATCGGATTTCGGTCGATTATTGAATAGATTGAGTTATTTTCTTATGTTTCACTACATACAAACATCTGTTTTTCTTTGTTTCTAGTGCATAAATGCTCGCCTCTGAGAGGTTTAAAAAAGTAACACATTGTAAAAGAATTAGCAATAAAAAAGGAAATAAAAGGAAATAATTCAAGCCATTCAAAATGTCGTACCCTAGAGTAAGTTTTAAATAACACAGCAATTTTCAAATATATTGAATGTATCTCGTTCGGAAAGTTGGTGAAATCTATCCATTTTAAATGTTATATTTCCTTCAGCTTAAGCGTTTGCTTGTTTTTTTTTTAATTTTCAGCTAAACATTTCTCGGATTTGTGTTCCTTAGAAATGTGCCAATTTGGCTAAAAGGCAGTTGAACGAAAAACTTAAAAAATGCACGATGAAACGAGTAATTCTGTTTACGCGAAGGAGGTGTCATTAGATTTTTTTTATATTTTTCATTGATGCACTTGAAAAAAAAAATAATAGAGTTACATACATTTATTTTTATTTTCAATTAGCACTGGCGATCCGAATGAAACGGAAGTTGACACTATTCTCATACTGACGGACGATTGCTACATCGTGGCTGAGTATGATTCACATTTGGACAAAATTGTTCGTTTTGAGAATGTTTCCCTGAATAACATTACTCTGATTGAGCTGGGCTTGTTCCAGCACAATAAAATGTTCCAAGGTCCAGCTCCGGCTTATCTTTGCATCCGTTTGAATTACGCCGTGGATGGCGTTGACGGATATTTCCACATGTTCCGGTCTCCAAACATCAGGTTTTTCAACAACGTTGCGGTGGTTATCAAGAAAACGGAAGAAATTACAGAATCTCTAACGGCCATCGTTGATCTGTTTCGAATTGCGCTTGAGAATCGAGGCCGTACGAATGTAGCTTTTCAGTGCGGTGGAAGCTTACAACGGAGAAAAAGCCGAACGCTCCTATCTGTTCCCCAAGGTATTCCAAGAAACCTCTCCGAGTCACAATTGGTTCAAATGGGGTCGAAGGCTCTTAGTAATGTAGCTGGACAGTTTTCGAAAATCGGTCAAAGTTTAAACCCAGTGAAGATAGGACGATCATCCGCTGGAAAGAAGGCTAAGGCAGCCACACCCATGCCATACATACATGCAGGACAGATAGCTGATGAAGCTGAACGAAGCAAGTTTACGCTGGGATCGAGAAGTTCGAGTCTAAAAAAATCTGAAGGATCCAGTTCTGAATCAGATGAGGCGGATACTAGTATTTATGAACCGGACGAAAGAGACCTAGTACAAGAAAATCCACTATACAACGAAAATGTGTTCCTGCCTTCGGTAGGGATTGTCATGGCAGGAACTGGAAGTTCCGAAGATAATTTAGCTTCGATGTTAGCGAACAAGGACAGTTTTGCCAAAATGTCCTCCGATGTTTCCACTATGTCGATTTCTTCCGTTACCGATCATATAAATATGCCGGCAGGAATGCTGGAATGTGCTTCACCAATCCGAGGCCGCAGCCCTACACCAGAAATTCGAGTTGATGGCAGTACTTTCGAAGGAGTGCGAAAACCCAATGAAGGGCGAGCCGGAAAGTATGTTTTATTTTACACCAGTTAATTGCTGTGGTAGGTAATTTCTTTTTTTTATGTTTAACAGGGATCTTACATTGAACCTGAGTGGGAGCCAAAGTGACAATGCTTTCAAACAATTGAAAAAGCTCACAAGTCCTCTCTCTAACATTGGCAAAGGACTGCAAAGCTTGAGCGCCAACTTTGATCCAAGGAAAATTTCGGTTAAGGTAAGTTAATTTCTGTTTTGCCGGGTGGTGTCACTGGTGTTTATTTTTTACTTTCATCATAATTTATTTAGGTAAATCACTTCGGCTTTTTTTTAAGGCTATAAAATCTTCTGTATTTGAGCTGCAATTTGTATTGTAGATATAATGTAATCAACACTCGTTTTTTTTTTAACAATATTAAAATAACTAGACAATTTTCATTAGTGCATGAAATAAGGTTCATGACTTTTCTATGAGAGACTCGCTCCTCTCTATCAAATCGGTAATTAAAGCACCATTATATTTTTTTTTGACAGGATCCTAAGTGCAGCCGACAATGCTACTGGCTCGTTGGAGAATAGGTACCTCACTCCTGAATACCTGTCTACTGAAACACTAGCAAAATAATTGCATTAGAATTCTTTTTGCCAGTGGTTAAGGTGAAACTTGAGGGATTCCTTTTTCCATATGATTTATAGGTTAGGTTAATTATCACTTCACGATTTTGTTGACTAAAAATCACAAACAAAACAAAACAAACAACGCAGAAATTGCTAACCAATGGATGCTCCAGTGAAGCAAACGATCCTTGACAATTTCACGCCTGAAGCCCTAATAGTATTCGAGGTTTGTGCTCAGAAAACTTCGAAGTGATAGGGACTTGATCCAGTATGTCCTTAAATTCATTGGGTATAAGGTGTTGAGGCTCGATTAACTTTGAAATATTTTCGGAAATGAAAAAAGCAGTTTTTGACAACGCATTATTCCAGACTTTAATTCTACACAATATGATCCACTAAACCTGCTTTTGAGTTTATCAAAAATGCTCTAATACCCCGTTCGAACTACAACCTATATTACGTGATATAGAGGATCTTGATATCAAATGTCAAGCACATTATTTCCAGTGACAATTAGATGTATAGATGCTGATATCAAGATAGTCTATATCACGTAATATAAGTATTAGTGTGAACGGGGTATAAAGTAAATTTAATATTAATTTCATCTGTCCCTGTGATGTGTAGTGATTCGCGGTGAAGTTTTATCATTTGCGTAGGCACTAAAGTGCTCCTACTCGTATATAAGGTAAATTCTTATTATTTTGAGAAAATAGCCTTTGAACTTTTCAAACGCGGTTGAATTGAAGAATTTAAGAAAATTCTAATAAATTTGCGAAAGCTTCAATCTCTTCGAAAGTTTAATACATTTTAATGAATCTAGATACTTCACTGTATTTTTAAAAAGTATTCAGACAATGTTAATTTCTTTGCAACGAGGTGTTAAAATCCATAATGGGATTTTCAACATGGGACAAAACACGTGGATTTCATTTTATATATTTCTGGAACAATATCTACTATTTTATCATATTTTTTCTAGAACTGCAAGTAACGTTAAGCTAATTTCCGAAACAAACCATAATCTCAAAAACCGTAATGGGACTGTTATCCGAAACGGTAAAAAGACACTGAGATACGTTTTGGATCGCGAAAATAGTCACAGTTGCTCAAATGTGTGTATTAGCAAAGAAACGCCTTGCTATATAGGACGTGAAAGATGTCTGTTGGCAAATAACGCATGCGTTCAACAACTTTTCTCACAAACTTCAACGGAACTCCTACACCTCTCATTCACCTTCCTCAACCTAAGGAAGCCTTTATGATTCTAAGTAATGTACTTGAGTTGCAAGGCGGGGTCTTCCGAACACTGATAACTTTTCTGGCACTTTACATCGTATGGCTGGTAGCGATCTCAATGAGCATGAACTTCAGCTGTTTTACTAGAATATTGGTAACATGAACTTTACCGTGGGCCAATATCTAATATCTAATATCAACGTTACAGTCTCGAAGCGCTCATCTATGAAGACGAATCATGGAAATCCACGGATCACGGATGGATTTCCCTGGATCTCAAGAATCGTTTTCAGTGTGCCGCTTACTTTCTCCTGACAGAGTTAGCGATGTGCACCTTCAGTGTGTTGTGCACATTTCTGAAATTGCCTCCGGTAGAGACGAAATAGTGATAATCGGCGATTTTAACCTTCCCGGTGTCAAATGGCGATGTGGATCTGACAGCTTCCCATCTGAAATTTCCAAATGTTCATACATGCGATGTCTTTTTCAATCAGATCAGATTAACTTCATAGTGAATGAAAATGGACGATCTATTGACATCTGCGTTGTGAACACCAACCTTCCATCAACCATCATGCTAGACCATCTTCACTAGTAAAACATATACCTAACCATCTACCACTTCTTCTCGGGATTAGCGCACAGAACCAGGTGTTGTTATCGTAGGTGGACATAACAGGAATGCAGATTACGATAAAAATTTCGAAGTGCTCAATCTGAAACGCAAGCCTTGATTTGAACGACGTCGATAAGGTTTTGATCGACAGACACGTTCCATCGAAAGTCTCTCAAGCCTCAAAAAAGTACTGTGGCAGCGATCATTACGTGACGCTCTACTATTGATACATATTGATATTGATGGCAGTGGTACATTAATGAGCAAAGCATTAAGATTCGTCATCCTTCCTCCATCTTTCGGAACGGGGTTGTCGCTTTTTGACATCTGTCGCCTTTTCTCCGGGAAGCTTGCAGATGTTTTCTATAACGATGCCCTTCTGCCACAACAAATTCAAGCTGCCTCCAAACCAATTAATTTGGCCGATCTATATTTCGAAGCAATCCCTATCGACGCAGATGTCATTGCTACTGCAAACTAGATGAAGACGTCCTACGCCGCTGAACTGGACCTCAGATAACCAGTAGTGGACTAACTGTGGTCAGATGGACTTGTATATTACTACATTTCAAGTGAAAATTGCGTAAAATTGTAGGCTTCATCATATTATGTTTCAGTTAAATCGTAAAGAGTGCACAATTTTCAAATTATTCACGATGAGTGAACCTTGATTTTGCTGTGGCAAAACTGGAAGGGCTTGCCTTCGATAACTATTGCTTTTCTGGTTCAGATCGCATCGTCCTGGAAGGTTGAAATTGGTGATGATTTGTCCGCTTGGGAAAAGTCTGTTTACAGAGTTCCAGCGGCATTTTTGCTCCATGTGATGGTGCCAAATCTTGTTGAAACGTCCATTTGTTCTTACTAAAATGTGTACGTGCCCATGGCGCTACAGTGTCCGTTAGAAGCTTTTGGTAGATTGTGTTGGGAGCACTGCACTGAGCGCAACGAACCCGTGGCTGAAAACGGACTTCGCTTTCAAACGATCGCAGCCAACTTCAGTGGTTATATGCAGAGCGGTGTAAACAACAACAAAACAGACATAAACGAAGGCTAGAACAATAAAAAAACGGGGAAAGTGACAACAAAAGCGCTATTTGAAGAATAATAATTTAGTTAGTGCTTTTTTCTAGTGATTTAATTGTAAGTAAGATTAAAATCATTTATGATTTGCCTTAACTAAATGAAATTAAAATTACAGCTGGGAAAAAGAAAAACAAAACTTGTAGACGACAATTTACTTATTAGTGACTACCCAAGTAGCAATTCAAATGCAAATTGGTTTTCTTCATGTTTTATGGTAGTTTTATCAATGCATTATGGAGTTCATCCGGTTTTATCAGGGCATTTTCCAAGTTAAGGTGGTTTTAATTCATTGACAGTTTTTAAGAGTGATTAAAGAACACTTGAAGAAACCTCCATAAAACTACATCATTTATAAGTGTAATTCACCTTATCAGTAGTTTTATCAGATACTTGATCCCCCTCTCAAGACATCGTTTCGCAACTTGCATAAAACCTGATAAAATTTTTGTAAAAGTTTTATGACATTCTTCTTTAAGATGAATGTATCTTGGAAATGCTGCCATAAAACTCTCTTAGAACCATTTGATTTTAAATAAGAGCACATATTCTTGAGAAAGAACATTATGTGAAAAATAAACAAACTGTCACAATGGACGCCCACAGGTGGAAGAAATTAAAACTAGCGGATCGTTCAAGCGGAAATTCAATAAAAACCTATCCAATATATTGAACACTCCTTCATCTCAGCCACCAACGACAATTTTTTTTTGACCATTCCATTGGATTCGCAGCCTACTGAGACTAACTTATCAAAAGGGTCTATGCGTTATGCGTAAAACGAATACAATAAAATGGTGCAATGTGTCGCCAGTTGAAAACCGAAATGCATAACTCATGATATTTGATTTTATGCCAGTTATGCAAGTTAAACCTAACGTCTCAGGTAGTGCGTGATATGGCGCACCACCGTGGAAATACAGCGCAGTACTTTTGACGTAAGGTTTAATGTGCACTACGATTGTAAAATGTTATGTTAATGTTGAATTCTCCCGAGTCGTGCATTTCAATTCCCAATAGGCTACACAATATTTATACTCGTTGCAAGTAAAAATTAGTATATCATCTGAGCGAAAATCAATTTTTTCCATGATCCGCACGTTTAATCCAAAGTCGGAAGTAGTGTGCTGGAATCGCTCAGTGATCCACTACACAGTGCACTTCTTCCAACGCTAGGTTCAGCGTACAGATCAAGAGAAAAATCATCTTCCGCTCAACTGATGTTCCAGCCATAGCCGCAATATTATTATCTGTTCTTCTTCCCAAATCCATTGTTAGCATATTCAAGTTAGAGTTTTTTTATGCTTTAATTGACTTACGCTGGTGATTAAAAACAATAAATTATAAGCTGTAATTATGAACAACAATTATGCATAGGCACTTTTGATTTGAACGTTCACATTTTCTTGGTTTATGATGTGCCTTCTCCACACTGATTTTATGGCTATCTTACGAAAGACTTGTTATCCTTGAGCAATTCAAACAAGTTTTATTCAAGCGTTACTCCTCTTTTTCAAGAATAGAACAAGTAAAGATGAACTTATCGCGCTCCTAAAAAAATCTTGTTAGTCTTGTGCAAGAAATATTAGTTTTATATGCGTTTTATGGTAGTTTTAGATAAAACCATTGAAAAAATGGCGAGCGTGGCTATTCTGGATTCCCTCGGAATGATAGCCAGTTACATATGTATGCAAAAAAACGCTCGTTTTTTCAATGCTACGAACAATTTCTTCTGTTTAAAATACATTTTGAAACTAACAATTTTTCAGCCTTGTCACCTAATTGTTGAATTTTCAAGTATTTTTTATTTTTCAAATAAATCAATATTCTAGCAATGATTCCGTGGCGCATTAAAATTTTCGAACTTTTATGTTATAAAACACCAATAAACTGAACGTCGCATGAAAAATTTATGAATCGCAGGCAAAAAACTCATGCATTTATGGTCAATTTTACAATTAATTTACATACGTATCCACTTTGGAAAAGAAACATCATATGTATATCGATGTTTTTTTTTCTCTTAAAAAAGTACCCATTCAGCAGAACGAATCCAAAAATGGAATCTTCGAAACATATTTATGACGGACTGGAAGTGTTCTTAAAGAGGAAAATCATAAAACTACCAAAACTTGTGGTAGTTTTATCATAGTTTTAAGCATGTCCTGCATGTCATTACAAGTATGTACCGATAAAACTATCAAGTTTTAAGCGAATTTTGGGAAATAGTCTTAAGAACCTCCTGTAGTATGGGCCTTTTTGAACTTATGAGGGTTTTATGGCTGTTTTATCGATGTTATGTAGAATATCTAGTTTTATGCGTGGTTTTATCAAATGAGTATTGAGAACTTCTTCAAGTGTACCTTAAAATTTGTTTGAAATTTTTAATTTTAAAAAATTTGAATTTGTTACTTGGGATAATTACGTTGCAAGTGAGTCTTTAAAACTATTTACAATAACCAAAAAAATAAATCTAAATCTTAGCTAAACTAGTGACCGGATTAAAAGTTAAAGTTAGTTACTGGAACCCAGGCGATAATTCGATAAGATCTGCAAGGGGAAGAATAGAAACTACAATCGTAAATAATCATAAAGGCAATTTTAAGAGACTTAAACCTAACATTAATAAAATAAATTCTAGCTTTGAGCTGATTTGTCAAGCTGCTACTACAGTAGAGAAGTACTACCAACAATTAATATGAAACTAGCGATTTGAAATTCGTTCACTGTTGTAGAAACCCTAGGCTGAAGAGCACTTTGCAATCTGCACCTTGCAATACACACTTGTGATTTTCGGTACCCTCCGGTACTAGTATCATTCTTTTGTTTTGATTCGCTATGTTATTTTGACAGAATATTTGAGGGTGTGTTGGTGTGAGTTACGATATTAGGGGCGATTCATTAGGCTTGGGGCTGACCTTGGGACCGGTGTGCTAATACTTCCTGAGCCAAAAAATATATTCATTTTCTTCATGACTATCCAGCCGCTGGTACTATAGTGGTATCGGGTGGATTTCTTCGAAAAGGATATCAACCCACCCAACTACCTTCAATTCCGCCCAATTGAGAAATATTGAGCAGTTGTCAAACAGAAGATGAAGAAGATTGGAAAGGTGACTCGGGATGCAACAGAAATGAAGACATGATTGAACAAAATAGTCACCTAGGTTAACCAAAAGCGTGTTCAAAATATGATGAGAAGTAATTAAAAATGGCCCTTAAAGCCATTTTTAGGCTACCTGTGGGAAAACACACAATTTTTACACGACGATAGACACAATAGTGTGGTGCGTATAAAATAGCTAAGCTTAATTGGCACAATGTGTGTGCTGCCAAACTTCACGTCGGAGATAACAGCACGCTTCAAGCTTTTGTCTGATTCGGCGTTTTGTGGTTCGTCCTTTTGTGATTTGGCCTCTTCTGATACAGCTATTTTTCTACTTCTGTTTTGTGCAGGGGGTAAATCACTCGGTCATCATGTGTTAACACCCTCAAAAACACAATCCGAAACACTTCAAACACCTCATCACCACATGCATGAAAGATAAATTCAACTCTGGCACCACTTACATGAATCGATTGTTTTCACACTGTTTTGTTGCCCTCTTGCTTGGACTGTTGTGATTTAGATTATGTGTCAGTGTCCGTGGATTAAACGTCAAAAAGATCCATATCCAACAATAAGCATACATTTTCGATTGTAGTTTTGACAGATATGTTGAAACACAAAAACACCTTCCAATACCCAGAAACACCTTCCGACACCCTGAAACAAAAATTGATAATGAATCAAACCTATAATTTTTACGGGGAAAGGTTTGCACCATTGCACCCTGCATATCATTTGACAGATATCGTAACAAGTAACAAATTTAGTTTTATGAGATTACTGATGGACATGATTTGGACCAGCAGAGTGCTATAAAATCTCCATGAAGCTTGTAATGTTACTTGGGTTCCTTAGTGCTTAGTAATAATTTATCGTAGTTGGACTACGTCTATGCCTATGCTATACTGGCATACAATTACGACAACTAAAAATCGGAAGTGTATTGAAAGTTGTATAATAACTCTGTACATAATGAATCGATTTTCATTTGAACTACACCAATTGATGGGAAATCCTTGTATCTTCTGAAAAAGGACTAATGTTATTGTTCTCGAGGGTGAACTATTGATAATAACACAAATAAACGGCGATGTCTTATAATTGCGTTTGGCATACTAAATTCACTAAATGCGTAGTATTTTCCTAACACAGACGCCGAAATTCACGCCCTAAGTAGTAGCAGTCACCAGCTGCACTTTACGGAAAAAAATAATGCATTATAACCAACCCGGTAACAACTTGACAGCTCTAGAGTAAAGTCAATGTACCCCGAAAATCTTGGCTCACTGGTTCTGTCAAATCTAATGAATCCTAGAACAACTTATCAATTGAACGTATTTACATCGACTGTTATTTTCAAAGCTGTGGAGCTCATATTCGTACTTGATGAATATAATGCTGACGATATGTGGTAATTTTTACCCTTCTTGTTGGATAGTTTTACCCTTCTTACAGAAAATATATAGAAGCATAAACACACTCGAAGCAGTTAAGTTCAGCTGACATCCGTTTGAATTTACCATTATGTTGGTTGTTTCATTATGACAGCTATGAAAACAAACAGATTTGTTGGTTGATTCTACCAACGCTTATGGTTTGTTTCAAACAAATTTTAGTATGATTTAAACTGAAATGCTGTTTGAAACAAACAAACAAAAAACTGTTAAAACAACAAATATTTCCGTTTACAATCACCTTACATTTCAATTATTTGAATAAAACGCTTTAAACAAACAAACATTAGAAAAGTGCATTTACATATATAGACTTCTCTCAGTCTAGGAGAAATCTACAAATGTTAATGCCAGCCTTTCTAATATTTTCAGGTTTTTTTAAAGTAAAATATTAAATTTTCACCTATTGTTGAGTGACAGCGTCAGAGCATGTAATGTTTGGATAACGGAAAATAAAATAACTGGATGACAGAAAATAAAGAAACCAAAAAAAAAAAAAATAGTTTGTTTCAAACTAAATTTTTAGTTATTTTTTCTCCAAACAAAATATTAGTTTGATTTAACCGCCGCTTTGCTAGAATTAATGTAACATTTTAATAATTCCCCTGAGTCAACGCAACCTGTGTTTTGGTAATAATAAATTCCTTTCAAGGTGAAAACAATAAACCTATTCGTTAAAAAAAACCATAATTTGTGTTGTATTGTGGTAATACAAATGTGACTGGGATTGACAAGTCGACATGTCTAAAACAACGGTCTGATTTAAATCGGTGTCTTAGATATGTCGACTTGTCAATTCCAGTTACATTTACTCATATGGTCCAAATCACAGTGACGTCACACCTCAGATTTGACAGATACTGGTGCCCTTGTGTTCAGAAATTCGTGTGAGAGAAAAAAGGACGGAGAACACGATGGCTGTTTCTATCTTTTATACTCTCACGGAGAAAAGTTAGGTTAGCTTTTTCTGTGCATTAGTCTATATGAGTGGCTCCATTTTTGACGAAAGTGAGTAAAAAACGATTCAAAATTGAGTTAAATTGTCCCGCCGTGTACATTAAATAAAAGAGAAACTCTACATTAAAAATAAATAATCTCCTCTTCTGCATTCTTTATCTCCCCTTTCTCTCTCTCTCTCCCTCTTTCTTCTCTCTCTGTTTCACTTTCCCTCATTACTATTCTCAAGTAATGATGATTTATATTCGATTCAATTGAAATCAAATTCATGGAAAGAGAGCCACATCAACATACGCCCAAATAAAAATTTGTTCTTGCACTGTTTTTAATACCCACACATACACTGAAAAAATATTTCACTTAGCTACTAATTGAAACACATGTAGATATTTTCCAATACTAAAATAAGTGAATTTTACATGAATATCACATAGAAAAAGAAATTCTACTTGACTAATTACTTACATTTCACTGGACACATAAGATTCACTTGATTTTGCAAAGCATTTCCCACTTCCTGAATCACATGAATACTAAGTGAATTTCTAGTAGATATTTTCCACTGATTATGTGATTTTTTTTTGAGTGTAAGGAAACGAAAACATGTATTCCAAAGCTTAAAAGCGGTAGTATCGAGAATGGATGGTCCTTTTGTTTATGCATGGTAGAGACATCTATAATTTGTAGATGGGTACGTGAAACTAAGCTCATCTGTCAAGATGCTCGGGGGTTGATTATAACAGACGCGTAAAATTTCACTCGTTTGATTCCAAGCCAAAGGAAGCGTAAACATAGAATTTTTTTGCAATCTTCCATAAAATAGACTAGATTCAGGCGTTATCTGACTTAAATTTCCATGAAAGACCCCATTAATTTCTGCCAAATCTAGCAGTCCCCTTATGTGCATTAAATAGCGCAGAAAATTAAATGTTTCTTTAAAAATGTGCAGTTTGTTACTCTTAGAGCGGCGAGGACTATGGCTAAGCAGCCCGTGGATAGAACGATGGTTGAGCAGCCGATGGATATCGGATCCGGTGATGGATGTGTAGCCAGCCGGTAAGGCCCAGGGTGATAAGCAAAGAAGTAAACAAACCTCAAATAAACTGCTGTATGGTGTGAGCCAGCCGGCTAATATCGGGTCACATAATCGCTAATATTTTCAGACAATGCAGACATACTTTGCGCCACATTAGTATGAACGGAATAATTGATTTCAATTATCTGCTAATAATGGCACAAACACAATGTGGACGGAAGCAGAACGGCAACGACAAGTTTGACAGCTGATGCAAATGACTTTGATATGTCCAATAAGAAGCGGTTTGGATTTAGCCTGTTTTCTTTCCGACATGCAGACTTTCTCATATCGGGCTTTTCCGTTGCCGTTCAGCTTTCGTTCAGATTGTGTTTGGGCCATAACTGTTGCTAATATTGTTTATTTTTTATTGTTTATTGTTATTATTCATCAACAGGCTGGGTGTAGCCCCAATGATGCATGATACATCACAAAAAATACATTGTCAAAATTTACAGTTACACATTTAAGCATGGTCATCACATAAAAACATTTAAAAATAAATAGGAAGTCTTGATCTCATAGTCCGTTAATCCTGCCGGCAAAAGCAGAAGAAAACCTTCAACGAAGCGCATCTCGTGGGATAAGAAAATCTAAGACAGATGCCACTCTGTTGAACACTCTCTGTAGTCCAGAAATCGCACCGAGCACTCCATAATTTGTTTGATGCAGAGGCAGCATTAACATGTGATTGTTGCGAAGCGGTCGAGGTTGAACAAACTGGTTGATTTGCCTCAGGAGAGCCTCGCAATCTGTCTTACCCTGCAGGATATCGGCGACGAACAAGGCTCTGCTTGTGTCTCTTCTTGTCCGGAGCAGCTCTAGGTTGATCAGTTGACAACGGTGTGCGTAGTTGGGTAGTCGAAATGGATCACTCCAAGGTAGTGTACGATGCGCAAAACGGAGAGAGCGACGTTGAACTGATTCGATTCTCTCAGCACCGTTGTTGTAGTTTGGGTTCCAAACCGCAGAACAATACTCGAGTATTGATCGTACCAGGGAACAATAGAGTGATTTCAGACAGTAGATGTCGGAGAATTTCTTAGCTATCCTGAATATGAACGCTAAGGTTCTAGACGATTTATCAACAATATATGAGATGTGTTGCCTGAATGATAGCTGCGAATCTCACCCAGGTCTTTTACCTGATTGATGCGTTCGATTGACGAACCAAGCAGGTCGTAGTTGAACATAATCGGTTGCTTTTTTTGAGAAAACGAGATAACGGAGCACTTGGAAGGGTTCACTACCATTCGGTTCAAATTGCATCAACTGGCGAACGCATTCAGCTGACGTTGGAGGAACTGGCAGTCATCAATCAAGCAGATTCGTAAATAGATTTTCAGGTCATCTGCATACGATAAGCGAGGACCTTCGATAACCAGATGCACGTCATTGAAGTAGAGTATGAAAATCAACGGTCCCAGGTGGCTTCCTTGAGGTATGCCTGATGAGGCGGAGAAGCTAGCTGATCTGCAATCTCCTATGGCAACCAATAGTTGGCGACCCGTGATATACGAGCGGAACCAACTCAGAAGATTACCGCTTACATTCAGCCTGTCGAGTTTAGCAACCACAATGGCCTGATTCAACTTGTCGAATGCCGCAGATAGGTCGGTGTATATAACGTCCGTCTGAACCCGATCAGTCATGCTTTCGATAACATACGAAGTGAGGCACAGCAGATTAGTGGTTTTAGAGTGACCAGACAGATACATTATCGCACAATTATGCAAAGATGTGAATGGGCCATAAGCAGCCAACAGCGAATTTCCATCCAGCCGATAAGGCGCAACGATGAGAAGTGAAATAACCTGCTTCCACAGAAGATCGAGAAGAAGGCCCAAATTCAAACGTGTACCATGCTCTCCATCTAAAAGGCATCCATTTAAAAAACCAATTCGGTTTTCGCTACCAAAGAGTTTGTTTGATTGGAATTTCTCTAGCTTACCGTTACATATTCTTGGCAGTTGACAAGGTGTTCAATAAACTGTCCGGTGTGAGCCAGTTGTAGGCCCGCGGTGGCTAGGCAGCCTAGCGACCGGACTCAGTCGACAAGGTGCAACCACGAGGTGTTTAATGAACTGCTTCCACAGAAGGCCGGGAAAAAGGCTTAATTTCAAGCTCATTAAGTCCGTCCTTTTGAGGATAACTAATTCGATTTTCAAGAGTTTATTTGATTGGAATTCCTCTCAACCTCATCTAACTTTATTTATTTATTTACATGGCATAACGTCACAATACTATAACATAGCCTGATACACAATATCCCTCCATAATGCCCGATTCGTGGCTGCTCCTCTCCAATCCCATGGGCACCTTGTACCCCCTAGGTCTTGCCCCACCTGGTCTGACCATCTTGCTCGTTGCGCCCCACGTCGTCTTGTACCAACCGGATTCCCGTCGAACACCATTTTTGCAGGATAGTTGCCAGGCATTCTCGCAACATGTCCTGCTCAGCGTATCCTTCCAGCTTTTGCAACCTTATTAATACTGGGTTCACCGGCGAGTTGCGCGAGCTCATGGTTCATGGTTCATGGTTCCTTCGCCTCCATAGGCCGTCCTCCTGTACTCCACCAAAGATGGTTCTTAACACCCGTCGCTCAAAAACTCCGAGTGCTCGCAGGTCCTCTTCAAGCATTGTCCACGTCTCATGCCGAGAACAACCGGTCTTATTAGCGTGTTGTACATGGTGCACTTCGTACGGGAGCTAAGTCTGTTTGACCGTAGTTGCTTGTGGAGCCCATAGTAGGCACGACTTCCACTGATAATCCGCCTCCGGATCTCACGGCTGTTATCGTTCGTCATCTAACTTACTGTTGCATATTCTTAACGGTGGCTAATAATAGTTTTGCATTCATTCTCATGAGCATGTGTACAATTGCAAATACGGCTCGGAAATTTAAACGGTTCCTATATTATTAGAAAAGCGCAGATATCAGCATCTAGAAAACTTACTGTAAAGGTAGCATTCCTAATAGAATTAAAAAATAGGGATCGTCATGAAAAATTATTTTTCGAGATTCTTGCATCAATAACTTGAAAAATTTTGCGTCTGCCAATTCTATTTCCCTAGCACCTTCATCTGATTTGAATCCTAAGTTAATGGTAGGGACTTTACTTCTCTTCAAATTCCAAATGTTCCTAGTTGCAGGTGATATCGTTGAATAGCTATTATTCGACAGAGTGTACACTAGAAGTGTGAAATAAGTGATAATTGAGAACTTTATTTGGCTGGTTATTTTACTTAACCATGTTGCCTCTTTTGTGTAGGCAAGATAAAGGTTCTCTTTGATAGTTATAAACTTAACTTCCAACTTTTTTATTAAAACCACCATGAAAACAAAAACAAATAAATAGATAACGTTTTTTCACCTGGGGGTGACCCGGCGTAGTGGTTAACATCCATACCTCTCACGCCGAAGCACGAGCTCAAATCTCACCCCCGGACAAGTCACAAAAAAAAAACCCAAAAAGGTGTTTGAGTGACTACGACGGGAGATGAACCAGCCTAAGTCTGAAAATCTCGATAATAAGGATACAAAAAAAGTTAGTTTACATTTGAATAATAAACGGTGTGATCATTTGCTTATCTCTTTCAACAGACACCAGTTCTTCCGGCACGGAATCTCGAAACACCAACAGCTGAAATCCGAAAACTGGAGGAAAAATGGGACAAGGCTCAATGTCGCAGCAAATTGATAGCATTGTAAGATGACAGGAGATAGGCCATCAACATGTCTACAATAATTTAATATTTAAATCAATAGCAAATTATTTTTCTTTAAACGAGCTTACTCCGAGAGATTCTTACGTTTACCTTTATTTGTATCATAAAGTTAACCCTCGCATGTATCTTAAGACCTGAGCGCCCTTCCTACGTGGTACCTTATTCCATCTGTAATACCGATTTTTTGTTCGTTTCTCGACCTTAAATTTTAAACATTATTCAAAAATATATGTGTAAAAGCATAGTCTATGCAAAGACGAGCTGTCATTGTGTTATTGTTTAAAATTAGACCAAAGATCTATACTACTCGAATTATTATCTTAAATGTATGCCCTATTAGAAAGAATAACATTGGACCATTCCTGTTGGTATAGTTTAGGAGTGAAGAATGCTCTTTGTATTGTTAAACACTTGTTATTACGTATCCATATAAATGGCATAAATCGAATCCATCGAAATCAGCTTATGTCTACGTGGCTTCATGAGGAATCTCCAATTTAGCTTTTGTTTTACTTTTATTGAATACACGCACGCGTTCTATATTTGTTGTAAGAATATAAATATACGGAACTATTTCCCCGCATTCCGTGCAGCGAGTGAAGTGAGGTGACTTGCTGTCACTAACTATATTCACCTGATGTGAGACGATTCTTCATTTGATTTATACATAGTCACCGCGAATGAAGTGATGATGAAGTGTCACATCACTTGTGGCAGCGAATCATCTCACCTCATTCACGACGGGGAATTGCATCTTAACGAGGTCCTCAAATAGCTCAAAATTATTTACACATGCTTTCTTCCATGTTCACATGGAGGTGATTTGCAAATATGAACAGGCAATACATGTAAAGTTTGTTTGATCTATCTACTATCTCGAGTACAGCGACTTGTTGCTTTAAAATATTTGCGCTAACCAGAGGTGTGTCAACTTAGAGCTTAATACTTTTATGAATCTTTAGTGAGTTGCTATCAAAATATGCTTGAGCAAAATCAATCTTCTTTAGTTTGTTGTTCTGCATTTCTTTCTTAAATAAGTTTAGAAATAGATCCACATTGACATGGCTTCGCTGGAATAAAGTTTTTACCAAAGTCAATTATTAAACGCATTATTATACAACAACAGAAAAAAACGTAACAATAATAAATGAGTAAGAAATGGTAAAATGTGATATTATTTCCATTTATAATCAAAGTATTATGAAGTATGATAGCGGCTTGATTAATTATTAGTAGATTGGAATTTTTGGCATAACCGATTGGGCCTACCAACAGCACTAGTAAAATTTGAGCACTGCACTCACCATGCCTAGGCTTAATTTCAATGGAGTATTGGTACATTTAAGCTCAAATTGATACAGAACAAATTCAAACAACCATTTCAAATTTATGCCTATGTAACTATGTAAAAAACTCTGATTGAAAACAGATTAAGCAACACTATTTTAATAAACTACCACCGCTTCAGCAAGTCTATAGCACATGTAGTTAATCAACTAAATATGTAACAAAATCCAAAGCAATACCCAGATCGTAGCTGCAGACGAGATATTTTGTGTTTTTTTTTCTTCCGAAACGTTCAAAAACCTTTACTCTCAAAAAATACATTCTCAGATGTACCAAATGACGATCCGATGAACCCTTCCTTCTGTGATTTGCATGAAAATTGATATAGGTAAGTAATTGCATTTTTTTTGAACGTTTGTCAATAAATTTCCTGTGGTATTACTACTGGATTACCATTTCCTCCACTTATACTATCAGATTTAAACAAACACGGAAAATATTCTAAACCACATGGCTTCTAAAATTATTCAGCAATGATGTTATCACATATTATAATATTCCGCCTACTATCTCACAAAACATTGTGATTAGTTGAGCGGATTGGATATAATTAAATCACTGGGTATAGGACCAACTTTGCTGGTCCTACTATATATTGGTACAAAACAGATGAGCTTGGAAATCAGTAGAAACATATAGTTAATAGTAGGCACGAAATACTTCTAGAGAAGCTAATTTCGCCAAATCCTTCATTCGTAATTTAAGGTGCAGATTGCTCTTTAGATATCCTACTTGCTTGTTGCAGACATTACTTCCAGTAGTAAAATAGTTTTTAAAATGTGGTTGTACAAATTGAAAGTTTACCAAAAACAAAGAGTCTGTGTCGGGTATCGGTAGTGAACAGTTGTGTCGATGCTTTGTTGCGCAATATTTTGCTATCGGGAAAATCGCGTTTTCTATTGTTTTGATTACCTATTGTTCGGTGGCGCGAGTGATCGAATGAGCACAGAAAAAAAGCAGCGTCCCTGTGATATGTGGTGGTTCGCCTGGTGTGGTGGGCTGGTGGTGGGGATCATTGTGGTCTATAATATTGGTTCACTGTACTCACCGTGCCACCATATTCTGGAACAAGTAAACCATTATCCCATTTTGTGAGTGGATCCTACAGCATCTTATTGTTGGTAATCGATACAAATTGGGTCTCAAGCGATAATATAAATTACTTTATTTTCCCAATGAAAAACAACCGTCACACTTTGTTGGTGGCCCCAATAGCATCTTAACTTTTGAAATCGGTCTAAATCGGCTTTCCAGCATTGTTAAAAATAACCTTGTTTTCCCAACGAAACCTCATCACACTTTGTGAGTGGCCACTATAGCATCCTTACTTTTGGTATAAATCGGGTTGAATCGAATATCAGTACTAATATTTAAATATTTCACTAGACAGCTTACCGTTTACCAAAACGAACCCTGCTGCCACCCAATTCTGTTATCCAACATCCCAGTGATTTTTCATGGAAGTGCAGAGGTGTTCTCAGCTTCCAATAAAGCGAGTATCACGTCATATTCACATTCACATATTCCTACCCTTTCCTTACTTGACCTGTATTCGGATAGGGCTGGCGCCGGTATTGCCTTAGTTTAAGATCACCAGTTATTACACATTGAGGATGTATGTAAGTTCCAAGTATCATCTATAGGTTCTCTGTATAATTACAGCTGATCTGACAATAACGGAGTAGTAACTTCGGGTGGTCAATCATGCTCATGCTCCAGCGAATATACACTGAAATCATGAAACACTTCGCTCCGCTCTAAAGGGAATCAATCTTTGACTCGCTTTTCAAACCATCGTTTTTTGTACAGTTTTAAGAACAATCAGAACCTCTCTGCTATGCACTAAATATTTCCTAAAATATGTCAGGTCAACTAACAATTCCAATTATGGCAAGTAACTCGTGAGGTCCTGAATGTTTTCGCAGAGACTTCTGTAGAAACCAGTTATTTCATGTGCGATTTTCCTCTCAGGATGCTTATAACAGTTGCCAATAAAGCAATTTTAGTTGGGCGCCAAAGTATAAGTATTTGCCCACTAAATCAGGAGCACCTTTGAAACTCCCTGACTACAATGGCCTCTGGGTCGGTACGCTCTCTGAAAAATGTTTCCTCGAGGCAGGGAATAACCGCACTGAACCCAGTAAAACTTCTCCCGTTGGTAACTCTCAATTTATATTTCAGGTTCACCTTACGCTTCTCCTTCCCACTTTCTTATTGGCTATCTAACTTGGTAATCTGTTATTTGAAGCTCCTTGCAGTTTCACCACCAACGACGACGGCCCGTTTCGACTGCTTCTTCCAGTATCACCTTCGGGTAGCTAGTTCCGATGGCGCACATTTCTCTTCTACCGGATACTGATGGGTGATGGATGGTGAGGGCTTCACGCTACCACCGTTCAGAGCCGCCGAGTAAGTTGATGGGCTTGGAATTAATCGTTTGCACCCGTAGATGTCCTTGGAGAGGTGTACGCTTTCGGTACGTCTACCGGGGATCTTTCAGGAATTCTGTACAAAAAATAGAGTGGAGTCCTAATGGATAAGTAAGACGTTAAGACTTTCGTCTAAAATTGCAATTAACGGGTGTCCACTAAATAATGAGAACGAAAAAAATGGGTCAGGAAAAAAATACCAGTGAAGTTTTGTTCAAACTGATTTATTTTATTAAAAGGGTCAACTTAAATCTTCAAACTAAGTTTAGTGAATATTGTCATATGGTCCGTGGTCCGCCGTGCGGCGCAGCTTAGTCGTTATGCTGGAACATGACCGTTGGACGGCAGCCACATCGATTTTTCGGATGCAGCTTTTGATCCTGTTGGTAAGTTGCTTGGTGTTCTTGGCCTTCCAATTATCCTTGTATACCATGGAGCTCAAAAGACCGAAGAAATCCTCGATAGGACGGCACTGTGGCAAATTTGTCGGATTCCGGTCTTTTGGGACATATGGTATATTTTGGCTCTCCAAAAACGTTAGCGTTTTTTTTGCGTAGTGCGATGATGCCTTGTCCGGCCAAAACACGTATTTGCCATCCGAGTGATGTTGTTTAAGAAATGGGATGAGTATTTTCTGCAAACACTCTCTTTGGTACACCTCCTGGTTGATGGCCAAACCGCTTGGTTTGAACCACGGCTTCGAAATACCCTTATCGGATATTACGATGTATAACATAACCTTCGATTCAAATTTGTGCTTGAACTTATACATTACTTTTGGAGGAGTAGTAGATTTGTCCTTAGTGTAGAATCGGTCGTTTCCCGGTATCTGAGACTTCGAAAGAGGAAAGTAGCTTTCGTCGTCCAGAACGAAAGATTTTCCGCCGTAATTCCGAGTCATCCAGCGGCATTGGGATTTCACGGTTTGAATCTGCTCATCTGTGTACTCTGGGGATCTGGTTTTCTTTCTACACACTATTCCTTCTTTCTTTAGCGTCTTGCAGATGAGTGACTTCGAACAATGGAACTTTCGGGCTGCTTCCCGTTGACTTACCGAATCCTTGTTGTTGAACATGCTGCGCAGCGAGCGGAGCGTTTTCTCATTCATTATTTTCGCTGGACGGCCGCAACATTTCTTCCGGGTTACTCTCATGCATGCCAGGATACGGTATACGGTGGATACCGGAACTTTTTCACGACAAAAATGGTCCACCGTGTATTTTTTTCCACGATCTTCGTTCGCTTGAAAGAATTGTACAACGCGCGCGCGCAGTTCTTCCTGTTTCGACGGCATGCTGAACACGACTGAACATGTTAGAGTGAAATAAGAGTGTATGAAAATTTTCTGGAGAGTGCAACGATTCATTCATCTTAAGTAACATTTCTATGCGGCCGTTTTTGTTCTGATGGAAAAGTATTGAAATCATTCTCATTTTTTAGTGGACACCCGTTACTGACAAATAATCTGCTGTTCACTTTCCAAAATCACTTTCCACTATACTCACTTCTGTATTCTCTAGTTAAATGTTTACATTTTTAAACGAAGTTCGAAATATTTTCGACCGTTTAGCTTGATGGTTAACTGATTATTGAATTCGCACAAAGTTTGGTTTATGCAAATCTAGTGAGTCATGAAGTCACTGCCCTCAGCATATGACCAGTGACCTAGGCCATTCGCAATTTATCGTGCTGTTCATAATGGCCTTCTCTAGTTTTTCTTTCATAATGGCCTTCTCTCTCACACTCGAAAATTCACAAATTTTCGAGATTTATTTGTTATTTTCAAGAACTCGATATCGAAAGACAGTGTCCGAAAGGCAGGTAGGAATATGGCCACCCATAAGGCGAAATAAATTTCATATGAGTATGAATCCAAAAACGGAATCTTAATAAAACTAATAAAAAATAAAATAAAAAAATGAATTTTTCGATAGCTCTTGTTCATCTGGACCCATAAATGATTCTATGTCTATGATATAGGAAATGAATGATTGTAAACTGTTAGGTTTTGAATTTATATATATTTTTGATGAAGAAGGAAAGAGCTTTTTTAATTGAAATTTTTCGAATATGATCCATTCTAAAAAAAAAACAAAACGTTAAAAACTTTCCTATATTTTCAAACACATAACGTAGATTAGATGAGCTATAAATGACAAGAATGCATAAATGCGAAGCTGAAAATGACTTATAAAAAAGCATACAAAATGTCGTGAATGGATGTTATAATATAAAATGATAATAATTTCATTTGTATTTACATGTCTGCAAATTGTGGTCCTGCTGCAATTGTATACGGACCCGCGCATCCACGATGAACCTGAAAGCTTAGATAATGTACCAAGCAAACTAAAATGATTACTGGTACACAAAAATATCACTCTTTTGTTCCGCGTTCAGATCATCAGATAGAGGCAAAATTGTTTTCAAATGATGCAGCATCAAACCTTCATTGTATATATAAACATGTAAAATGAAAGGGAATTTCTCTAAACTAATCCAAATGTAGAAACAATATATGTACTTTAGTATGCGCATAATAAATTGGAAATACAAGAAAACTAAAATATAAGAAAAGTTTTTTCAATCATTTTCCCCTATTTCTTATGCTGTTTATAGAATCGTCTTGCTGGCTAAGAGTGAGTTGTGGGAAACTAAACGCATATTTCGAAAAAGGTATTTTTGTGATGCTGGAGAACCGCGAATAATTTATGAAAAGGCCGTATTTTCTGCTGTAAATGCAACATCGAAACACGTTTATTTTGGCAAATAGTTGAGATTTTAAAAATGCTTTAAAAGTTGATCTTAGAGACACTTTTGTCACTTCAGATCAAGCCACCCTGAAGTTTTCTTCAAAACTGACGTTAGAGTTTCAAGTTTTTACACACAATGTATTAAGTATACAATAAGAAGCAAAATAGGCATATGTTAAACGAAATTTTTAAAAATACTGTTTGAACCTTTTTTTATATTTTGAACCGTTCATCCAATCGTCTTGCTGTTAAAAAGAGAGTTGTAGGAAACTCAACAAACATTTCGAAAAACGTTTTTTGGTTACTGGAGCAACGCGAATAATTTATGAAAAGGTCGAATTTTCGAATATTATTCGAATTTGATAAAATTAAATCGAAAATATCTTACGAAGATCATCAACAGAAGTTAAAAAATTTTGTATATATTTTTCACAGCTCTCACACATAGGGCCGAAACTTGTTCTTAGACAGTTTTTTTTGTACAACCAAAGGTTTTCGATCTACAAATTATTAATTGAAGTGCTATTGAAAATGCTTACGCCCTTTTTAAAACTGACTCCTGAGTCCAAAGTTTTTTTTTGCATCAGTGGAAAAAACTTACTTTCGTGGGTAAAACGTGTGTACAAATTTTCAATTAAATCGGAGACACTCGAAGTTGGTCGGTAGGTCATTTTGACTGGAAACGCTCAGTGTTGAAAATGTTCGCCAAAATTCACTTTGACTTGCATACTTAACTTCGTTCTACATCATGATCGTTTTCCATGCGTCATGTACGTACTATCTAGATATACCTGTAGATAAAGTTGCTGGATTATGACGATGGAAAATTGACTGCACTAGTCAAATTAACTAACCACAGCTGATAAATAGTACAACATCACAAATTTTCACTGTCAACGTAGACAACATACGATACAATTCTGTCCGAAATTCCAGGGCTGAAAAAAGTCATCGTCAAAGCACATACAACCACAGTAGCGACGAGGTCTGTTACCTTCAATGCCGTGCAACGAAACATGTTGACTCACAACGCGAAGCCTCTCGTCGTGCAACAATAAAGTTGCAACGCCATACAAGTTAGATGACGCCAACTAGTTGTTCGTCACATACCTTTCCTAGTCACGCAACAAAAAATATGCGAAGAATTATAGTCATCGTTTTGATGATGCATGAATATTTTGAAATCGTCGCACCATAGATGGTGAATGACGAAAACCGATATGCTTTGGTTGTAAAATCTAAGAATGGCGAAGGCGTCCTCTACGGCTGTACGAGGTTATTCATAAGCCACGTCGACTAATTTTTAAGTATTTCTTAACCCTCTTTCCCCTTTTTCGGCTTCTTTCATAGGAAATTTTAAACATGTAAATGAAACGTAGATCATGGTCAGTCCATCGTAGAACCTCAACGTAGTTTATGAACTTTTGATTATTCATATGAAAATTGTCTCTAACGTTATGATTTAAAAGTCTCTGGTTTATATTTTGTATTGGATGAAAAATTACGGAATTTTTTTTTCGGTATAAAAAGATACCAATAGAGGATAAACTTGTAAGATGGAATGGCTTGTAAAATGAAACAGCGCCACTTTTGACATTCACAGCGGCAACACTATCGCGCTGTCAGTGAATGGATCGCGCTGGAGTGAATACACTCATTCGATTTAGCTCTTCCAGGTTTCATCATTCGAAAGTGTTGGCATAATTAAAACAGCAATTATTTCTTCTGCTTATTTCGAAAAGAGGCCATAATTTTTTCTTGATGGCTATAAATAATCAGTTCCTTGGGCAAAGTTGAAGCATTTTAGTTCCTCTTTCGAGAGCTGTCTTTGGATCCGCCAGAAAATAAAATTATACATGTTACATGCAAAAAACGGATCGTGTTCCATCTTACAAGCCATTTTTTGAAATTGCAGTTTTCGATTGATTTCGAAAATAGGCCATAATTTTTTTTTTTTGATTACTATATATAATCAGTTCCAAAAAATATTCCAATAATCAACCAAAAAGATACAGCAAGATGTCTACCGTCGAGTGAATCGAAAACGTTGATGGAATGTTAGATGGAAGATGAAGAAACATCGAAGTATCATCGAATCCTAACCACTAAGGATAAAGGCTTCTACTCCACCACTCCAGTGTTTGAGGAAGTTTGGCAAAAGATGCCTTGGAAGAGAGGATCAAAGCAAAAGTTGTTTGAACGAGTGAAGAATACGAAAACGCAGCAGGCAGCTATTTAAGTCAATTATTTATTATTTTAGAAATGTTTCATCAAGGTAAGCAATAGGTCCGAATCGAAGATAACAATACTTCTCGCATTCCTATCAGATGTTTGTGCGGGAACATTTCGTGAGTCCGGAGTGATTTAGTGTGATTTATGATACAACATATGAACATATTTGCATTAAGGAACCGTACACCCTGTATAATGTATTTTACAGCAAAGTGACCAAAATACATACATGTTCAAAATATATTCGTTCCCGTACACTGCACAGTGGTCAAAAAGTCGATTTTAACGCTTTAAACTGATAGCTCCTTAAATAGTGGAGCTAGAGCGATAGCGTCTTTGGCAAAGTTGATGGATATGACAAGTGTCGTATTTTGACGGCATGACTTTTGTGATCAATCCCCCTAAAAGTGAGATAAAAATTCAACTTCAAGAGCTGGTACATTCAGTGATGGCAACATAGCACGCAAGTTTTTTTTTTTGTTAGCCTGAATAGTTTGAAAGAAACGTGTAATTTTCTGCGATATCTAATGCACATTTGCTATGCAGAATGCTACTGCTAATGCTAATGGGCTCGTGGAATATTTGATATAAATTTAGGCCTGATGTCGACTGAATCTGGTCTGTTGTATGAAACATTGCAAACAATTTCTTTGTTAACACTTGCTTTGACTAACAATTGGTTGGAAATTATGCGCGTCCATTTAAATTCTTTTTTTTTTTATTACTGCCAGAAAATGAGCGTTTGCTGGTCAGTTTATACCCTTGGTATACCGAATATCGTTTATAAAGTATTCAAACATGGATCGACCGTGATTAATCATTTCCTTGTTCAAATTGGTCAGCTATCTGCAGAAATTCAAGAGGCAAGAGGATTGAAGGATATTTAAATTTTATACTGATACCAACGAATAAATTTATAAAACTTTATTTTTTCAACAGACATCGAGAGTTTAATACCCGCAAGCCTTCAAAAAACCTACGAATCGCGATCTTCTGAGCTGACATCTATTATCATCAGATCCATTGATTACAAGTATTCGTCGTTGGCCTAAACAGCATGCGAAACCATTGTCTAGAGATGATAAGCAGCTGCTAGCAAAAGAAGCGGTTGAAATTAAAAACGGCATTGAAAATATAAATGTTTAATAATAATTGAAATCATAATCGGTTTAATTATAGTAACATAACTTCAATAACTCATCTCACAGAAATAATTCAGGTAAAGTATATTCAAGAAAGTTTTGTATTTTGATATTGCAAATAACTTTATAGAACATTATTTTGTCCTTAAAATTGAGAAAAAAAAATGTTTCGATGAAAAATGTGTTTTTGGAGGTTAGTTCGTAGAAAACGCTCTCTATCTCGAATTGGGTGAAACTTACGATTTATATGTCTTCAGCAATGTTTTTTGTATTGACTTTTTCTACAACTACATCAACTCTCTATCTCAAAATTCAAAAAAAGTTGAATTTTTATCTCACTTTTAGGGGGATTGATCATAAAAGTCATGCCGTCAAAATACGATAGTGATCAGGTAAAAATAATTAATAATGATGTTTTATGTGTAACAATTGAGAAGAATCATATCCTAACCTTTGTTTTAGTGTTGATATGTGTTTTAACTGAACTTGCTAAGGTGAAATACGATAATAACGAAATAATTACAATAATATGCCAGGGGGTCCATTATACGCACAGGGTCCATTATACACATACAATCCATAGTCAGTTCGTTTCACTCGTCTCATCGTCGTGCCTCAACAAAATAATCACGCACAACGTCAAACACTGGACGAAACACATGCGACGCGACAAATTTAGCGCGACGGAAAATTGTATAAAGGAAGGCAAACTATTTGCTCGAGTCGTTGTGAATCCAGACCACGAAGAAGAAATATGAAACATCGCCGTTGACTATGAATGCATGACTATCTTCATGCTTTGGGTGCAACACGACGAAAATGAAAAGACGGCGCATAGCTCAAATCGGTGAAGGTGACTTTTTTTTCTTTTTGTGTTTTGTATGACGTGAATAACTTTTGTCAGCTCTGCCTGTGGCTTGAAAAGCAGCATTTTCATAGCTTCCGGGACTGTCAACCAAGAAATTTACGTGAAAGAGTGTTTGAATAAACGTCTGCTGCCTTTCCTGAAGAAACACGGTTGTTCCGTACTGTTTTGGCCGGATTTGGCATCTTGCCATTACGGTTAAAAGGCCATGGAGTGGTACGCCGCCAACAACGTGCAGGTGGTTCCCAAGGACAAGAACCCTCCCAACACGCCAGAGCTCCGCCCAATTGAGAAATACTGGGCTATTGTCAAGCGGAACCTAAAGAAGACCAAAAAAACTGCTAAGGACGAGCAGCAGTTCAAGGCAAACTGGCTTTCTGCGGCGAAGAAGGTGGACAAGGTGGCTGTACAAAATCTGATGGCAGGGGTCAAGCGTAAGGCCCGGCAATTCGGATTTGGAAAAGCGGTAGCCTAACTGAATATTTTTCCTGAATTTTATACTAATTGAACTTGAAAAGGAAATTTAATTTGATTTTTTAAATAAACGATTTCACCGATTTACACGCGTTTTTCCTTGCCCAAATTTTTACCGTATCACCCTTTATTCTCAAAGTACTCGTGCGAAACTTTTTCGCGCACACACTGTTCTTTCGTCATTTTGATAATTTTTACGCACCTGATGAAATCAACTCACAGAGTATAAACAATACACATTAATTAATTACACACTAGGACTAGGACTAAGAATAACAACTTTGAAAATTGTCTTGATATTGATGCAGCATAGTAGTCAGTATTTATATGAAAAACCCAAATTAATCCACCGTTGGTGAGACTGAACCCTTCTTACACTTCACCAGAATTACGAACTCAAATGTGGCCAATATGGTACTGGATACATATTTTCATCATACATTGCAGGAAAATCCAGGAATATTCTATATGTCATACATTCAGTTTATAAAATGAACTATTTGTCAATCCTGAATATATTGTTCATCGATGTGATTAAAATATTACCATTAATAGTCTTTAACGACCTGTTTATGTTAGTTATATAAAAGGAAAAATTTAATAAAAATTTAAAATTCCCATAAATTAATCCAAAAAAATGATTTTTTAAAAACTCTAAAGTTCAATTTTGATTTTCGGGTTGGGTTCAAAGTTTTTTAACGTGTATTTTTTTGTTGAAAATTGTCTTTTTATAGTAAAAGGGGGTTTTTTTTTTTTTTTTAATTAGGGGTTATATGTAAAGTTCATTTTTTTTTTTTTTTTTTATTATAAAGTTGTTGGGGTGGGAGCGATATTTTGGTAGTATGTATCACAAAAAGTTACACAACTCATTTTATAAAGCCAGAAACTTCCGACGGATATGGATGTAATGTCGGTCTATAAGCACCAAATTGGGTCTACAGGGTGCGGCAGAAAATAATGCGAAAATGTTCAAACTTGAGTATTGGGTTAATTCGTGTAGCTAGTGACTAATTTCTGTCGAAAGTGTATTCGTTTATGTTAACTTTCAAGTGCTGCATCCAAACATTCTATTTGTTTTATTGCAAATTCGTCAAAATGTTCGCGGAAGAAGTGATCACCAGTTTGTTGCTCGCCCAGAAGAGGCCGAAAGAGGTTGCCAAGGTGGTAGGGTGCCATTTGGCAACAGTTTACCGCATAAAAAAGTCCCTGCAGGATGGTCCTAAGCAGCGGAAGCCGGGAAGCGGACGTCCGCGCTTTGCACGCACGCCGAACGTGATCAAATCGGTCCGTGCAAAAATTGCTCGCAACCCGGTGCGTTCCATAAGAAAACTTGCAAAGGAAGCTAATATTTCGGAGAAATCCATGCGGAGAATCATCAAAGAAGACTTGCATGCATCTTCCAGAGCCATAGTGAAACACCACTTGATTGCGGACCGGGTCAAGGAACTACGAGTGACTCGTTCCAAGAGATTGCTTTCCTTGTTGAAGAAGGATAAAATGATAATCCTGTTCTCCAACGAAAAGCTTTTCAGCATCGATGCTGTGGCCAATAGCCGCACGGACCGGTTCATTTCACCGCAGAAAATGGAGAATGTTCCGGAAAAAGTGAAATTCAAATTTCAAACCAAACATCCGGCTGGTGTCATGATGTTTGGCTTGGTGGCGTCCAACGGTTGGAAAATGCCGCCTGTTTTCATTGATGCTGGAGTTAAAATCAATACCGAAGTGTATATCGGTATTTTAAAGGACAAAGTGCTTCCCTGGGTGAATGCCAACTTCTCCGAGGACCAAAACGTTGTCCTTAAGCAGGATGGAGCGCCGTGTCACACGTCCAATCGAACCCAACAATGGTTGAACGATAACATGAAGTTTTGGCCGAAGGATTTGTGGCCCCCTAGCAGTCCAGATCTTAATCCGTTGGATTATTCGATTTGGGCATATGTTGAAGCACGAGCCTGCAAAACATCACACCCTAGTGTGAAAACCCTGAAGTCAACCATAACACGCACATGGCAGTCAATGCCGGAGGACTACGTCCGAAAGGCATGTTCTGGCTTCCGGCGTCGGCTCGAGGATGTTATTAATAAAAATGGAGGACACATTGAATAAATTTGTTTAAATGGACTTTATAAAGATGACTGCACTCGAAAATGTTGATATTATTGCTTGAATTAGTTGAAAATGGGATTTGAAAGAAATAGGACAAATTTTCGCATTATTTTCTGCCGCACCCTGTATGGAATTACCTGACAAATTCGCCAATCATTCAATCCATGAATTGACTTTGTTCGGTCCGATTAATATGGCGGCGGAAACAACGCTTCCAATACCTCCCGCTCAATAATTTTCAGCGAAGCAATTTCGTTGCCGTTTGCTAAAATTCATAATCGATGTTTAAATACACTACTAGGAGCAGATATTTAATTTTATCCCGACCAGAAGGAAACAACAAAATTATTTCATGTATTGTTATTCAGTAAAGCTATTTTTATAACAAGGGTTGTTAGAATTTACATAATCCATTCAACTATTGCTCACATAGTCCATTCAACTATTGCTGTTGCAATTATGTTTTTATGTATGTATTGGTTATTGTTAGTTGAATTTATTGAATTTATAATTATTTTTACCTTCGAATAGTTATACTACACCGTGTCCAATATATTCTCATATACTTTTTCCTTGCATTGGCGTCGTGCAACTACACAATATGCTTCACGTATGTGTTGGTGTAGTTTTGCACTATGTTTATACAAACGCTTTTAGGTTATGTCCGATTGTTTTCATTCGGTGTTTATCTTTTACCAGCGATGAAGGAGTTTCGTGCTGTGGTGATAAAAAAGTGTTTGAAAGGTGAGCGCCCGTGCGCTATTTTCAGAAATTTGAAAAACCTCGGAGTAAAGCGGGATTTTGTGTACCGAACCATCCGAATGTACCTTGACACCTGCTCGTTGGATGACCGGAAGACATCCGGCCGTACTCGTACGGTGCGGACTGCACTAGTTGTTAAAGTGGTCAGGGAACGGATTTGACGAAAATCACAGCGCACTGTACGTAAAATGGCCGCAGATCTGAATGTATCGAGATCGTCAATGCACAATATACTGCAAAATTACCTCGGATTCCAAGCTTTCAAAAAACGTAAGGTTCACGGAGTTTCGGAACCTTCCAAGCAGAAACGACTCGAAAGAGCAAGTCTGCTTTTGTCGCGCACGGTGAGGAAGAATTTATCTTTTCCGACGAAAAGTTATTCATCTTGCAACAATCCCACAATGTCCAGAACGACAGATTGTGAGCTCTCTCTTCGAGAACTGTTCCAGAGAGTGATAGGAATATACCACGGTTCCAAAGTGTTGCGTCAGTGATGGTTTGGGGAGGAATTTGCAAGCGAGGCAAATTACCACTGTTTTTCAACGAAAAAGGCGTTAAAGTGAATGCCGTATATTATAAAACGGAAGTTTTGGAGAAAGTTGTCAAGCCATACGTACAAGAGGTGTTTGGAGATGATCACTATGTGTTTCAGCAGGACGGAGCGCCATCGCAGAAGGTTAAAGGTGGTGTTATTCCAAAACACATGCTGTAGTTGATCAGTATTATATTGCAATATAATGGGTTAAGCTATCAATAAAATCTGGATTATCGATTTGAAATAGAGTTTTATTTTGTATGAGAATATATTGAACACGGTGTAGGTTCTACAGTTGTTTCAAAAATAAAATGATGTTCGTTGAACTTTAAAAAGCATTTGTATGATAGCAAATAATTACGTTTAAAATAACTAGGGGCTAAACAGAAAAAAAAAACTATCCAAAATATGCTATCAACATGTCAAAAATCTTCTCCGTGAAGGTGTTGCTTACGATCTACGGGGGAGTGCAGGTGAAAGACGTAACGTGGAGGAGGCGAATGAACCACGAATTGTATCAAATGCTGAGAGAACA
The DNA here is from genome assembly GCA_024533555.2 of Aedes koreicus. NCBI lineage: Eukaryota > Metazoa > Arthropoda > Insecta > Diptera > Culicidae > Aedes > Aedes koreicus. Next base: position 652,855 of record JAHHFK020001352.1, read on the forward strand.
CCGCTCAAATCGGTCGACTACGGTGGGCTGGGCATGTTGTAAGAATATGATCCTCAATAACGATCCGACGGCCTCAAGAAGAAGAGGCGTGACGAGCAAGGTGGATCGTTCAAGCAGGAATAAATCACATAGAATGAAGACAACTTCCGTATAAGGCAGAGGCCACCCGGCCTTGTTTTGATTGGTATGGATTAATAATGTTCTCAATGTCGAGAAATTAGTGGAAAATTCCATTGCTTACGTTTTTCAGTTACGCCCTAATGAACAATCTTTGTCCAATATACCACTTTCGACTGAATGCCTCAAATACTCGAAAATGTACTTATTGATAAGATGCAGTGGCAGTTTAGGCTCCGATCAGAAAATTTCACGTAACACAAATTCTTTTATCGTCAAATTTAATTGTTCGTTCTTAATATTCGTACCCGAACGTCGTTGCTACCTGTTCGGGGCAGATGGTGAGTGCGGCCAACGAGAAACTGCAATGATTCTCTTGTCATCCTTTGTCTCCCATCCACGACCAGGCGGGGCGGTAAGAAAAGGGCGAGAAAAGCCAAAAGAAGTCATAATCATACCAACAAAACCATACAATTGAAAACTACCCAACACTATGGATAGGGAACATTTTAAGATCAAAACAAATGCTCTAGCTAGTCCTCAGCTCCACCTCGAAACCGATTCTTGGAATTCTTTCGAATAAGATGTCTAATAAGATGAGAAGCTATTCATGAATTCAGCGATTCAGTAAATATCGACAGACAATGATGTTTGAACTGTTGTCAATGAATTCTCCCTAAAACAATAAAATTCCGCTTATTAGTTATAATTAATGCTTTATTTCCGATTACCAATTCACAATTATTATTTTTTTTTTTTACAAAGGCGTTCACAATCCCACCCGATGAACAGCCATCAAGTGATCATGTAGCTGATCCATATCTTCGAACATGCCATTACACAGAACACAGCAGAAATTCACGACTTGCAGTCCGTCAATCGGATGGATGGCAGGCACGGCTCGGACCAATTGTAAGACCGCATTTTGCGATGGATCTTCCATCTCGATGCCGCTGTCGTCTCTTTCGGATTCGTTACCGTCGTCCATGGGAATCTCGTTCCACTGCTGTTCCTCGCCCGGATGGTTGAAAGCGTACATCGGATCTGGGTGCTCGTAGTTTGCCGGCGGTACATCCGGTAGTTGTCCTTCAAACGTTTCATAGTCACTAGGAACCAGTACATCTACAGGATGGTACTCAATTTCGGCCATTTCCTCCACCGCCTGATCGATGCACTGTTCTACACTGCTGGTTGATTGATCCATGGCTTGTTGCATCGGACTGTTTGGACGTTTGCGTTCGAAACCTTTAATGGCGTCTGAAGAATAAATTATACTCCACCAAACAACATTGATGTTTTGGTATGAATAAACGATCTTCCATTTGTTGGGTACCTAGCAGAGTCGCAGCGTTTGGTATAATTGAAACTTCTCTTATAAGCTCGTTGTCCAGCTACTTCAAGCTACATTGTTAACGTCTACTCTACAGTGATCGAACATAATTCATTCCAGCATGGCTTGCTATTCCAACAGCCCAATCCTACTCGAATACATCAAACCCATTTCTGCGTGCTGCATTTGCCTCCATACCGGTAGGGTAATAAACGTGTCCAACCAGCGGGTTATACAGAAGGCCCTCGGAAACGACTTTTCCCAGTACATCGGGTTGGAGAACACATCCTTTCTGTGCATCCAGTGCTGTCTGATGATGCAGATGTGCTGCAACATTGACGATTGCGATCGTGGAATGGATCTGTTCGATGTATACTACCGATCGCAGTTCGTTGCCATCCCGGAGGATTACGACTCTTCGTTTAGCGGTCGAAAGCGTAAGCGTACGCTGGACGTTTCGAAGTTTGAGGCCGTCAAAAGGCGACTGTTCAAAGATGAAGCGGATCAGTCAGCAATGGAGATGGAGTCCAATTGCTCAACGGAAGCGGAAGAATCGTTTACATCGTCAGATGATTCGGAATGTAGCAGTGTGATTGTGGATGGGGAGGTAGAGCTACCGGAGAATGATGGAGTACTTCCTGATTACTATGTGGATTCCTGCTCAGTAATGTCTTAAATTATTAGATTAAGTTCTGCACATGTTCCTTCTTCGTGTTTAGTATTTTAAGAGCGTAATAAAGGTAATTTTAGGTTGAAAAGAGTGACTTTTGATTTTCTAAAAATACCCCCGGTTCCAGTTTTGCACATCATTCAGTCGTTCTAGGTCGAATGTCAATCGCAGACAATTGAAAGTGTCAACAGTAGTAACTAAAAGTGATTGAATCCATCGATTGGGGTGTTTCGTGTTGTTAAAGTCGATAGACAGCAATCAGGAAAATTAAGATCTAGCGTGCTGTGGAGAAAGGCATTGAAGTATTGAAGTTGTGTGCATTGTGAAGGAACTATGACGTGATGTCACAGCACTTGAATGCGATGCTGGAGTATCTGAAAATTGGCTCATTGATGAGCAAACGCCATATCAAATCACATCGACAATAGGTTTAACAACAATAACAACGCAAGTTTGGGGTAAGAACATTGAACGTATACGTTTTTCTATTGAACAACAACAGAGGCGTGCGAACTATGGGGAAACTCTAGTCTTCATCAGCTATCAAAGCAAGCCAGGATGGCCAGGCTTGTCAAAACTGATTGTGTTCTTGTATTGAATCTAGATATTTATGGCCATAAGCTACAACACAGGTAAACAAGAATAATACAAGAACCGGCTCCCCGATTGTGAAATCAGATCTGAGAGCGCATCTTCCACAATTAGTAATTATGGTTAATAGGTTTTTTTTTCTATTGAAAAAAAGCAGGACTACTTTGTGCGAGAATCACCAAATTTGAGCTTGTTGATCCCAATGAAATTAACTATCCAGATTTGCAACATTTTTTTTTTTTTTTTAAAGAGACTTTACTCTGTCTCTATTGCGAATTTATTGATAATTTTAATATTTTACAGTATCTTATATATTATTGTACATACCTATTTTCTTTAAATATTTTATAACTTTGTCGTCTGCTTGCTGTTCATTACATAGAATTTGGTATAATTGGTTGCTAATTCCTAATTCTAATCTAGTAATGTTATACTGCGGGCAAGCAGCAAGCACGTGGTGAACTGTTATTTTTCGGTTGCAAACTATACACATTTCCAGAGGTTTCTTCTCGAATAAATGTTTCTTTGTGAACCAAGCGTGTCCTAATCGTAGTCTAGTTAGTACTATTTGTTCCTTTTTGTCGTTTCTATCTATGGGTTTATCTACTTTATATTTTACAATTTTTAATGTGTTCCTGCTGGTTTGGTTCCACAATTGTTGGTGCTTTTTCCAAACTGCTTTTGTCATCCATTTAACCATATCTTGTCTTGGGACAGTCGTGGTAGTTGTTGGCTGGTTTCTTCCGTATCGTCCTGCATCATCGGCTCTGTCATTGCCCGCAATTCCTGTATGTCCTAGTACCCAACAGAATCGAACGTCTTCTCCTTTGGCTGCAATCTCAGTGCGCTGAATATAATAATTTTTGGATCTTCCAGACTCTAGAGCTGCCAGACAACTCGAAGAATCACTGAAGATTACTGCTTTATGCTCAACTGCTTCAGCAAGTGCTTTTGCCTCCGCAGTAAAAACTGAGCACTGGTTAGGTATCCATACTTTTTCTTCAGCGAGTGATCCATCAGTATACCAGTGATCAAATTCTTGGTATTTGTCTTCGATCAGCTGTCTAAATACACCAAGTGCTAGTTTGGGAGGTTGTCCAACTCTAAATTTAGATTTGATTGACCAGTCAATTTTAGGGCCCGTTTGATGTCTCTGTCCTGCACTGCTGCCACTTTGCATAACATAGGAAGTTCAATGCCCACAAGGTTTTGGAATATATCCTTGGCTTTTTTCCACAGATGATTGGATTCTTTAGCGGATTTTTCCAGTATTGCACATGCTTTTTTGACGATATCGATTGTAGCTATATATTCGAAGGGAAGGCATCCGGCTTCAACAACTAGTGAAATTATAGGGGTTGTTCGTAGAGCACTTGAAGCAATCCTTATAACTTGATTATATATTGGTGCTAGTTTCTCGATATTCTCTCTGAGTAGTACTTCCAGGCCGTATATCAGCTAGGAGGTTACAATGGTATTTCCAATATACAGAAGTGTTTTGCGGTCTGCTTTTCTTGAAATAGCTTTCAAAAGATTTAGTCGAGTCCGACAGTCTTCCTTCAGTTGTTTTATGTGCTGATTGAAGCTGCATATTTGATCGAAGATGACTCCGAGGATCCTAGTTGTTTTCGGTCTAGTGAGTTCATTTCCTTGATGATACAATTGCTATATTGCTGGTTTCCCTCATATGGTTGAAAGCATCCAACAGTGTTACCTTACAGTGAAAAGGAAGATGTTTTATCATGGGGTACCAAACATTGTCGGGCCCGGCTGAAGTACCATTTGCGCTTTCAAGGGCATGGAATAGCTCCTGAATGGTGAACTTTTTGTCGATCGCTGAGACAGTGTCCGATTCGAGTGTGAGGTGTGATCGCTCTCGCTCTTCTTTGTTTTTAAGGAATTCTCCGGAGTAACCTGACGTAGAGCAAGAGCTCGCAAAAGAGGCGGCGGCGCTGCGCTCTTTTTTTTGTGGGGTTTTGTTATTTTCCGCGGCGGTGAAGCTCTGGCTTTTTTTTTTTTTTTTTTCTCTTTTTTTTTTTTTAGTTTTGCTGAAGTGGGGGGGGGTTTTTTTTTTTTCGGGGGGTTTTTTGAAAATTCATCCAAAAGCTTTTTTCCCTTCCTCTATCTTCTTTTTTGCTTTTCCCGTTTCGCCGTGTGAGAGTTGTTTTGGTTTTTCTTTTTGCGTGGTTTCTCTTGTTGCGTTTTTTTTTGTTTCCTCGGGGCCCTTTTTCTTTTTTTTACATTTCCGGGCATTTGGTTGTTTCACTTTATTTTTGTTGAATTTTGAAATATTTGGTTAAATCACCACAAAATAGGAATGGTGGCTCTAGGGTGTTTAATAAATCAGTTAACTTACTAACTAATTCCTGACTATTAGTGGCATGTGGTATGTAGGTCGATACAATTGTTAGATCCCAAGGTTTCCCTATTCTAGCGATACATACGTGTAGGCTGGAGGACACGCTGATAAATTTATGCGGAATATCTTTTCGAATGCCGAGTCCAGTGATTCCGTTACCCATGCTTTCGGGTCGGCTACAAATCATCCACTCGTAGCTGTTATTGATGAGGCCGTTCGTATTCTTCGTCATCATCTGCTGCAGACAAATTGCTATAGGATTGTTATCATCCACTATTTTGCGAAATTCTGCGTAGTTCCGCCAAATGCTTCGAACGTTCCATTGTAGAGCGAAGGTTTGATTATAGTGTCCGGAAGAAATAGAAGATGTAGAGTCGACTGCTGGCGGTTGAATGTTATTAGCTGTGGACGGTATTTGGGTATCATTTGCACTTTGGGGGAAGAGGTTACGGGTACTTGCCTGTAGAGCAGACAAGCGCCCTGCACCGGCTGCCGCCACAGGCTCAATCCAGAAACTGGGAACATCTGAGGTCGGGGCCGGTGCAAGGCTTTGCCTGGGGTTTATGGACCCCATTCCGTGTGAATAATCTGTACAGCAGTTACAATCATAACTGCTACAATGTTGTAGGTATCTGGTTTCCTTGATAGCGTCGCATTGTCAAGTTAGCTGACGTGACCTGAGTCAGAATTCCGGATGGGTGTTCGTTGGACGTGTGAATTGAATTGATTTGGATTATGGTGGACTGTTGTTCGATCTTCATTGACTGTTGCGTTTCTGTTTGTAGATGAGGTGCTAGAACCGGCCGTGCAGTAGAGTTCTTCGTCAACGGGTTAGAGTTGGACATCCCGGACAATTTCCTCTCCCTGCGACGCTTCCGTGGGAAGTGAGTGTGGTACTGCACATTCCCACTCCTCAAACCGGTTTCTCTCAACGTTTTGTGTATAGTTTGGATTCGTGTTTTGTTTGATGCGTACGGTGCACTCGAAATGGGCTAGGTTATTGGTTATTGTTTGTTGGTCCATAATCGGTTGAGTCGAAAAGGTCGGGTTCCATAGGAGGATCTACTTCAATGGCAGCATCTTTTTCCACTCTGTTTTGGCTTGATACAAGTCTTGTCATGATAGGGCTTCGGTTAGTGTTCGGTTGTTTCTTTGGCGGTGGTGACATATTCGAGCGATGTGGTTGTTCATGCATGTGATGCGTTGTTGATCGTTTTGTCTTCGATTTTTTATTGTAATTGGAGTGCTCAGCTGGTTCACTGCTTTGCGAATCGGTTCTCGATCGAGTTTTCATGTTTTCTATGTGTTTCCTCATGTTTTTGTTGGTGATTTCAATTTTTGCGATTTTTTCGTCCCGTTGACGGACGTGTTCCAAAAGTTCCTTGATCTGTTTATCCTTCTCTTCCTTTTGAGCGATGATGGTGTTTAGCTTCGATAGTAGTTCGGTTGAGGTGTGCTTGAGATCGGCTTCTAGTTTTGTGATCTTCTTATCTTTTTCTGTTATTTGTAGTGTTAAAGCGGTCATCCTAGCTTGATCCAGTCGTGGTTGTGCCGCCATTTGAGCATAGTTACCGTTTCCAGCTGTGATACGTTTCCTTGCTTCCGCATATGAGAGATTGTGGTCGATTTTGGTTCTGATAATATCCATTTCGGTTTTGTAAATTGGACATTGTCGACTGGAAGGGCGATGATCTTTTTTGCAGTTTCTGCAAAAGGGCTCATATTCGCATTCGTTTCTTTCTTCATGGTCTAGCGAGCAGTTGAAACAACGTTTAGGTTTGGTGCAGCCAGAGCGGGGGTGTCCATACTCATAACAGCCGAAACAAAGCATTGGGTTTGGGTAGTATGGGCGCGTTTTAAAGAAAAGAACTCCGATTTTTACATTCGCTGGATGTATGCTTCGATTGAACGTCAAGATGATAGCTGGTGTCCTTTCTTTGTTACTTCTCAAAATCCTACGTGCTTTTATAACACCTTGAGAGCTCAATCCCTCTACGATTTCGTCTTCCTCTTTGTCCAGCAGATCGTAAGCAGAGATTACGCAGCGATTGATGTTGAGGGTTGGATGTAGCGTAATTGAAATCTCCGTACCATCTGATAGTTGAGTCATTTTCAATAATTTCTCAACTTGTGTCGGTTTCCTCGTTCGTAATACATACTTTGCACATTTGTTCTCACTTTTGACGTGTTCAATTGGTCCGGCCCAGAGTTCAAGACTTTTTCCGATGAGAAACGGTTCTTTAGGAAGGTTCTTGCCATCCTTTCCCGTCATCAACAATGTCGTCATAGCACCGAATTCATTGCGTCCATCCTAATACGTCGGTAACGTTCTTCCTTTTGACCCTCCTGGGTCACCTCCACTAGTGGAGGCCATACAATATACCCTTAACTTCAAACCGGTATGATCAATACCACAGATAAACGGCAGTGGTCACCCACTACCAACCCCACCGTGGTATCGAGTTTCTGGCTTGATCGCCTGTTGGTGTCACTTTTTGCTGTTTACCCTTTTTGAGTGATCAACTATCTCAACTATAGCGTTCACTCAAAAAAATCGACACGTTGTTTTCACGTGAAATTTCACGTAACTTCCACCTGAACACGTAACCAAATCTTCTTCAGTAAAATCAGGTGAACATTACGTGTCCAGTGAATTGTACGTGAAAATCACGTAAAATTTATGTGATTTTCACGTAGAATGTGAAATTACGCGGAAAATCACGTAGCTCTTACGATTTTTTTGAGTGTTGATATTCCACTGGAATGCAGGAAACTTGGCAGAAAACAGCACTGTTGGAGGAGGCGCTGGGTCACCCAGTACGTATTTTGTCTTTAATTCACCGACTCAACTCGTATGTTCGCCTGGTGCTAGGGGCATGCAACTCGCGATAAAATTTCGCGATTTTGTCTCGAGAATTGTCCACAGACACCGGGAGTATCGAAAGGTTTCACCGGGAGGCGTAGCGCTAGCGCTCCTGGATGAAATCGTAGCACTAAAGCAACCAATCACTTAACCCTTGCGATAAAACGACCGATCGCTTCGGATGTTCAACGCGAACTGGCTCGAGGTTAATGGGTCACTTCATCGTTTGGAGAGGGGCAGGCAGGTAACTTATTTAAGTTGATTAATGCCAATGACGTCTATACAGGTGGCGAAGAGCATGGTTTTTATCGGTATTAGTAACGAAAAATGAGTAAACAATCCATGATTTCGGGTAGTGACGTAAAACTCCAAAAACAAGCGAATGATAACAAAGCAAGTTTAATTTTTGTCCGCATCCTTTTAGTGCACAAGAAGGCATTTTTCAGCCGAAACCTTTTAAAAACTACAATTACCGAAAATAAACATTCCACCTTGTGATTTGCTGCTATTGAAAATTGATGTTTTTGGAGATCTACGTCACGCATGTTTACAAAAAACTGGCTCACGAACACAATGACAGTATTTTGCATTACACTAATACAACTTAACCACTTCTTCTCCACCTGTATAGACCTCATTGGATTAATGCTGCTCATGGCAGTGGCTGCCATCAAGTCCTTTTAGCCATATAGCCTCTTTCAGGAGCTAGGCACAGATGGGTGACCACCAACAGCTTGCTGGGCAGGTACAAGTAGCACGGAAACAAAAGGATAGTAGAACTAGGATACAATGGCTGGGAATTTACTTGAGTGGAGGGGAGTAGGGTGATGACATTATACTCTTAGGCTGTGTACCAATTGGCGAATTAATTTTTATTTTCTCTTAAACTTGACAGATGGAAAATAATCGATTAAGTCTCCTACTCGAGCTGACCTATTTCTAACAGACGGCAACACAATTTTGACAGACACCTTATCTAAAGTTTGTTGATCAATAACAAAGGGATTTTAATCGATTAATCGACTACTTCCCATCTGTCAAGTTTAAGTAAAATTAAAATTAATTCGCGAATTGGTACTCAGCCTTAGATCAGACAAACAAAGGAATTCGTAAATCGCTTGCATGTAGGGAAGATCTAGCAATCAAACATACTTCATACACAGAAAAAAATAATTAATTTTAATAGGCGCTTAAAACTTCCTTTCGTTAATTCCAAGCCAAAGGAAGCGTAAACAACGAAATTGTTTGCAATCTTTCATGTGCCATACAACAATGTATGCAATATTTCATACAAAAGACTATATTCAGGCGTTATCTGGCTTAAATTTAAATGCAATATCCCATTATTTTCTGCGAAATCTAGCATTCCCTTTATGTACATTAGATAACGCCGAAAATTCAATGTTTCTTTTTATCGGTGTAGTTAAAAGAGTCATCATTTTCACACATCTGTCATAGGGTTAAATGAAACCAAAAATATTATAATTCCAACCAGTGTGTATGCTTGAAGCAACTATACAAAAAAATCAAAAACAACAACCTGGTTGTTTTCAGATCCCTTTCAAGTTCATCGTGGCATCCGACGAGGAAAAATAGTCGGAGGAAGTTCTTAAAATTAGATCCAAAACCTATTAACTTACACAGATAAAAAGAAACATTGGATTTTCTGCGTCATCTATTGCACATAAAGGGAATGCTAGATTTGGCAGAAAATAATAGAATATTTCATGTAAATTTAGGCCAGATAACACCTGAATGTAGCCTGTTGTATGAAAGATTGCATACAATTTCGTTGTTTACGCCTCCTTTGGCTTGGAATTAAACGAGTGGAAATTTTACGCGCTTGTTAAAATTAATTATTTTTTTCTGTGTACATCATGTAAATGAGGAGATACATTTTCGAATGTGTAACTTTGTTGAGCTTAAAGTACTATTATTAGAACAAATAAAAATATAAATCAATCTCAAATTGCGTGATGAATTTAATTGCATTCTCATTCAACCGATTTCGGAACCGAAAATCATATTCAGACAAAATAGGAACTGACCCCAAGCGTATTCAAACCAACTATTGTTATTCAGTTGGTTCAACTATAATCATGGTTGAATTTACTGGCACTGTAAGCCATCTGTCGAAATCTCAACAATTTTTTTTTTTTTCGACACAACCATTGTATAAGGTGTGGCCCATTTAGTATTGGAACAAACATTTTAGATTTTTACAGCGACCCTAGTGGTCGGATTTGTAAACTATGACATCTTATGTGTTCCCTATAACAATAACAACATCAGAAGTTTTTTTTTCGCGGTGCAATTCGAACGTGTTTCGGAGAAATTCAAAATGGAAGAAGAAAGAAGAAAAATAATTGTGCACAATCATTTGGAAAAACCTTCGTGGTCTGGGCCAAAACTTGCTAAAGTGTTGAGTTTTCACCGAAATACCGTGTGGCGTGTTTTGAAAAAGTACAGAGAAACTTTGTCGACGGATCGCAAGCCTCAAAGCAAGCGTCGGGCGGGTACTGTCAACCGTCAACTGCGGAACAAAGTCATCAAGAACATTAAGGCAAACCCCAACATCCCAGACCGCGATTTGGCCAAAAAGTTTCGCGTACCGTGCAACGGATTCGTCTCCGGGAAGGCTCCAAGTCATACCGTGCCTTTAGACAACCAAATAGGGATCAAACGCAGAACAATGTGGCCAGAATCCGTGCCAGAAAACTGTATGATCAGGTGTTGACAAAATTCCATGGCTGTCTTCTCATGGATGATGAGGCCTATGTAAAAGCCGATTTCAAACAGCTACCGGGACAACAATTTTACTTGGCTACGGCTCGGGGAGATGTTCCTGCCAAATTCAAGTTTGTGTTTGCAGATAAATTTGCATGTAAATACATGATTTGGCAAGGCATCTGTAGCTGCGGTAGAAAGACCAAGGTTTTCATCACTGATAAGACATTTAATTCAGAGCTGTACAGAACGGAATGTCTCCAAAAGCGAATATTGCCATTCATCAGATCCCACAATGAACCTGTCATGTTTTGGCCGGATCTTGCAAGCTGTCATTACAGTAAAACAGTGCTACAGTGGTATGAAACCAACGGGATTCAGTTTATACCGAAAGAACTCAACCCACCAAACTGTCCCCTGTTCAGACCGATAGAGAGATTTTGGGCTATTATGAAGAGGAAGCTGAAGGTGAATAGCAGTGTCGTCAAAACCATCAATGAATTGAGAACCAAGTGTAATAAGATTGCCAAAACGATGGATGAGAATACTGTGCGCCGGTTGATCAAACGTATTCCGGGAAAAGTCCGCAAATTTCATCGAAATCGAAATGATTAATTTTGTTGTATTTTCCCTCTAAAGTTCACATAAAGTCGAACATTTTAGTTAAAACAGAATACTATTTTGTTAATGTATATCCGAAATATGCGCAATAGTCTATGGGGCCAATTATAGAAATCGAGTCGACCGTCACTTTGCTCGACCGATCAATTTTGCTATTACAGATGTCGAGATCGACGAAATTTTGTCGAGTTGGTCGACTCAATCGATCGCTCGGAAACTAGTGACTGATCTGTCACATTTTTTCCTGTAAGAGTTGTGATTTGCGTGCGATGAAAACATCGGTTCGTGGTTATTAGCTTAACAAGGTGAGACACACACAAACATTAATTTTTTGCATTAGAATTAACAGAAAAACAATTAACTTCTAGCAAAAAATGTCTAATCCTATTTAATGCAAAACAATTTACCGTAAGTTCGAGTGGCTCATTAAACTGATTAAATTTAATGTGGATATTGCCAGAGACTGTTGTGGCGTCGAGCCAGCAAAACTAATGCTAAACAAAAGTGTAAGAAAATTGACCAAGAGCTCGATTCATCAGGACCAATCACCAATGCACCTTGGGTCGGCATTACAAAAAGTAAATTTCATTTTCTCGTTTGTGATCCTTACATTAGCTCTCAAGCCCAATTGGTTGCCGCACGAAAACTCAGAACAACAGAAATGTGATGAGCTTTTGAAATCAAGCTTAGAACTCTGATTTTTTTTTTCAAAAGTACTTCTAAAAGCATTATTTCAATACATTTGCACTTAAGATTAGCAAATCGACCCACGAGTGGTTCATGAAATTAGTATAGAACGAAAACTTCTTAGTAGTTCAAGCAGAAATATCCCAAAAAATTCACGACCAAACCTCTTCGAAGTTTAAGATTATATTTCCCAGAAGTTAAGGAGAGAACATCCCAGAAAATCAGGAGAGGACTTCTAAGAGCTTCAGGATGAAATTTAGGGGAAAGGACTACTTAGAATTTTGAAACATTCCAGAGGTTTTGGAGTTTTCCCAGAAATTCAAGATGGGCTTCCCAAAAGTCCAGGAAAAAAAACTTTCCCGAAGTTTAGGAGGAAACTAACCAGGAAGGGTGCTATTCAAACTTTCTCAAAAATTCAGAAACATACTTCCACAAAGCTCAGAACGTTCTGAAAATTCAGGAGAGAACTTATCTTAAGTTCAGGAAAGGACTTGTCAGAAGTTCCAGAAGAAACTTCCCAAAAGTTTAGTTGGAACTTCCCAGAAATGCTAGAGAGCTTTCACGAAGCTCAGAGGAGAACATTTCAGAATTTCAGAATGAGGATTTCTCAAAGTTCATGAAGAAACCTCCTCAGCAACAGAAAGAAATGTTCAAGAAGAATAGTGTGTGCTTCCTAGTAGTTTGAGTAAGATTTTATCGGAAGTTCAGGAACAAACTTCCCCGAAGTTCAGGAAAAAAAACTTCCCAAAAGTTTAGAAGAGGACTTCTTAGAAGTTTAGGAAGAAACTTCCAACAAATTTAAGGGAATTTTCCTAGAAACTCTAGAGGGCACTTTCCCAAAGCGTCGGTGAAATTTTTCTCGGAGTTCAGAATGGGTTTAAATAGAATCTCAGGAAAAAAAAACTTGCCAGAATTTCAGGAAAAAACTGACCAGAAAAGGCACTACCTATATGTTTAAGAAGAAATTTCTTAAAAATCTCAAGAAACTTCTCTGAACTTCAGGAGAGCACTTTCCAGAAGTTCGGAGGAAATTTCTCCAAAGCTTAGTTGGAACTACTCAGAAGTGCTAGAGAGCTTTCCTGAAGTTCAGAATCGAACATTCCAGAAGTTCCGGAATTCCCAGAATTTCAAGTAGAAACTTCTGACAAAAACAGAATAAATTATTTTCCAGAAGTAAAGGGGGTACTTCCTAGTAGTTAGAGCAGGAAGTTTTCAAAAAATCAAGAAACTACTCCAAAGTTCAGAAGAAAACTTCCCAGAAGTTCCGAAGAGGACTTCTCAGAAGTTCAGGAACAAACTTTTAACAAATTTAAGAAGATTTTTCAAAAAATTCTGGAATGAACTTTCCCAAAGTTTTGGAGAAATTGTCCTCGCAGTTCAGGATGGGACGCATCAGAAGTTTTAAAAGTACCTTAGTTCAAGAAAAAACTTGTTAACTGTTCCTGGATGGTTAGGTTGGGTTGTTAGATGTGAATTTACAAGAAAATCAGGAATGACTGTCAAGAAGTTCATAAGGAAACTTGCGAAAAGTTCAGGATAAAACTTTCTAGAATTTAAGCAAAGAGGAAAGATCTTGCCTGAAATTCAAGAGATAATCACTGACGAACAAAAAAAGCAGTCTATTCAAAAATCATTCATGTGACCAAAATGATATTCATTGCTCATGACACCATATTAAAATATAGTAAACACCATCTCCCCAATTCCTCGGTTTCCATCTTACCTCGTTTAATAGATTTGATCGGTAAGAAAACTTCCCTGAAGTTTAGCAGAGTAGCATAAAAAATTTCAAGAAGTTTATCAATATACCAAAAAAGTTTTGAGAATTCTTCCAAAATTCAGCGAATCCTCCAAAAATTGAAAAAAAAATCCCCTGTTCTAAAAAAATTCCCAGTTTGAGTTAGATATCGGCACTTGTTCACATATTAATTAATAACTTCCCCGAAAAGTACTTCAAATCGCGACTTTAGAACAGTGTCCCAATGAGATTTTCTGATCAACAAGAACATTAAAATTATTCACAAAACAAGAGTGAAAAATGTAAATACTTACTCTTCGACTGTCAAAAATGAAAGCTTAATTGATGCTAGTTCTGAATTACTGCATGATGTAATATTTCAAAGACATTTTTAAAAATTTCATCATTACAGTTAACAGTTGAGTTCCGTTGCCGGCTCGATCAGTTTCAGTCGGCTTCTGTAATGCGTAATTCCGCTCGACTCGACTTCTATAATTAACCCCTATGTTCCAATTCAAACTGGGCCACACCTTAGTTGAATGAACCATATTTCACTGAAGTTGATTCAAGCATACATTAGTTCAATCAACTTGAAATGTATGATTGTTACAATCATGCACATGGGTTATGGAAAAATTAATCCAAAAATATAGTTGATTTTAGATGAAATATTATTGATTGAATTGTACTTTTTTCTCCGCGTACGCCGTCAAACTTAATTAAAAAATCCACTTATTTGTCCATTTATGAATACGAGTTGTTGTTACTAATTCCAGTATTTTACTTCTACTTCTACTTATAGTAGTATTCACGAGATTTGCAGCGACCGGAAGCATGTATTTTGATGGACGACGAGACCTATGTCAAAGAGGACTCAAAAACCCTTCCAGGTTCACAATATTACACTGCCGTCGTAGGGAAGTATGTAAGCAATACAGGCAGGTCGATTAAAGTGGAGAAGTTTGGTTGAAAAGTGCTGGTATGGCAAGCCATTTGTTCCTGCGGTGTGAAGTCTACCATTTTTTACACTAACGGAACAATCAATGCGGAAATCTAGCTCAATCTGAGTGTCTGCAGAAGAGGATGCTGTCTTTATATCAGAAGCATAGTACCCCTCCACTGTTTGGTCCGAATTCAGCGTCAGCGCATTACGCCAAAACAACTCTCAATCGGCTCACGGAAAAGGGTATAGATTTCGTTGAGAAAGACCGTAATCCGCCAAATTGTCCTCAGCCTCAGCCCATCGAACGCTATTGGGCAATTGTGAAGAGGATCTTCAAAAAGACTGGTAAAGCAGCTGAGAATATGCTGGAGTTCAAATAAATTTGGCCTATGGCGTCCAAAAATGTCCAACTTGTGCTGAACTTGATGAAAAGTCTTCAATCAAAAATTCGCAAACTCGTGAAAGAATAATATTAATTTCATTCGGTCTTCCCAATATTCAAGTTCAATCCCGTAAAATAAAGAATCGTCCATTTGTTTGAAACAAAAAAAATCTCTTTTTCTATGATTTGAAAGAAAAATATATGGTCACTTATTTTCAATGCATAATGAAACATTTAAAATGTCTCCAAATATATGTTTAAATACAGTACTGTTACCACCACTGCTTTGAACTATAATTCTTATAAAGAATCGTTCTGAGTTCACTCCAGTGTTAAGCGGAGCTATGTGTTTGAGAACTTGCGATTCGCTAGAAATATCCCGACGCGTCCGGCACGACATCATATTGAGTCGATTTCAAAGGGGTGAATGTGAATTTGGATCCCAATCGGTATAGTAAGCTGTAATTGAGGTAGATTCTACTTGGTTCATTTCTCTTCCATAACTATTATACATTACTGGCATGAAATACTAAACATCCATAATTCTGTAGAGTATCCAAACTCGCCCATTTAATATCACTTGAATGTTTATGAATGTTATTTGAGTTCCCAGCACCCAGAACGACACTAAACGAAACGGTCAGTGAAACTGGATAGGCTTATCTCGGTGACTTCCCCACGATATGTGCAAGTGTTCTATGCTATGCTATACTATCGTTTCCGAGTTTAGGAATTGACATCTGGACTCTGTGGAGGCCATCCCAAAGGCTTAATGCAATATGAACAAAAGAACAACTTGGTTTTTTCACCGTATGTTTCGGGTCGTTGTCTTGCTGGAACACAAACCTGTCTTCCAGACCTGTTTCGATCAACGAAACCAGAATATCAAAGTAGGCATCAGCAGACATTATTGCATCGATTTTAACAAGAGTCCCCACTCCAGCTGATAAAAAAACACCCCCAAACCATAGCATTCCCCCCCTCCATTCTTAACCGTGCCCTGAATATGTCGTTCCTGATGCTCCTCTCTGGGTTTGCGCCAAACGCGGACACGGTTTTTATTGTTGTTCATCCAGTAAGCTTTCGGTTTGCCTGCAAGCTTCTGAGCAAATTTCAGCCTTTTGGCTTGTTTGCTTTGCTGTAGAATGGCAACTTCCTGGCAAATTTGGATTTTATACCACGTTCTGCGATCCTCCGACCAATAGATCGATCGGAAATTGAAAGCGGAACGGTCTCTTGTTTTGCCCTGATGGTGGGCATGCTAAATACGCATACATCTTATTTTACTATCTCTTCATTATAATTCCTCTTGTGAGCATTTTATTTTTTCCAATCAGTACCAGAAGAACTTCAATGAAAGTTAACATATATGTTTTCAGTTGTAGAATTTTATTCATTTCCTGGCGTTTTTCTTAACATGCTGAATGATTCGGATGGACACCCTACCAGTATCCGTTTTGCGTTTCCTGCTTCAGCCGAGGCGATCCATCACAGATCCAAACGCTCTACATTTCAAACAAATTCCAACGGTTGCTTTGATTATACCGTACTTTCCTGCAATAGTCCGCTGCCATTCGCCATTTCCCCGCCATATCGAATTAAAGTCCGTTCACACAAAAATCCGGACTTACAACAAATATTTAAAAAAAAATAACAGCATGCTTTTGATTCATACGAGTTTATTTCGTATTATAGATAAATGTGATACTCAACACAATTGCAAATAGGTTCATATGTTGTGGTGCGCATTTTCTTATTAACTCCTTTCATCAATCTGCACGGTGTCCTTGTCAATGTTCTTCGAAACAGTGAGCCACTTGGAACGAAATTCTTGGATCGTTGACACCTCAGATCAGAATGTTTCAATCGGAAGGAGCAAGTGATTGTATCTTTAGCGTAATGGCAGCTGGCCAAATCTTGGCCGAACAAGAATTGAGTCGTATGCTTTCTCAGGAAAGATAAGAGGCGCTTTCTGAAAGGCCGATAAATCTCAGCGCTTACCGTAATTGTTTTTAAGAAAATCGGAGATTTTGTTGCCACACTCGATATTTGGTTTTGTACTTCCATTTCCATCCTGCAGTGTTAAATTCCATTCCATCTATGACAACAGAATGGAATGTTCTGAGAAGTTTGTCATAAAGCTTTCTGAAGCGCGTTCTTACACCGATTTATGTTGCTTTGCGTTACGATCTGGATATATTTGAGCTTTGAATGATCTTAATCCAGCCTTAGAATTCACTTTCTGCACAAAACCTGTTGACATTTTTACTTTTTAGACACCACGAGTTTGCCTGAAAAGCTGCCAGCTTCACTTCCAGCGTTCTTTTCCACAGTAAGACCACAGACAGACGTTTAAGCAAGAACAAAATTAATCGATAACTTTGTGTAAATTTTCAAATCGCAGAGCGTTAGCAACTGCTTGTTCGCTAACGCCGCGTAGTTCACTTAGTCGAGGTGCCTACTGATCGAGGTGCCCAAATATCAAGCCGACGATGAGATGCCGCACAGCGGCAACAAATCTGACAGATTTGCTAGATGCAAGTTGATTATTGTTGTTTGGCGATTTCTTTTAAATTGACGGTTATGGAATTTTACACACGCTAAGAATCAAGCTTGAATGGCTTCGGGAAGACCCTCTTTATAATGTTTAATCACATCTTTAACAGTTGAGTTTGGCACATTTTACGATTTTGCGATGGAGCGAACAGTAGAATTGGGATTTTCCAAACATTTGAGCAAGATAGATTTTCTGAGGGTTGACTCAGATAACACCATCTTGAAAACTGAATGCGCTTTTGAAAACAATGTGCGTGATTCACGTTGTTCTATGTATTGGTCATGAGCATAGCAAGTTTCATCCCATTTCTTGGCAATTCGACAAAGGAACAGGATCAATACTTCGGTTGGATTTTGGTGTCAACGGCCTTTAACAGTAAACGGACGCACAAAAGAATTGAATGTGTAAATACCATGTGCTCCATGATAGCGACCAAAAAGATGGGAAAACAATGCTAACAAATCAACCATTTTGTTTGCAAAAGTCAAAACAAACAATCGAGAACATATGAGAATTAATCGAATTTTCAATCTGGGCATTTTTTTGTCATACTTTATGATGCTACCCGCATCAATATGAATTATTATAGAATCTAGTATCATTAGAAAAAAACATAGTTTCAAATCAATTTAACACAGTATGGCTGAACTGTCACTTTGAAAATCTATCAAGTATTATATCTGCAGTGGTATCATTTATACAAGAAGTTTATTGAAATGTTAAAAGTTGGGCCCTTTTTTGTCGATGGCTGTAGACCATTGGATGGACTAATATGTCAAAGATATACAGAGTTGACAAATTAACAAATGTCCAATGCGAACTTATGCCCCGTGCGAACTTTTGCCCCGAACTTTTCTATTTGTTTTGTATTCCATTGAAAAACTGTTGGAAGTGATCTTATCTCAAGCTATTTATTGCTTGCAGTGCACACTCCCGTTCCATTTTATTCAATTTTTGAGTACAATTGTATACTATCTCTTTTTCTCTCACGGAAATGTTACTCAATTTTCGTAAAAAGTGGATCTACTCAATTGTATGAGTAGATCCACTTTTTACGGAATTTGAGTAACATTTCCGTGAGAGAAAAAGAGATAGTATAGAATTGAACCAAAAAATTGAGTAAAATGAAACGGGAGTGCATTGCAAATGTATTGCTAAAACCCTTGTTGTAGAGTCCAACAGGGTTTCATCGTGAGTGTGCAAAATTCTATCACGGCTCTCACGTTCCATCTTCGATTACTAAATGTGTATGAATCTTGGTGAACTTTTACCACTGAATAAACAATCCTTCTGGCCAAATACTAACTGGAACAGACTTTACTACCTATTTAGCACTCAGCAGTCATAATTGGTTGATATAACATGATAATGTGGCCCGTAACGCTGGTAGATCACCTTATCGTGGTGCGCTACGGGGTATCAGATCTAATTGAAACTAGGGTACATATTCATTTTCTGTAGCCAAAGGAACATATACTGGTCGTTATTACATTTTATGTCTTGTGAAAAGCGACACTACTCGGTTTGAGATTGGAATAAGGAAAACATGGTTAGTTTTCATTTATGTGTATTCTCATTTTCTATAGTTTGAATTGATTATGACTAGGGTTCTGATGCGTGGTCAGTCTCGAAGTCATAGTTTGTTTTCTTTGCAGTGAATACGGGTTTGACTGATAAAGGGACGCACCTTTGAAGGGTGTTCTCACTCCTCAAAGGGTTTAAATAGCGGAAACTTTCAATAAAAGTCCATTCATTGCCAACAAACAACAACAAACAGATAAAAAGAAACATTGAATTTTCGGCATTATCTGATGCACATAGAGGGCATGCTAGATTGGGCAGAAAATAATGGGATATTTCATGTAAATTTAAGCCAGATAACGTCTGAATCTAGCCTGTTGTATGAAAGATTGCTAACATTGTTGTATGGCGCATGAAAGATTGCAAACAATTTCGTTGTTTACGCCTCCTTCGGCTTGGAATTAAACGAGGGGAAATTTTACGCGCTTGTTAAAATTACTTATTTTTTTCTATGTAAACAATGACAACTGTAACAACACCGAATACTTCATCATTTCTCAATAGTGATGAAGTAACTCGACATGCACTAAACAAAGGATATGGGATATACTACAATGGATCAAATAACTGGTCGCAGTGGTTCATGTCCCTAACAGAGGAAAAAAAAAGATAGTGTCTGAAATTAGTTAAAAAGAAGTTACCTCAAATAATCTGCAGCAAGCATGCTCGGACAAAAAGTGTATATTTCTGTTCAATATCATGCACAAGAGCCAAGCGTAAAAAAATATACAAATTTACATTATAAATCGTTTAAAGTTCAGGAACACATCATAAATTGTCGATTATGTTGTATGCAAAACTTCGTCTTTGTTAAAACTATTTCATGTTGCTGCTTCGTGCGGAATGAAACACAATTTTACTTGCTCTGATATGTACATCTTAATGTAAATTAAGATGTTTTTCTGTGTAGTTCGGCGTAGTTTAACGTAGTGGGAATCAAGGTGACTCTAATATTTCAGGTGGTCTATTTTCTTCAGTTGGTGGTTGGAGAAGCGGGGTATCAAATGAGATTTAGCAGTGGAGCGAAAGAGCAAGGAATACTCAATAGTGTATTGCGCACATAATGACAGTTGTTGATTGCATTTTTGCCTAGGAGTGAAAAGTTATATATTAATGTAAGGCTTGCTTCATTTAGAATTGGAACAAACTTTTGCTCATATTGTGGCGCTCCTGGTGGACGGATTTGGAAGTTCTTGGCGCCCACGTGTCAGGAATTTTAGCAGCTTCACGTATGTATTTTTGACATTCCGCAAATCGACTGTACTTTGTAAACAATCAACATGGAAGCCGAAAGAAGGGAAAAAATTGTGCACAGTTATTTGGAAAATCCATTGTGGTCTGAATCTAGGCTAGCTAAACAGGTGAAATCGCCCAGAAATACCGTATGGCGTGTTATCAAACGGTATAAGGAAACATTGACGACGATTCGGAAGCCTCAAGCCAATCGTCGGAGTGGAACTGTCGACCGGAAACTGCGTGGTAAGATTTTGAAGACGATTAAAAGGAATCCCAATCTGTCGGACCGTGATTTGGCCAGAAAATTCGGTGCTGCCCATAGTACCGTGAGGAGAACTCGACTCCGGGAAGGAACCAAGTCGTATCGAGCTAGCAAACAGCCAAATCGGACCATAAAACAGAATAGTGTGGCCAAAATCCGTGCTCGGAAGCTATACGACCAGGTGCTGACCAAGTTCGACGGGTGTCTTCTGATGGACGATGAAACCTATGTCAAGGCTGACTTCGGGCAAATCCCAGGTCAAAAATTTTACTTGGCAACGGCTCCGGGGAATGTTCCAGCCAAATTTAAATATGTTTTTGCCGACAAATTTGCACGAAAATTCATTATTTGGCAGGGCATTTGCAGCTGTGGCAAAAAAACGAAAGTTTTCGTTACAAATAAGACAATGATGTCGGAACTATACCAAAAAGAGTGTCTCCAAAAACGAATTTTGCCGTTCATTCGATCCCACGACCATCCCGTAATGTTTTGGCCAGATTTGGCAAGCTTTCATTACAGGAAAGTCGTTCAAGAATGGTATGCAGAAAAAGGGGTCCAGGTTGTTCCGAAAAACCTTAACCCACCCAACTGCCCCCAGTTCCGCCCTATTGAGAAATACTGGGCAATCATGAAGAGGAGACTCAAGGCAAAGGGAAAGGTTGTCAAAGACATCAATCAGATGAAGACCTGGTGGAATAAGATAGCTAAAACGATGGACGAAGAAGGTGTGCGCCGCCTAATGAGCCGTGTTACAGGAAAAATTCGAGAATTCCTTCGAAACCGTGACGAATAATTTTATCCGTATTTTTTTCTTAAAAGTATGAAGAAAACGCTACATTTGTATAAAAAAGATCTTGAATTCAATAATAAATAACTAAAATACAGGCAATTGTTTTTGTTCCAATTCTATCTGAAGCAAGCTTTAAACAGTATGGGTTGAACGTTTTGTTTACATACATTTGCACGTGCACTTTTTCGCTTCCACGAATTCCACGAATTGGTAAACAAACCTTGCAGCCTGACGCTTCATATCCCAATGGCATAGAACACAGGCCTGGCAGTGTGAAACTAATCATCTCCTTTACTCGTTTGGTTTAAATGGAACTGCGAAATTTACATCACAGGCATTGATACATATATGTAAAGGAGACAACTTCAGTATGCCATGCCTGATTTGACTTGATATGGATCGTATAAGTATGCATTTAAACATGGCTGAAATTCTCATATACACTATTGAGACCATCTGACATATTAGAGTCACCTTGGTGGGATTATCACGTCGGAGCCCAGATAGGACTCGTTCACCTTCACTACTTGAAAATCTTGATCAACTGTCATTTGCTCAGTTGTCAGATGTTGTCTTCATTTTTTATTTCAATGTATTGTTTTTCTTTTCTAACGGTTCAGTGTTTGACGCAACCGCACCCAATGACTTCTAATGAAACGGGCGCAGAAGCCGAACTTGTCGCTCGTGAAATTCCGGTTCACGATCCGAACGAAGTGTCTTATTTATTGTAAGTCTTATTTATTACAGTCCACAAGATGTACGGCTTTACAATTTAGCTCAGATTTCACTGCAATTAGGACGCCACCACCACGTCGTAGTGCACTGGTGCGAGAATTACGGCCACAACGGTAGGTAGTTACTTGCCAGTGCAGCATTCGCAATGTTTGTCTGGAGCCACGTCTCAGTAAATACCACAATGTCGAAATCACAGGAAAATAGCGAGAGACGTTTTGGTAGTAAAAGGTCAAGATTGTACGAGTGCTAGAGATGTCAGACGGAGTTGGCAAAGTAGATGAGCTAATTATTTTGGTTGGATCTACGCACTGAACACCGGTCCTGCATCTACGGTTTCCAGAAATGCCGAGTCCTCGTACCATTCTCAATAAACTCCCTGAATTCAATCCCTTGTGGCCAGGTTAAAGGATCCATAGCTCTAGACTTCGATTCGGGAGCCACACCTATCTTGAATGACACAAATGATAGTGACGATAGCGGTCGATCTCTTGGTATCAGAGATGTCACGACCACTTCATCCACATGTAAGCATTCCTTGGCGGGTTTCTCGATGTCAGTCTCTGTTACGTCTGGTGATATTTTTGTGAGATAAACCCAGAACTTGTCGACAGGTCTATCCCCGTGTGCTGAAGATACGTTGGAAGACGATGGACCTACAGTACGAAGAATTTTGGTGGGTTGATCGGACGTCGAGGCTTCCTCGTCCTGGCGTCTCTTTGAGGTGTTTTAATTGCCAAACATGAATGTCTGAGGAGACAATACCGTAGGAGAAAGTAGATTATACCCTCATTTAATATCCTGTCTGATCTCGGCAATTAGGCATTCCCTTATATCGCTCTTCATCTCCGTAATCCATTTTTGGTACGTATTGTTGAGTTCGACTGATCCAGTGGTTGATTCCCTTTCCACGTTTGAAGGAAGTATATTGAATCGGGAATATCTCAAAAATCAGGATTCAAAATACACCAAGAGTAATCAAAATAACAACTTGAGTTGCGCTTTGCACCAATTCCTACATAAACCCGTCTTCCTATTATTCAAGAACAACAGTCATGAATTTCATAAGGTGGTTTATGAAATTGATTAGAATGACTTGAGAAAATCATTTGTTGTTTATGTATGTTCGAATAGAAAACATTCAAAAGAATGTCACATTCTTATTCCCGTTTTCGTTCGAACCGATTCTTACCATTCGAATTTAGTTTGTGTCCGTTTTTATGCCTGTCTGACAAACGTCACCTTTTTAGTTGCGCATCGCGTAAACAAAATGAATTGCTTTATTTGAATTTGATTTGGCACAGCTATACACCAGATTTTCGGTATGCTTCGGATTTGAAACCCAGCTAGCAGAGTAATTGAAATGAACAATATTCACCTATCTTACATTACAGTTAATGACACGATGGCAGTAGGACAAGTAAGAGGCTACCGACATGTCGACATGTTTGGACTTTTCAATCTGAAAATTCTTGGAGATTTTTTTTGTGGCGCGATAATTTTTAAACCAGAAAAACCGGATAATGTTTGCAAATCTGCTGGTCTAACTTATTTTGTGAAGGAGTTTATAGTTGTTGAGAATAAACTCTCGAACTAAGAGTTTTGAAACCGGTTAATTTGTATCTAAGTGAAGTCGAGTTACAAAAGTTAAAATTTTTTTTTTTTAATAATCTTTTGTAATATGAAGATTAAAATTAGTTAGCATTTTTAAACCTAGGCAAATAGAAGCTGATTTAAAAGAAACGTTGTGAAGTAACCCAACAAACATCGGTGTCGAATAACCGCTTGTTCAAACAAATTTGGAGAAGTTATTCAGCTTTCTAGAAGGAAAAGCTGAACAACTTCTCCAAATTTGTTTGAACAAGCGGTTATTCGACACCGATGTTTGTTGGGAAGTCCGTTGATCTGACTTACAACGTTGAGAGATTGTTGCCATGCAGATTAGACATGCCATTCCGTTCAATTTTCCCTAAGGCAACGTTCATTAAGTACGCCACGCAAAAAATGCCCATTTTTAAGCCCCTTTCCTCCATCGTCAACAATTTTATATGGAGATGAAAAAATGTTTGTGTGGGTCTTTAACTGGAATATTTTTGAAATAGCAGTAAACCTGTGAAAAAGATCCAAATCGTTTTAAAACCCTGACTAACTTTATGATTTCAACAAAAAGGATTTTCGTTGAAGAAGTAAATTCTAGAACATTCTCAAGTTTACTCAAGAATTGCTCTCAAAAACTTCTTTGAGAATTTCCTCCAGGAAACTTTTATGATTAACGCTACAAATATAGATAAACATTTCGGAAAGTTTCAGCTGTGTTGATCCATTCTCTTCATCAACTATGTTTTTTTATATTTTTTTTATAACAACGATATACCAAACATATGTCAAACAATAGATTGATGAAGAAGAAGCTTATGTATTGGACAAAACAATTGCAACCAATAAATTGATCATTGAAGATCTATGAACGGACAATCTGGCAGAAAAAACAAACTTAGAAAAAATCGTGTAAATTTATGACTAAACGAATGTACATAAATGGAGCAGCCTTTGTGATTTAATAATCTGTAGCGTAGAAAATTAAATCAACCAAATTCTGCGTTGTTGTAACCCTATTGTGACCCATATCAAGTTGATGTAATATTTAAAAACGATGTAACGGGTGTTCAATAAAAAATGAGATTGATTTCGATACCTTTCTGTAATTAAAGTAAATAGCGTAAATTTTTTTTCTCTCCAAGAGAATTGCTCTCTGCACTCCCTAGAAATGGGTAGCATGTTTTTTTTTCGCTCGGGTGCTGTCAGTTCAATCGAAGACGGCGTCGAAACAGCAAGCACTCCACGAGTGTATTGTACGGTTTTACGAAACGCATGGTCATCGTGGAAAAAAGTTTACGGTAGATTACTTTTTAGACAAAAACGTGCCCGTGAGTACAGTTTACCGGATCCTGGCATCCCTGAGCGTGGAGCAGAAGGCCGGTAGCGGCCGTCCGGCGAAGATAATGACGTAGAAGAAGAAGGAAGCGTTGAAAAAGCTGTTCAACAACAAGGACGGAATGTGTTTGCGTGACGCCGGCCGACAATATCACTGCTCCCATATCTTGATTCACCGAACCCTCAAGATGGAGGACATCATCTGTCGGAAGAAGACTCGGTCGCCCGAGTACACGGACGAGCAGATAGCGACCGTGAAATCGCAATGCCGGTGGATGACGAAGAACTACCGCGGGACGTCGTTCGTGCTGGACGACGAAAGTTACTTTTCGCTCTCTAAGACCCAAATTCCAGGAAATGACAGCTACTATTCCAGCGACAAGTCGGCCACACGTCCCGAAGTAAAATACAAGTTTAAGCATAAATTTGAAAAAAAAAAGTTATGCTGTACATCGCCATATCAGAGCCAAAGCCGTGGTTCAAGCCGAGTGGTCTGGCCAACAGTCAACAAGTGTACCAGGAGGAGTGTCTTGAGTAAATGCTTCTGTCGTTCTTAAAGGAGCATCATGCGGATAGGAAGTACGTCTTCTGGCCGGACAAGGCGTCTTCCCATTACGCCAAGAAGACGCTGGAGTATCTTGAGCAAAAAAAGATACCGTAGGTGCCGAAAGAAAGGAACCCGATCAACTTGCCCCAGTGCCGTCCCATTGAGGACTTTTTTCGGCTCCCTCAGTGCCCTAGTGTACAAAATAAATTGGCGGGCCTAGGATACGAAGCAGTTGACCCCGGGGATCCGGAATTGTATCCGGGGCCCCTTCTCCAATATTCATTAACGTTTTTTTGAAGAATAAACATTATGTTTTTAATTAAAAAAAATACTGAATTCGTTGAAAAAAAATTACTGAAAGAATTCTCATTTTTTATTGAACACCCGTTAAATGTTCAAAAGATGTCAAATCTTAGTTGAAACGAATTTTTCATAGAGAAATGAATTTCCATGATTGTACTTTTTGAACCCAGCTTTATTATTAGGGGCGCTAACACATGTATGTGGTAGATTTTGATGTGAAAATGATCAATTTACATACCTCTTTTTCTCTGCGGAAACAACATTAGAAGATAATAGATCATAATTCATGCCTTGATGCGAAGTGACTATATTACAGCTGAGGAATTGATTTAGATTTGGCAACCATCACCGGCTTTCTAGTGTGCAAATCAAACGTCGATGACTGCCTAGAGTCGAGATATAACTGAAGCGCATATTATGCGAAGAAGGGAGGAGTCTTTCAGTTCACATGAATGGTCTTCTAATTTTATATGACAATGGCGAGCAACCAATACAATTTCTTAAAGTCGTATAATATTATGTTGTATAGATTGATTCGTATTATTATTTAAAATGCGTTTTTGAAATACTCTAAATAGAACATAAAGCTATGGCAGCAAACCATTACGTAGACCTAAATTGTGAGATTTTTTTAAAATGCGTTTCTTGTAGTTTTCATATTTTTTTAGTGTGCATGTGTGGTTTCAAAAACGATAGACTTTTGATTTACACGAGCTTGAAATGCCAAGGCAGGAGACTTTCGCACATCGCTGAGATGTCCAAGTAGGGGAAAATTGTTTCATTCGCCCGAACACCACCGACACAAAATATCAATCCTCGGCTGCAAAAGTATGTGAATGTGAATGTGTTTCCTACATAGAAAAAAATCGTGAATTTTAACAGACACGAAAAGTTTCCCCTCGTTCAATTGCAAGCCAAAGCAAGCGTAAACAACGAAATTGCTTTCAATCTGCTATCTGGTGATATCCGGCTTAAATTGACTTGTAATATCCTATGACTGTATGCCAAATCTAGCACTCCATATGTGCATTAGATAACACAGAAAATTACAAGTTTTTTTTCAAATGGCATGATCCAACAAGAGATGTGTCATTCAAGTGGTAATCAATTTTGAATGATGCATCAAATACAGCCCGCTATGGCAAATCATGCACGAATATGGATTTCCAGAAAAACTGACGCGGTTGATCAAAGCAACGATGGATCGAGTGATGTGTGTCGTCCGAGTATCAGGGACGCTCTCGAGTCCCTTCGAATCTCGGAGAGGGTTCCGGCAAGGTGATGGATTGTCGTGTTTGTTGTTTAACATTGCATTGGAGGGTGTGATTCGAAGAGCTGGGATAGACACGAGTGGCACGATTTTCAGGAAGTCTGTCCAACTATTTGGCTTCGCTGACGACGTTGATATCGTAGTACGTAACTTTGAGACGATGGCGGAAACGTACATCAGACTTAAGGCTGAAGCTGGTAGGATTGGGCTTGTGATTAATGCGTTAAAAACAAAATACATGAAGGAAAGAGGCTCACGAGAAGAAAATGTTAGCCTCGCACAGTTCAGATCGACGGTGACGAAATCGAGGTAGTAGACGAACTCGTGTATCTGGGCTCATTGGTGACCGTCGATAACGACACCAGCAGAGAAATACAAAGGCGCATTATGGCTGGCAATCGTGCCTACTTTGGACTCCGAGGGACGCAAGATCGAACAAAGTTCGCCGAACCACAAAGTTGACCATTTACAAGACATTAATTAGACCGGTAGTTCTCTACGGCCACGAAACATGGACATTGCTAGTCGAGGACCAACGCGCCCTTGGAGTCTTTGAACGGAAGGTGCTGCGGTGCGAATGAACCACGAATTGCACCAGTTGCTGGGAGAACCTCCCATCGTACACATCGCGTCGACTACGATGGGCTGGGCATGTCGTAAGAATGTCGGACGACAGCCCTGTGAAAATGGTTCTCGAAAACGAACCGACAGGTACAAGAAGAAGAGGCACGCAACTAGCAAGGTGGATCGATCAAGTAGAAGGCGACCTACGGACCCTCCGCAGACAGCGAGGCTGGCGAGGTACAGCCATGGACCGATTACAATGGAAACAACTTCTGTGTACAGCAGAGGCCACACCGGCCTTAGTCTGATTGGTAAGGTAAGGTATCAAATGCAGCCCTGACCTTTGTTGTAGGGTTGTTTGGATTAATTTAATAAAGATACTCATTATTTCTAAATCCATGCTATCTATGCCACAAATATATCATCATGCATTCATGTACAATTGGTTTCTTGGAATCAGTATTGTTAAATCTTCGTTATTCCCTCCCTGTGTGCGTGTGTTTTTTTTTTTTTAATTCGAAAATGTTCAGTGCAGCTGTTTAAAACGATCCTTTTTGGACCAACACAAGATAACTATCTCCAGATGGGATGATTAACCTGACGGGGAACTGAATACAATCAACTCTTCCAAAAGCTGCAAACGCAGAATCATACAAAGCTAAATAAAAAATAAACTCACCCATCAGGACCGTGCTACCCTTGGCCACGGTGAACGCCAGATATAGACCATACAGGAATCCGCCATGTAGATAGACGAAAGCGATTATGTTTCGCCACACGAGAGGAGCTTGGAAGTAGGAGCTGGTTTTACGACTATTTGTGCTGCTGTTGTTGTTGTTGCTGTCACTAGAATCAGTCTTCTGGAAATCTTCAAGCTAGATTTTACACATCGAAAGATAACATAAACGTTAGATTGGAGGGTTGTCACCGAATCGTGTGAAATTCTCCCTACCTGGACACGTGTCTTCGAGACGGCAATTGTCGCTGGTTCTGCCGCTGTGCGAACATTCAACATCGATTTGTTCGCTTTGATCTGATTGTTGTTTGGATCCTCCGGTGCTATGCAGGCCTCCGCTAGAAGAAGCGTGTTTCCAAGAACGTTTGGTGCCATCGTTGAAAACTGTGGCCGGGTACGTCTGTAGGGAAGAAATGGGACGACAAACGTGCGTCAATTACTTTTGTTGGCAGAATTAATTGAGCAAAGTGATAAAATTTGTGAAAAAGCAAGGCTAGGCAATAAATTGCTTTATAATCACCTAATCTAAGTATAGAACATTCATTTCGTTAATCGATGAAATATTCATGTAACATCATCCCTCGTTAAAAGCACCCCATCATTTATACCAATAAAATCCTTTCTGAAGACGATTTGGTCTTCCCGATGCCCACATTCCAAATTGAAAAAAAGACGTCAATCTCTGTGGAATACCAATGAATCTTGTGGTTTCGTGTCAAACCAAGTACATTTGCATCCCCTTTGTAGCATCATAATCCATGCTGCCATCGTCGCCGTCGCGTTGCGATGATAGTCATCATCGAGAATCAGGCAACGCAAATATTTCCTCCAAAAGGGTTCTTCAAGTCACAATAGGCCTCTCTGTACTCGCCAAAGCACGCAAGGCCAGTCGGACCTTCTTTTATGGTTCGATCGAAGACGGGAAGTGTACGTGAGTACAATTGATTTTCTATTTTGTAAACAATCATGATCCCAACAAACAAAGACCTGACCAACTGCCAATAAAACCACGCTTGTGGCGGGAGATGACCAATCCGAGTTATGCATAAATTAATGCTAGCTTACAGCACCTAGCAGCGCGCTTTCTTCAAACTTGGTCGCATCCTTATCGTTAATTGTCTCGCTCAGCGCAAGATCCACGATGGTACAAGAAAAGGTACAAAACGTAATAATTTCCTGACCTGCACAAATGATGAACATGAGGAACAGAAAGGGGCAAGCGACGGATCAGGCGAAAACGCTTTTGTTTGATTTTTGGCAAAAGGGAAAACGCAAAACTGGTTTACTGCTTACACTGGTCAGAGCAACCCTTGGTGCACTTCGCGGATATGTCATGCACTTTCTCCTCCTTGAGCCTTTAGATGACATGTCATACAGTATGCATGGTTCGTTCGGAATGAGACGTCGTTTATGTTGGATGCCCTCGGTTCGTTGGCAAGGACTAGTGCCCTGCTTTAGCACAGGTTTACGGCCGCGCGGTTCACTGTTGAATAATCGAGTCGATAGCGGGTACCTGGGGTCAAAGTACGCTCAAAATACGGTCGGGTGAAATCGAAAATCAGTAGGTAAGACAATTTTTTGCACGGTGCATTTTCTCTTTTGAGAAAATGCTGCAAGCCCAAAGAGGCATTGAAGGAGTGGAATTAAGCTGTTGTAAAGCAGTTAATTTTTTCATCTGTTATAAGATAGACAAACCATGAGTGGGATTTTCTATCTCAAGAGAATTTTCTCTCGAATTTCTTGAATATCCATTCTCTATTATTTATAGGCGGTAAAAATTAGGCAACAAAAGCTCAAAAGTCACTAGTGTTACGGTACTACGATGTCCGACTTGAGTGACTTTCAGGTAAAGATTATTGGAAACCACAATGCACAGATTTCGAGATTTTACTAGCATATCTCTGATTTATTGACTACCTTGGACCAGTTACACTAACATGATTAATAGCATGGAAACTTATATTCTTAATTCATCCGAATTAATGACCCTGACATGACCCATTTGGTTTGAAATGGTACAGTGGTGGCCCCGAAAGCAGTGATGGTTGTGTTGGGCCATTGAATGGTTCAGTGTTGTTCTGAGATAGTGTAGAAGCCAGATATTTTACTTGTTCTTTTGACATAGTGATGTCAATGATTTCGCAATTTAAGTTATACTGGCGCATCATTCGATTTATGGGGCCATTTCTTGCATAATTTGTTCTGTATGATTTTTCTAAGAATAATTTCCGTGTTCTAAGATGCCGGCTGGGAGTATAAAAGTTTAATTGCGAGAGTAGTACTTCTGATACGTTGTGAAATAATGTCATTGATGTAGAAAAGCATTGCAAATTCGCGGCGTTCCTTAAGTGTCTGTAAATTGATAAGCATGCAGCGTGCTTCATAAGATGGCAGTGGAAATACAGTCCAATTCAATTTCCTTAGGGCATATAAAAAAAATAGTTTTTGGACGGATTCTATGCGTTCTTCATGTATGGCATAGTACGGATTCCATACTAGGGTGCAGTATTCCAAAATTGACTTTACATATGTAATGTATAATAATTTAATGGTGTATGGATCTTGAAAATTGTGGCTGAACCTCCTAATGAAGTCCAGCATGCTATTTGCTTAACTTATAATAGTGTTGTAATGTTCTACAAAAGTGAGTTTAGAGTCTAGGATAGTGCCTAAGTCCCTTACTATTTTGCATGTTTCTACTTTTTGGTTTCCTAAAAATATTTCCGTACGAGGTGTTTTGATTTTTCTGCTAAATGCTATTGAGTTACATTTTGTCACGTTAAGTTAAAGTAAGCTTTTGCTGCACCATGAGTTGAATAAGTTAATTTCGTTCTGGAATTCTTCTGCGTCGCTATAATTATTGATTTCCATAAAGAGCATCATGTCACCTGCATATATGAGTATTTGGATTTTTTTATGTATGTGAACCTGCCCCCATCCCCCCCCCCCCCCCACCCAGCGAGGTAACGGAGATAGGGT
This sequence comes from Aedes koreicus, assembly GCA_024533555.2. Classification (NCBI taxonomy): domain Eukaryota; kingdom Metazoa; phylum Arthropoda; class Insecta; order Diptera; family Culicidae; genus Aedes; species Aedes koreicus. Next base: position 684,374 of record JAHHFK020001352.1, read on the forward strand.
CTGAAAGTTTATTATGAAAACGAACAATTTGTTTGCGATGCGTTAAATATGACTGGAGCTAATTCAACAGTCCAGGTTCCATTCAAATTTTTTGCAATTTGAAGAGTAATAATGGTATGTCGATTCGGTCAAATGCTTTACTGAAGTCAGTGTAAAGGGCTTCTATGTGCTTGTCATTGTCCATTGCATTCAAAATAAAAGTTACAAAATTCAAGAAGATTAGAAGTAGTTGACCGACCTATGAAGTGTTTACATAATTGAAGAAATTCTTGGGGCATGATTTGACTTCAGTTTCGACTTTACGATTATATTCTTCCTGTGCAGAATTGATGGCTGTGTTAATTTGTTTACATATGTCATAATAATTTTGCAAATTTGTGCTAGAGTTTTGCTTTTTACATAATTTATGTGTTTTTTGACTTAGGACTTACGTCTCTCTTTTCTATTCCTGTATAGGGGCGCCGTTCTAAAAATTCTGAAATCGCAAGCGTTACGCGGGTTTGGAGACTTTGAACGATAATGTCTCCTCTCTGGCCCATTGAAATTTTACTTATCGTATTTCATTCGAAAGGTAGAACATCAAAGCTGGATCCCGGTTGATAACTAAATTCATTACATTTGTTTAAACTAATTAAACAGTACTTAAAAGAAAAATGTCTAAACGCAAAACGCTATTGGTCGAAAATGACATCATGTTTACGCCTTGCTCTGATTGGTTCATACAGCCACGGTTTTTCCGTGCCAGCGATTATCGAACATGTGAGGACGACCGACCAATCATCAGTTCTCGCTGTGCATCCGCATGCGACAGACGTGTTTGCGGAGCACGTTGGTAGAAAACGCTGCCCGTGAACACAAGAAGACCAGACCAAGAAAAATCATCCACGTCACCTGCAGCCTTCCATCCGCAACGACGAGGAGCTGAACAAACTTTTCTCCGGTGTGACCATTTCACAGAGTGGTGTCCTGCAGCCCAAGAAGACTCAAGAAAATTTCAATCGCGAACCATGCTATCAACTAAAATCCGTCTTTTTCAGGACGATCAAATCAAGTTGCCAACTAAAGAGTATGTTTGATAGAAATTTCTCTTGAGCTCATCGAATTTTTATTACCACGCACCGGCTCAATATGGCGTTGAAAAAGTGGTCAAGTGGTTAGCGGCGTAGCTCGTCGTTCAAGTGGTTGCCCTGAAGTTAAGGGTTTGATTCCCGCTCCTTCCTGTGGAACTTTTTGCAAAACGAAAATGTCCAAACTGGTCCACTTGTTAGGTTAAGTTGTTCGTAATTCGCTATACAACCCAAACAATGAAAAATTAAACGTGTGAGTGAGGTTGTGCGCAGTGATATTTAGTTGATGAGTAAGAAGAGATGGGTGTCCGAAAGTCAGATGGCTCACAAAAAAAAAATACCATTTACGAATGGAATACGAACCATGATCGTCAGCGCCGCGGCTCTTGATGGCAACCATTGAGCCACTTTGACAAAGTAAGAGCAAGGGGAATAGAAACCCAACAGTTAGTTCTCTTTGCGAGGAATTCGGGGTACAGCAATGAAGCAAATGGACATATTTTCCATCAAGCTGTGTGCAATCTGTCGCTATCACACACTTGCATGGCTTGGTTTATTTCATAAAACGCTTTGTCGATGATCAGTGAGAACCAAAATAGAACACTTCACGGCGGCAATACAACAGTAACCAATTGCGTTGCGGCATTTTGTGATATCGACTCATCCATATTGTATATTGATATGTTGGTGATGATTGAATAAGGATCCTAGAGCGATAAATTTGTTTCGAGCTATTTTTGCTTGCCAGTCGCTTGCACACACTTGCATGGCTTCATTTGTACCATAAAACGCTTTGTGGATCAAAATGGGCAAAATTGCCTTTTCTGAATCATGCGGATTTTTCAAGATATGATTGCAAATACTACTATTGCATTTTTTTGCCACCTTTTCAACTTTTGGGTGTATGTTAAATCTTCAGTCTGTACAATCTAGAGTTGAAGACGGTGTAAATGCCTATTTTTATCGTAGTACACGTGCCGCCAAACACTCAGGCTGTCCTGCAGCCCAAGAAAACTGATAAGAACATTTCAATCGCGAACCATGTTCCCTCCGTAAACACAGGATCCATTTCACACTAACAAGCACGATGGACATTTTAGCGCCAACATTTGATTAGGAAGAATCTGCTTTTGTAAACAAACACTTTTTCGGCTAATTTATCGGAAGTTGAATACAATTCCTTCAAATTGAATATATCAGCGGATAGAGATAAAGCTCCTCTTCCTTAAAGAGCGCCTAATTTTTATTTGTGACCTTTTGTTCAAGAGCAAATGACTACGAAAGCCATTGTTAACAAAAGCAAATTCGCCCTAATCTAATGTTGGCGCTGATTTAACAAACAAAATATCATTAACAGCCGAACTGCAGTTTCTATAAATTTTCGTGGAGAACCAATAGCGGAAGAAGAACCGGAGGCTCACACACCAATAGCATAGGGTTTCATGGTTCTATAGACTGAATAAAATATAGTAGAAATTTATTAATTCGATGACATCAATTTCTTCACATCAACAAGCAGTCCTACGTCAACTTTGCAGTTTTGTCACTGACATAACTCACCCTTTAGTTTTGTTTTTAGTTCTTTAAATGTTTCAAATGTGGATTGAACCACACTGGTAATTTATTGCTTTGGGTTCGCCTTCTTCTTTTCATTGGTTTCTGAAATAAGGTACTGAATAATTGAATGAAATTTACCTACTTCATTGTTGACACTTCCTTCAATACTTATTATGTTCTGCCTACAAACAATTGTACATAGTCTACGTTTTGCTTCTTCGTAATTTGCTTTATGATATTCCAGCACTTCCTCGAATTCCCAGTCGCTGGGGAAAGGAGTATTATGTACGAAGATTTAATATTCAATTGCTGTGTGAAATACTTCATTCTTCCATAAAGGTGACAATGAAGTACTCACACAAAAGTCTTCAGTGCAGTTCGTAGTCAACCACGAAGTCCTTGCTTCATACTTTTGACAGTTGCATGTGTGGCATTGAATACGAAGGTAGTTTCACAAATAGTCAAAACAGGACTGGCAAATTTCATTTTCCATGAAAAATCTCATACCGAAATACACCTGATAATCTCATCGGGTGAGAAAACAATGATTGAGATTTCTTCAAAATATCATCGATTTTATCGTCATCACTGTATTTTGGTCATCGCTTTTACTAGCACGTTTATTGATATTACTAGCTGAACCCGGTGCGAGCGCTGCTACGCTTGCAACTAAATGAATGAAAATTAAACAGAACTTGTTTAGGGTTGTTTTTCGGAATGAGTTTTTTTTTCTTGCCTATAGACTGTTCCAATAATTATAAACGCTTTACTGTCGATTTACCAAATTTGAGTGCTGTGACGCGTTGGGATAAGGGGTAATTGGTTTCATCCTAGGATATCTCGAGAGCCTCACCAGTTAGGACATATCAGTCTTGAGTAAACTTGTCCTAGTGGCCAAGCCCTTCCTATAGGAAGTTCACACAAGTTCGGAATTCGGTCATCACACGGCGCTAGTGTGCATATAATCTACTAGTCTAGGTGGCCAGGAATGTTGGGATTTTGAAGCATAACTGATTTTTCTTATCAATGGAAACCAGTGGAAGTCAGATATGTTTGGTGCATACATGCATTGTGTTTTCCTAGCGTAAATTCATATAATCTGGAATCCGGGAATGCAATCAGTTAGTGGAGGAGAAGAATGCAGCACGGGCGAGAATGCTGCAACACGGAATTTGGAACGGTATAGACAGGCACGGAATAGACAAAATTCTATTCTTCGAAGGAAAAAGCGCCAGAAGGAAGATCGAGACCGCGAAGAAATGGAAGCTCTGTACCGTGCTAGCGACACACGCAAATTCTATGAGAAATTGAACAGCTCGCGCAAAGGCTACGTTCCACAAGCTAAGACAAGATTGAAAGTGGCACGGTAATAAATCTAGGAACACGCGCAGAAGATGACAGGACCCCGACCCCAACCCTTCAGGAAGTTGAGGAAGAAATAGGTCGGTTGAAAAATAACAAAGCCGCTGGTGTTGACTAACTCACAAGCGAGCTATTAAAATACGGTGGAGAAGCACTGGCCAGAGCGCTGCACTGGGTAATTACCAAGATTTGGGAGGAGAATCCCCATCCCATCTATATAAAAGGGGACAATCTGGATTACTGCAATTATCGTGCGATCACGCTACTGAGCGCTGCCTACAAGTTGTTCTCCCAAATGTTATGACGCCGCCTGTTACCAATTGCAAAGGAGTTCGTGGGGCAATACCAAGCGGGATTCATGGATGCCCGCGCTACTACGGACCAGATTTTCGCGATTCGGCAAGTGCTGCAGAAATGTCGCGAATACAACGTGCTCAAACATAATCTTTTCATCGATTTCAAATCAGCGTATGATACAATCGATCGAGACCAGCTATGGCAAATCATGCACGAATATGGATTTCCGGAAAAACTGACGCGGTTGATCAAAGCAACGATGGATCGAGTGATGTGTGTCGTCCGAGTATCTCGGAGAGGGTTACGGCATGGTGATGAATTGTCGTGTTTGTCGTTTAACATTGCACTGGAGGGTGTGATTCGAAGAGCTGGGATAGATACGAGTGGCACGATCTTCAGGAAGTCGGTCCAACTATTTACCAACTATTCACCAACGACGTTGATTTCGTAGCACGTAACTTTGGGACGATGGCGGAAACCAGCATCAGACTTAAGGCTGAAGCTGGTAGAATTGGGTTTGTGATTAATGCGTTGAAAACAAAATACATGAAGGGAAGAGTGAGTCTCGAGAAGACAATGTTAGCCTCCTACCACGAGTTTAGATCGACGGTGATGAAATCGAGGTAGTAGACGAATTCGTGTATCTGGGCTCATTGGTGACCGCCGATAACGACACCAGCAGAGAAATACAAAGGCGCATTATGGCTGGCAATCGTGCCTACTTTGGACTCCGTAGGACGCTAAGATCGAACAAAGTTCGCCGAACCACAAAGTTGACCATCTACAAGACATTAATTAGACCGGTAGTTCTCTACGGCCACGAAACATGGACATTGCTAGTGGAGGACCAAAGTGCCCTTGGAGTTTTTGAACGGAAAGTGCTGCGTACGATCTACGGTGGGGTGCAGATGGAAGACGGAACGTGGAGGAGGCGAATGAACCACGAATTGCACCAGTTGCTGGGAGAACCTCCCATCGTACACATCGCAAAAATCGGTCGACTACGATGGGCTGGGCATGTCGTAAGAATGTCGGACGACAGCCCTGTGAAAATGGTTCTCGAAAACGAACCGACAGGTACAAGAAGAAGAGGTACAGGTACAAGAAGAAGATGCGCGCAACGAGCAAGGTGGATCGATCAAGTAGAAGGCGACCTGCGGACCCTCCGCAGACAGCGAGGCTGGCGAGGTACAGCCATGGACCGATTACAATCGAAACAACTCCTGTGTACAGCAGAGGCCACGCCGGCCTTAGTCTGAGGGCAGGTTCTTATTCCGCCTCATTTGGGGCATCCTTTTGCTCGATTGCTTGCATTTTTGACCATTTGCTCAGTCTTGTTTTTGGAAGGATCCTTTGTATGGGAATAAGTGATGTTGCATGACAATCCATCCAACCCGTTTTTTACAGTTACATAAAATAGATTACATATGAAATGAACTTAGGCCAGAGTGTCCTAACTAAATTAGGCATGAGTGTCGTTCTAAAATATACTATCAAATTTTCAGTACGGCAAACTAAGGTCAATCAAAGCATACTTCGGAGCCCAAAGTTAGTACAGTTACAAGCTATAATGCGTATTTATATCTCTTTGATAGTGTTGTTGCCGTGAGCCCGGATATACGTGAGCAGTGTTGCCAGATATACAGATTTTTCTGCAATTATACAGATTTTTTATGTATTTTAAACTAATAATCTGTACATACAGGTACAGGGGGAGGGGGGGTATCAATACAGATTTTTATACATATTCCTTATGCTTCAGAAAGTGCGTATAGATTTTGTGAATCGATGGACGACGAAATATTTGCTAGATGACTTTAAACAGCTTCCGGGTATGCCAAGTATTTCCGGACAAAGAAGGTATCATATTCCCCAAGAAGTATTTGGTTTGGCAGGACATAAGTAGTTGTGGTCGAAAATCCGAAAAGTTTCGTCTCTATAGGCACTATCAACATGAATATGTACGAGAAAGGATGTCTGCAAAAATGGTTGCTACCGTTTATAAGAAGCCACAACTCTCCAGCTCTGTTTTGGTTTCTCGTCATTATGCCAAATTCGCCCTAGAATGGTATAAGGTAGAAAAGGTCAAATTCGTCCTGAACTTTGCACGATAGAATAATATTGGGCTCTGTTTAAGCGGAAACTTTTTGAAACTAAGAAAAAAGCAAATGGGATCGACGATATTAAGAGAAGATGGAGAACCGTCACCGCTAGCGTATCTGAAGACACTGTACGGAATCTGATGGTGGGTGTACCACAGAAAATTCGAAAATTATACAGAAAGAAGGATTATCATCTCAATCAACTGTTCTTACTGTATATATAACTCTATTATACAGAATTAAACAATCGGCTTTGTTGAATTATGTCTAGATTGTTTTGGCTGAAGTTATTTTAGTGTCCGAAATTTAACGTGGAGGGGTTTTTTTTTTTGGGGGGGGAAGGGGAACCCACATCTCTTTTTAAATATATTAGTATTAAGCATTAGCATTGACGTTTGCACACCTCGTGGATGGAGGTACGATGAGGAATAATTTGTTGAAGACATTGCATGTCACCATGAAACGGATCTAGTTACTGATACGTTTCTTCACGCAATAATCTCCACGAAAAGACTCCTCGATTGCTAACCTGGCCACGTCCATGCAACCGTTGGAGATAGGGAGGATTTGGTATCTACCTTAAGAAGACACGGGGAACCCACGTTGCCTTCAGTAGATATCAAAGGAAAAGGGAAATGAATAGTCGGAGAGTATAGTTATACAGAATGCCCTGTTTGGTGTACAGAACAAAAAAAAAATTTAAAAATGGTCGTTGGGAGCATCTAGTCTAAGAAGGTTAAGTGATGCTCCATTTCTCTTCAAACTGTTGTGACTGAAGCATTAACTATAGTCCTAGCCCCTATTGGCTTATGGTTATAGCGCCATTACTCGCTCTCTGAAATGAGAAGAATGTCTAAGAATATATGTACGTGTGGTGGAAGAGAACTTATCAGATTTCAGATTTCACGGATTGACTACGTGGTAACTATTGTTCATAGAAATAAAATATATATTTCGTACTAGTTCATCCAAATTTTATAGGTTACTTAATGAAACTGAAAACTGATCTTTCTTACATGTTTTATAAGGCTCAACTTATCATTATCCTAAGGTAGTTTGGTTAAGTGAAGTCGCGATTAATTACGCGCAAAGCCTAGAAGCACATGAGGGAACCACTAGTCTCTTTTAAATCGTACCAAAATCAGTAGCCGCAACAGCAATTGCTATAAAGCAGTCATACAAATTTGATGTGAGCTAATTGTATGTGGGCGACCCCAGTGACATGCATCCATATACCTCTCACGGTAAAGTCACAAGTTTGATTCTCATCTCCGAACAATTTACTAAGAACCAAAAAAAAAAGCGATAAAGTGACTATAAGGAGAGTTGATCCATCCCGAAGCTGAGAACCTTTACCGTTCATTTGTAAATCTTACGTGATCACTGTCATTTTAAAAGAAACATATCTCTACAATCATAATTCACGACATACATGACCTTCTCATAAATTTCATATCCCTATCACTGTGCCAACTTTAAATCTCATGCGGTAGTCACCATCAAACGATTTGCTCCCGCTCATCCCCTCATCAACACACACACAGCCGATCATCACGCGAATGCTAGAGCCGTCATTTAATTGCAATTACAAGCTCATAAGCAGTCGTCAACTCCCTCGTGGGCAAAACGTGACCAGTTATACCTTCGACACCCAGCCCTCGGAACAACTCTATGATTAGTCAAACAGCAAAAAAAAAACCTTACAAACCTGGTCTACATTCTACAATCGATCGCAATCGGACTTTCATTCCTTCTTCTCTCGCGATTCTAGCAGTTCAACTCCATGCAAGTCCATACGCAACGCACACACCTTCCTTCTCCGAGCTTACCCGAGTTGTTAGTAGAAAGTGAAATTGAAATATGCTAATTTATGTGGTCGGTACAATGTCAAGTGCAGCTATCATGCTGCTAACACAGAGGCCTATTCGCTTGCACAACTTAGGTCATACCTATGCAACGCATACCGATAGGCAGCGACTAGAGCTAAACATCTGTTCTTCAACACTTCGATGCAAGAGCGGCGGAGGCGGCAACGACAGTGGAAGCACAATTTGCATCAAAGGCCCGGCTTTTTTGCACCATCGCTGCACCGTGCCGTCCACCTTCTGTGTGTCGAGTAGCAAGTACATGTCAATATCAAGATATCATTAGGGCGAAACTTGTGTATACAATGTTATCAACTTCTCGCAAAAAGCTCCTCTAAATATGCGGCACTGGTTGAGAGAGGAAACATTAATTAGTGAGTCACACACGTAGTTTACCAGCGCTCTCACCCTTTTGATATGTTGGAACTGACCTATCACAATAGTGGCTAAAGTTGGCTAATAAAACACGAATCGAGTGCGCTACCTTACACCAGTAACCTGCCTTGCCTGTAGGAGGTATGCGTTTCATAGTCAAGTTCAAGTTCTCAGACAATCTTGAATGTTTTGTTGATGTTGGCTGATACGAAGCAGTTTTTTCACGTGGGTTCACTATTGATCTGTTGGGTTGGGTGATTTAGAAAATTTCCCATTAAAATTGAGGAAGGTGGAATTTGATTCAGCGCTTAAGGCATCCCAACGTATCAAACGTCTTTATTATATTTTTAAATCAAGCGCTACGGATATTAGTGATTTAATGTTCCTCTTATCTTCATAGCCAACGAAAGTGTGTTTTCCCGGAGTTGGATAGATGCATATTCAACTTTCAAAAATATAAATAACCTTTAATCTCTATTATCTCTATCAGAACACCAACATTTCAGGAATTCAGTGTCTGATAAAGTAAAACCAGTCCATCCATTTAACAACACGAGATTTATATTTGGAAACGTGAATTCATAATAAATTTCTACGCGTTTCCAGAGCCGGTCCAGCGTTTAGTAAGTACAACTCGTACATTGTCGTACATGTTTCTGCTACAGATGGCTATCGAAATTAATTACCTTTTATACGTACGTTAGATTAGCTGATGAGTGACAAATTGTTGAGAATTTGTCATAACTTGAACACCCCTTTTTATGCAAGCCTGGCCTACTGATTTCATTTGGCCGAAAATATATAGAAACGCCTGGTGGACCCGCATAAGCTTTCACACGAACCTAACACAGCTTCGCAAAATGTACCGGAAGAATGTCGTTCGACAGGTATCAGTACACTGCAACTTTCGAGTACCCATTAGTGGGTTAAAAAATTCTCATATTTTGCTAGTATATGAAGCTGTCAAAAGATGAGTATTGAAGCATTTCAAATAATGCTTTTTAAATACGAATTTTCTATTCTTGCTAAAGCTTGAGAGCATGAATATCGTAAAAAATATATTTTTCTTGGTTTGGGGGGTACGGGGGTATTTTCTTTTGTGGAAAAAACTTTTTTTTTTTGTTTTTTTGTTTTTTTTTTTTTAGGTTTTAGATAAAAAAAAAAAAAAAAAAAATAATTTTGGAGGGGGGAAAACAACCAGTACGGATGTTTGTTCATTATGTTTGTTGTTTTTTCGTCTTTTCTGTGCGTCGTTCACTATACTCTAATTTTTTTTTTTTTTATTTTTTTTTTTTTTTTTTTTGTGTGTGTGTTTTTTGGTATTATATTTATTTTTTTGTTTTTTGTATTGTGTGTTGTGTGTTGTTGGGAAGAACTGCGTGTCTGTCTTTTTGTGTTTTCTCATATGACGAATTTCACGCCAACTCATCCAGTGTTTGGCAGCACCCTCTCAGAAACCAATGAAACTTTGTGGGTGTGTAGACTATGTCTTTTTCAAGCAACTTTGCATGCTTTGCTTTTTCAAAATTTATCTAGACTACCATTTGAAAAGGGCTTAAGTTTTTTGATCGATTTTTTTATATCAACATAGCTCAAGAAGGAAAAGACTTACAAAAAAGTGATGCATGGGTGACTTTTGGAAAATTGTTTAAACTTTTATGAAAAGTATTTAAAAAATTGTAAAATCGATTCCTACACACTAAAAAACTATATTTTAAAATTTAAAGTCAATTTGTAAAATATAGCTATCTTAGAATTAGAAGATTTATTTTTTATAAAGGCAATATAATTGTCTTAAAGTTCACCATACATTGCAAGATGGGCACTTTTAAGGAAAAAAAGTTTTTCTAACAACAAATTTTTAATGTCAACATAACTCAACAAGGAAAAGACTTACAAAAAAGAGATGTATGGGTGAATTTTCGAAAATCGTCTTAGCTTTTATGAAAAATATTGTAAAAATTGTAAAATCGATTCTTTCACACTAAAAAAAAATATTTTAAAATTTAAAGTCAATTTGCAAAATATGACTATCGTTGAATTGGACGAATTTTTTTTAAATAAATGCAATATAATTGTCTAAAAAATCGCCATACATTGCAAGATGGGCACTTTCAAGGAATTTTTTTTTCTTACAACAACTTTTTCATGTCCTATTTTTACCGTGTATTACGCAAACTCGTCTAGTTATGGTCTTCAACACCCCTATAGGATCCAATAAAATTTAGCAGTCATAAAGAATTGAATGTATTGAACATTTGGTAAACAACAATAATCATCTAGACTAACATTTGAAAAGGGTCAACAACATTAAATTTCCCTTTACATCAGTAAAACAGAACCAAAAGTATACGTTTAAGTACAAGTCATTCATAACTGCGTGTTCGGATATTCCTATTTTTAGGGGTGATTAAAATATGACTTTGTATATCTTTGGGGGGGGGGGGTTTACGGGGTGGAAGGAAGGTCAAGATTTGTTACAGAATGTGTAAAAGGTATGGGAAAAATTGTGATAGAAGGGGGCTGATAAATCTAAAAAAGGAGCATATTTGAGTCGTCTTTAAATGGTTGATGTACCTTGTGATCAAAAAGTTCCGGTAATTTTCAATTTAAAAACCCCCCCTTTTTTTTTCGGTAAAATTTTAGGGGGAGAGGCACAAGGTCGGGATTGGGCCAAAGGGGGGGGGAAATAATCTTTATTTTTGTTGTGACAACGCTTTTGGGGGGCGAAAAAAACGCCCCGGGGGGTTTTTTCCACGGAGAAAAAAAAGGCGAACCGGGGGGGGGGGAAGTGGGTGGGACCGGATCGGCGGCGGGAACACCCGCACAGGGGCAAACCGCGGGGGGGGGCCTATGCACAAACCCGCATTTGGGTGGGGCACAACACTAAAAAAAAGCCCGGAAAAGGGGGGGGCAGCCGCGGCGGGCGACCACCACCCCCACCACCGGAAACGCTCCCGTGAAGAATTTAGTTATGGAAAACCGCTCAATTAGCATTCGGGAGATAGCTGCACTCCTTGATATCTCATTTGGATCGACCGAACACATTTTGACGGAAATTCTGGGCATGAAACGCATTGAAGCACGACTTGTTCCAAAAGAGCTGAATTTTTTGCAAAAACAGCATCGAGTTGAGGTCGCTAAACAGATGATTGCGAACGCAGATAGCGATCCCACATTCATGGAACGCATCATAACTGGTGATGAAACGTGGGTATATGAATTTGATATGCTCACAAGTCAACAATCGTCCGAATGGCGCGCCGAAGATGAGCCGAAACCAAAAAAATCACGACAAAGTCGCTCCAAAATTAAAGTTTTACTGACCGTTTTCTTTGATTTTCGCGGTGTCGTCCATTCTGAATTCCTTCCAGAAGGTCGAACGGTTAACAAAGAGTATTATTTACAAGTTATGAGACGTTTGCGTGAGGCAATTCGAAAGAAGAGGCCAGAATTGTGGCGCAATAATTCGTGGGGCGCGCCTTGGGGTGGGGGGGGTGGGGAGGGGTGGAAGGGGGGGGGGGGGGGGGGGGGGAAAATAAAGTTTGTGGTATATCCATTTAAAGACGATTCAAATATGACGTTATATGAATTTTCAAAATACTGTTGCTGTCAATGAAAACTCATAGGTTTATTGGTATGGGTTTTATTTTATTTATTTTTTATATGTACATCTTCACGTATTAGTAAATAACACAGCTTCATATAGTAAATTTATAAATCTTTCACAAACAAAGTGATTTTCTTTGGATTATCCTTTGAATCAGAAAACCTTTTAGCTGAAATTTGATTTTCTGAAATAGGTACAAAGCAATGAACCTGTGTACGTGGCTATAGAACTTCTCATGTTCTTCTTACATTTTTGCATACTGTTCAGCTGATATGAAGCAGAAATTTAGTTTTGTAATACTTTTATTTGACTCTTCAACTGCCCAGTCATATAGTTCTCGAGGAGTTTGGATTGTGTTTCCATAATCTTGAGCAAGGCTTGCTCTCTTTGCCATTCGCTTGAGATTACCACCAATAGCATTACATGGACCTTTCGCATGAGACGGTCCAATCCATACATGGACTTGAAATTGCACACGCTGGTAAAGTTCTTTTTGTTCTTGTAATGGGCCGCTGCTCCATCTGACATGAAAATATTTTTTGAGCATTATATTGAATTTTGTTTAATGAAATCTATCTGAAGTTTGATATAAGCAACTGAACTGCTATTGAGTCATGGGTCAATACTTGAGATATTATGATAAAGCTTTTGTTTTCCAATTAACTATCCTTCTTGTAATATACTTCAAAGGTTTGGTAATAAACAGGATCAATCACCTGATTTGATTGTATTATCGCTAAAATTTAAAATTATTAATAACTTAAAAATAAGCCCTTTCCAAATAGTGGCCTTGATTTTTCAAACATTCAAGGTCCCTTAAAAAATCCAAATTGTCATTAAAATTTAATTTAATTTGCTTCTGTGAGGTATTAGGACCAAATTATAAGACGAGTTGGCGCGATACACGGTAAAAATTGGACATGAAAAAATGTTTGTTAGAACATTTTTTTTCCTTAAAAGTGCCCATCTCGCAATGTATGGCGAACTTTTAGACAATTATATCGCCTATATTTAAAAAAAAAAATTCATCAAATTCTAAGGCAGCCATACTTTGCAAATTGACTTTAAATTTTAAATATTTTTTTTAGCGTGTAAGAATCGATTTATAATTTTTATAATTTTTGTCATAAAAGCTCAGACAATTTTCTAAAAGTCACTCATACATCACTTTTTTGCAAGTCTTTTCCTTGTTGAGGTATGTTGACATGAAAACTTTGTTGTTAGAAAAACTTTTATTCCTTAAAAATGCACATCTTGCAATGTAAAGCGAACTTTTAGAAAATTATATTGCCTTTTGTAGAAAAAAATTTCGTCCAATTCTAAGATAGCCATTTTCTACAAATCGACTTTAAATTTTGAAATATTTGTTTTTAGCGTGTAAGAATCGATTTTACAATTTTTACAAGTTTTTGGCGAACTTTTAGACAATTATGTCGCCTATATTTAAAAAAAAAATCATCAAATTCTAAGGCAGCCATACTTTGCAAATTGACTTTAAATTTTAAATATTTTTTTTAGCGTGTAAGAATCGATTTTACAATTTTTACAATTTTTTTCATAAAAGTTTAAACGATTTTAAAAGTCACCCATTACTTTTTTGTAAGTCTTTTCCTTTTTGAGTTATGTTGATTTAAAAAAATCGATCAAAAAACTTAAGCCCTTTTCAAATGGTAGTCTAGATAAATTTTGAAAAAACAAAGTATGCAAAGTTGCTTAAAGAGACATAGTCTACCCACCCACAAAGTTTCATTGGATTCTGAGAGGGTGCTGCCAATCGAGAAGACGAGTTGGCGTGAAATTCGTCTCATGCATTATAACTCAAGAGTTATAACTTCATACTCATTAATAAAGTATCTTAGTATCTTCTCACGAGTCACCATGGCCTAGTGAGATCAACCACAGATTCAATAACAACTCTTACTTAAAATTCAGGATCGAATCCCATGCCAGAAACATTAAAAAAAACGCTGGACAACTCCACGCGGTTGTGCTTGTTTTTCTATTACATTTCCAGACGCTATATATAGATCTGTCAAACTACCAGAGAAACTTTTCTTTTTAATTAGAAACAAAATATTCGTTGCTCTTTGTATTGTTTTCGTACAATGCACGAATATTCTTTCTGTGCCAACAAATGCTTCGTGCTTTTAACAGTTGTATGCGTGGCATTAGCTACAAAGGTTGCTTCATAAAACGTACAAATCACTTTCGTTGCAGAAAACAACGAATAGATTCGTTAGTCCTACCTTCCTAAATCATTCTCAAAATTCGAGTTTTTATCCGATTATCCCCAAATTTTCAGGGAGTAAAACGAAACAATTAAAATTTGGCATTATTCACTTAATTTATTTCACCTTTATATTCGAATGCGAGAACCTTGGCCTTAACCCCAGCCATAAGGTCAGAATCGACAGTTTTTTGCATATTAACCCATGCTTCCTTCATTGTTTCTACATTCTTCACCACTTTAGGTCGTTTCAGAAAGTGCTCCTTCATAATGGCCCAGTATTTTTCTAATGGGCGCATTTCCGGAGTGTTTGGAGGGTTCAGATCTTTCGGCACAAAATCGACATCATTCGTCTTATACCACTCTAGCACGTCCTTCGTGTAGAGGCATGATGCCAAATCCGGCCAGCAGATCGTCGAACCGTCGTGAGCCTTCGGGAGAGGGAGAAGCCGCTTTTGGAAACACTCTTTCAAATACACTTGTCCATTCCTGGTGCCTGCGGTATCGAAAGGTGTATGCCGCTTTCCGCAAGTACATATTGCTTGCCAAATTAAGAACTTCTTGGTGAACTTCGACATCTTCTGTGTCCAGAGTTTCTCGGGAACATCACACTTATCCTTGGCAGTCAGGTGACATACAGCTTTCCTGGAATCTGGTCGAAGTCCACCTTCACATATGTCTCGTCATCCATTACGCAGCAGTGTGGTTTCGTTAACTCCTGGTCGTACAACTTCCGGGCATGACTTTTTGCAACCGTATTCTGTTTTTCGTGACGGTTTGGGCACTTCTGAATCTTAAACGTACGTAGTCCATCTGACTTCGAGTTTGCACGATGGTCCTTCCTCAGCACGAAAACTTTTAGCCACATCTCGAACTGAGGCGTTCGGTTTCCGTTCAAAGGCCCCAAGCACGCGTTTGCGATCGTTCTCGTTGACCAGACGGCTTTTTTTCGGATCTTCGCTTCCGATCAACAGTCAGACGTTCCACCGCCCAGTCCGATATTTATTCAATTTAAAATTTTCCTTCTCCAACTTTGTGCCATCAAAAATTTTTTAAGCATTTTTTGTTTTTAGCATTTCTGGTGATAAAAAAATGTAAAATTAAAAAATTTTGGAATTTAAAAAAAATTGGTGGGGGGTTGTTTTGTTGGTTGTGGGGGGGGGGGGGGGAGGGGGGGGGGGTGGGTGGGGGTGGAGGTGGGGGTGGTGGGGTGGTGGGTGTGTTTTTGGTGTGTAATATTAGAGCAATTTTAATGTGTGCGGATTTTAAACGGTACACCCTTTAAGATCAAAATGCGTACATTTTTACCTACACAGAAAAAGAATAGTGATGTTGTTGGTGGGGAATTTTTTGTTTGGTGTTTACCTTATAATGATGGGTTTTCAAAAGATGTACACGCTAAGAAAAAAAAAGCTCAACGTTGAGTTCTGTGAGGTTACCAGTTGGATGAATTAAAAACTTGATGTAGGTTGAATTCACCCAACTAATAAGTAATGACAGATATACTCATATATAGGTTTTTCTTGTATTAGATGTTTATATCACACTCTTAGAAACTAACACCGAACTCGGTTCAACTTTCTACCAAACCACATCGGTTACCAACAAGAAACCGAATAAATCGTTTATATATACTGTTTTCGGGTGTATTTTTTGAGTCAAACCCGAATTTTGGTAACTATATGATATATTTGACAGATAAAAATAAAAGATGAACCGAACAGTACGGTAAAGCAGGTATATTCAAGAGTCCGGCACACGAAAACCGAGAATATTCGATAAACTGAACCGAGTATTCGCTGAATATTCTTAAACGTCAAACACTTCTCTTCGAATCAACTAGGCGGCGGCTATGTCTACCGAAAAACTCGGTTATTTTAGCTGACTCGATAAGGTCTGAAAATCCGCAGCCATTCAAATGGAAGCAATTCGATTTCTGCCCTAATAGATCCATAGATGACTATTTAACTGTACTTGAGGATGTCATTGGCTCTCATCTGGGGAAGCATGGTGACGCTGTCTTTCTCGAACGTCGAAAGCACGACCATGCGTGGCGATTTCCCATCCTTAAGTCTCTTGAGGAATGGAGAATCAAAGGTCGCATGGGTCGCTATGTACAAAGCTTTCTGACGGGTCGAAGATTCAGGGTCAGCATTGGCAATAACCGATCTGAGCTGAGATCTCAAGAAAATGATATTCCTCAAGAATCAGTGGAACCTCATCTGTTTTCAAAAGCTTTTCCCCTACACCGAAAAAAAATGATGAATTTCAAATTTTCCCTCTTTCATTTGTAAGCCATAGCAAGCGTAAACAACGAAATTGTTTGCAATCTTTCATACAAAAGACTAGATTCAGGCGTTCTCTGGCTAAAGTTTAGAAGAAATATCCCATTAACTTATGCCAAATCTAGCATTCCATTTATGTACATTAGATAACGCAGAAAATGACATGTTTCTTTCAAACAGTGTGTGCAGATAATCTCCCGATTCTTGTTTTTCATTACTACTATTCTTTGGCTAGAACAACATTGGAGACCCCTGTCAATATAGTCTCTGGATGTTCCGATAAACATGGATTTATTTTATCCCCTGAAAAAATATTCAATTGTCATTATGGACGATGACCTTACATTTTGGAAGATTTTAAACAAATTCCCGGACTAGTTTTCCATACTAACATGGTCATAAATGCAACACCTGAATATTTCGGGACAAAAATTCGGTCAAAATATCCAGAATAATACCAGATTTATCAAGACATTCGAGTGACAGAAAAATAAATCATTCATTACCACTGGCAAAATCAACAAGGTAATTTACCAGAAGGAGTACTGGCAATAACGATTGCTGCATTTCGTTCGAAGCCTCAATGATTTGCTTTGATCCGATTTTATGCCGAGTCACTATGCTAAAACTTTGATGATGTGGCCGATAAAGCCAATAAAGTTAATAGCGTACCAAAAGCTGCCAATCCTCCCAGTAGTTCTAAGTCACGCCCAATCTGGTATTGAAAGATATTGGGCCTTGATGCAGCGGAAATTTTCCGTAAAGAGGCAGAAAGTTAAATATGCCATACATTTCCAACAAATCTGGACCAGAGCTACCTGCAAGGTTTCTTCTTCTGTCGGGGTACAAACTCACTGCGACCATTTATTGACCTATTGTGGTAAGACCCGTTTGTTGTGCGCAGTTCATTTCTACACCCACCAGTATTGAGGACTGGAGGTTGTTTTTTAGGCCTGCGTTATACCCGAATGCTACTACCTTCTTGGGATTTATTTTCCACCAGATATCTCGAGGTTGCATTATGCAACTCCCGATATAACGTTTCCTCTTATTAAAGAGAAAACTGCATTGACAAAGTAGATGCTCTGAGGATTCAATTTTGAACCCACAGAACCGACATTCTTCAGAATGAATCTTCTTTAGCTTCACGAATGGGCAGTGGTCGGTTAATAAGCCTACATA
This sequence comes from Aedes koreicus, assembly GCA_024533555.2. NCBI lineage: Eukaryota > Metazoa > Arthropoda > Insecta > Diptera > Culicidae > Aedes > Aedes koreicus. Next base: position 702,303 of record JAHHFK020001352.1, read on the forward strand.
CACGCTTAATTCACGCTTGCTAAGTTTCAGCAGTGCGTTTGTGTTTTTTACATTGGAACAATGAATTTTTTTGACTGGTTTATTCCAGTTGCAGTGTGTCAATTTGCTTCTACAGTCTGATTCTCTCGGGGGGCGACCCCGGCGTAGTGGTTAACATCCATACCTCTAACGCCAAGTCACGAGTTCGAATCTCACCCCCGGACAAGTTACGAAAATACCCAAAAGAGGTATTTGAGTGACTGCGACGAGAGATGAACCAGCCCGAGACTGAACATCTCGATAATCCAGACAAAAAAAAAAAAAAAGGTCTGATTCTCCCAGTTTCTAAGCTCCATCGATAATGCACTTGAGGATACTCCACACAAAGGTTCTGGTCCATAGAAGGTACCCAGAGACCCCTCCCTAGCAAGTTGGTCAGCAACTTCGTTGCCTGCAATGTTAACCCTATTCTTTGAAGCCAGTTCTTTTAGTAATTCAATACATTCCCACACAAGCTTGGAATAGCACTCAAATGCGCTGATAGCTTTCAAAGCCGCCTGGCTGTCTGAGAAGATACAGATATTGGCGTGTCTGTATTTCCTTTTAAGACAGATGGCAGCGCACTCTAAGATTGCTTGAATTTCGGCATGAAATAAAGTAGGCCATTAACCAATTGGTATGGCGAGTTTAGTCCTGGGTCCATACACTCCAGCCCCAGTTCTATCACCCATTTTAGAACCGTCTGTGTAAAATACAATAGATCCTGGTGAAACTGTTGACCCACCAGATTCCCACGTGTTCCGATCATTGATCGTTAATTTGTATGGTATATTTAAGATAGGTTTTTGTCGAATCCAGTCTTCATTTTGTGTCACCAACGGATTTATGTTGACATTTTTTTTATTATTTGTAAATGTCCTGTTAGGTCACCTTCAAAGATTCATTAGTACCTTTTAAGTTTTAAGGCACTTTTTACTGCCTCCACTTGTACAAATTTATGCAAGGGTAACAGATTCATTATGGGAGTACTTCGAATAGCTCCTGTTATCGATAGAGTTGCTAAACGTTGCAGTTTAGACAGCTCTCGTTGAGCTAAATTTATTTTGGTTCTGGGTCACCAGACTAGAGAAGCATACGATATCTTGGGTCTTATGACTGCCAAATAAACCCAACGGATTATTCTAGGCCTCAGTCCCCATTTCTTCCCAATCGCTCTCCGACAGGCCCAAAGAGCAGCAGTTGGTTTGTTTACAACAGTGGTGCTCATCCTGCGGCCCGCCGTGGCGGCAAATGCGGCCCGCGATAGCATTTGAGAAATATGAGAACTTCATTGAATATGTAGCTATTTGCTGTTCGATTTGAGTTGCATTTCTTACTGTGCAATAATTGTGATTCTCATAGTTTTATGTGAACAATTTTTACAGTGCTTGTTATACAGATGATGAATGACCAAAAAAGCGGGAAAGAGAAGAATGCAGTCATATTTTCGCTCCCGCAACCACAGGTTCATTCACTTTCACCATTCAGTGTCTGTTGTCAATTGGTTCCGTTCTGTAGTCGCGTGCGTAGTTCTGAGAAGTTTCGAGCAATTATTCAGTGAAAATGGAAGTCAGCACTAGCAAAAAACGGAAAGTGGCTGATGAAGGACGTGTTTTCCAGGAGAAGTGGTCTGAAATGTTTTTCTTTACGTGCATTAATCAAAAACCGGTGTGTATGATTTGCAACGAAGCTGTTGCAGTTATGAAGGAATTTAATGTGAAGCGTCACTACGAGTCGAAACATGCGTCAAAAATGGATAAATATGTCGGTGTGGCGCGAGCTGAAAAATGTGCTGAGTTCAGGGGAAATTTGATTAGCCAGCAAAACTTTTTTGTGAGAAGAAAGCAAGAAAACGAGTTGTGCACAAAGGCAAGTTTCATTATCGCAGAAAAACTCGCTTCCCATTCGAAGCCATTTTCTGATGGCGAGTTTGTTAAGGAATGTATGGAAGCTGTGGTTCAAATGATTTGTCCCGAAAAAAGTCGCATCTTTGCGCAAGTGAGTTTGTCGCGGGCGACCATCACCAGGCGGGTTAAAGACATTGCTGAAAATCTTGTGTTGAGTTTGAAGGAAAAAGTTGCCAGCTTTAAATTTTATTCAGTGGCGCTGGATGAGAGCACGGATATATCTGACACAGCTCAATTGGCAGTTTTTATCCGCGGCATATCTAAGAAATTTGAGGTGACTGAGGAATTGGCAAGCCTTTTCCCCATGAAAGGAACGACGAAGGGCATTGATATCTTTAATGCTCTGTGCGCTGTTCTAGAAAAGTTTGATCTACCGCTGAAGAAAATGTCCGGAGTTGTTACCGATGGAGCTCCCGCTATGTGTGGTATGTATTTTGTTTTCCATCTTATTTAAATTATTCAAGCTTATACCGCAGTGTAAAGACGTGCAAGCTCCTTAACATTCTTGCCTAAAATGTTGTGCTATTTTGAACGTCGCCTTTTGACAGTACTGGCATTATCACATTTATTATGAACATTTGATGTATTTGGCGCTGGCATCAGGCCGTAAGTTTATTTACTTCTTACTTGAAGGGTTGCATAAAAATTGATGCAAAATATTCAGCTTTATCAGATTTACGGCCTTGGAAAATTTAGTACCAAGGATGGTGTTAAATTTTAGGTATTTTACTTCATACATGTAGGGAAGCGGTACCTATCTTGAGCTCAATAAGCAGACCTCCAGTGGAAACGGGGAATATGCACTGAATACCGAACACAAAGTACACAAGTTATTCACTATTTATTCGTCCACTTACCGTTAATCGTTTGCAACGCACAAAACATTGGTTTTGGGTTTTTTTCATTTTAACGGGGAAAGGCCGCCTCTGTTTTTTTTTTTAATAAGGAGGAAAAAAAAAATCTCTGTGGGTATGTATTGTAGTTTGATTTAAAAAAAAAAAAAAAAAAAAACGCTACCGCCCTCTACACCACAACAAAAATTTTTCGCGGGGGGGGTGCTCTTTGTGGGGGGACAAACAAAACAAAAATGAACGGGTTTGTTTGTTATTCTTCCATGAGAATATTGACAACAAGACTCACCATAACGTTGGGCATAGAATGCTCTATGAATTGAACTAGTGTGCGTGTTGATGTGTATGCTATACAGTATGTGAGCAGTGCCGCCAAATACAACAGAGATGGAAAAATATTATCAAATGTGGGATTTTATTTCTCGGTAAATATTGAAAAAATCTACAATTAGAAGCATGTTATTATTTATTTAATCTATGGAAAAATAAAATAGTTTAACTTTGGGCGATTTGTAGCACTCCCACAAAACAGGTGATATTGATGTACTGCCAAACCCATTTCATTCGAATAAGAGTCATAATAAAATAGTTTGGCAACATCAAGCGATTACGTCGATTGTAAACACGGTTCAGAATAGGTGCAAGCGTATTGAAATTATTGTGAAAATTAATCCCATAGTTTTCTCGTATTTTATCACGTATTCGTAGATTCTCGTGTGGCAAGTGTAATAAGTGAAGTGTGATTATTATGGTTTGTGCAATTACGCAACGAAAATGTGTGAGGATAAAGTGCAATTAAAGAGAAAACTTGGAGTCCGGCTCGGGTATATTCCCTAGTACGGTTAGATCAATACGACGAATTTGTAGTGCAAAGGTAAGAAATTGTGTTGAAAATCTGACTGCTCATTATTTTTACGAAATTTAAGTCTCCGAAACGTTTTTGTAACTTTTAATTATATTCAAGACCAAATTTTATTTGCCAGGATTATATATTCATGGTTACTGCGTCCGTTTATTGGAGAAATTAAACATCTTTTTACGTTTGAAGGTGGATGACTGCAGAATGTGATGAATATATGTACTATGGTGAACATAGGTTCCGCTTCCCATGTATGTTTAAATTTATTTATTTATTTATTTATAAATTATGTTTGAGCTTGTTTGTCTGTTCTCTGTGCTTAATCATTTTATTACTGAAAAAAAATGTTTATTCATAGGAAAACATGAAGGTGCAATTGCCCATCTTCGAAAATTACCAGAAGTGTCAGAGCAATTCTCCCAGTACCATTGCATCGTGCACCAGGAGAACCTCTGCGCCAAAAGCGTGGGATTCAAAGCTGTCATGAAAAATGTCATCAAAATAGTTAATTTCATCCGATCGCACGCATTGAACCATCGAGAATTTCAGGCTCTTCTAGTAGACACGGATGCAGAATATAGTGACGTACCATATTATACTGAGGTACGTTGGCTGAGCAGGGGAAAGGTGCTGCGACGCGTATTTGATCTTCGGAAAGAAATCGTCGAATTCATGGAGAGATCAAAGGTAAATCAGTGAAGTTTTTCGATAATGTGGAGTGGGTGACAGATCTGGCTTTCCTGACTGACATTACAACGCACCTGAACGATTTGAATTTAAGTCTCCAGGGTAAAGGCAAATTGGTGCACAGCATGTTTAATTAAATCAGTACATTTGAAAACAAACTCGTGTTGTGGGAGAAACAGATGAAAATTCTAAATTTTGCCTATTTCCCTACTCTCGGAAAATGCAATGTGACGTTGACTAAAAAAGACTAAAAACAATGAAAAATGATTTTTCTCGTAGATTTGGAGATTTCAAAGCGCATGACAAAATTCTAAAACTTTTTTCTGCTCCATTCAGTGTTGATGCTGAACAAGCCCCAGATAATATCCAAATGGAACTAATTGAGTAACAGTGCGACACGGAACTGCGAGAAAAATTTGATCGACATGATTTGCTGGAATTCTATGCCAAATTTGTTCCGGAAGAGCGCTTCCCAGAGCTGCGAAATCATGCTCTTTTCGTAGCTTCTTTGTTTGGATCCACATACATTTGTGAACAACTGTTTTCCGTGATAAAGCAAATAAAGTCAAAAGCAAGAAATAAGATAAGTGATGAACATTTGGACAATTCATTGCGTATTTCGACCTCTAGCATGAAGGCTGATCTCGATAAGCTTGCTCAAGAAAAGTGTAAGTGAATTATGTATTAAAATGCGAAAAGTTTTTTTTTTATTGATTTTCAAATAAATTGAATGTGATATAAATCTGCATTTTGTTGTTTGTAATTTTTTTTTGTTTTGGAAGAAAGAGCATTGCTTTACATTTCAGGTACATCTACTAGTAACGTGTCCTCAAAATAAGCTGTTTTTTATTAATTATTTTAAGCCATTAAAAATAACTCATTGCGGCCCGTGGCATTGGCGCAAAATTTCATTTTGGCCCGCTGCAAGCATCTACCTGAGCACCACTGGTTTACAACATGCTCTAAGAGTTTACGCCAATTCAATTTCCGATCTAGTATGACTCCTAGATATTTAACTTGAGAGGAGCAAACATACAAATACATAACACATAAGACAAACACCTAGGACAAACACTTCATAAGACATCCACTTCGCGGCGTTCTTTTATCACTTCGTTCGAATCGAGAACCGGTTCCGCGAACGACAAGTTCGGCTTCTGTGCCAATTTCGTTTGATGCCAATCCAATGCATTGGGTGCAGTTGCGTCAAACGCTGAACCGGTTGAAAAGAAAAACAATACATTACAATTAAAAAAAAAGAAGACGACAACTGACAACTGAGCAAATGACAGTTGATCGATTTTCAAGCCGTGAACACTGAACCCAAACATCCTCCTTTTATCGAATGAATCCTCTGTCGGTTGACATCGAGACATTGAAATTGCATTTTCGAATGATAATGACGATTTTCTAGAAACCAGATGATTATCCTTCTAATGTTGAACAACTAATAATACGCGAAGTGAATTGACCTCCCGTTCAAATTCGAATGCACGCTGTATGAAAAATCGGCATCCCAAAGTGGAATGCATATTGCATTGGAAAAGCACTATAACGTAAATCATTTGAAATGAGGATGACAAATATTTCACTTTACATCATTAGGTAAAAACCTATCAATCGCTATCAGAACTGGTACCATCACGTATAAAGAATCGAAACCCGCTCGCATCCTACGACAACATCGTCTTTAAGAACCTTGGACTCAAAGCGACTACCCTTCTGACCAGCGTGTTTAACCGATGCCTTGAAATCAGTTACTTCCCGTCCAGCTGAAAGACGTCAAAGGTGATACCTATCCTGAAGCCGGAGAAGGACCCCACCAACCCGGCTAGCTATCGACCAATCAGCCTACTCTCCTCAATAAGCAAGCTGTTTGAGAGAGTAATCTACCGGAGACTATTTGACCATACTGAGGAGAACAATGTCCTTCTGGATGTTCAATTCGGTTTTAGGCGTGGGCACTCTACAGTCCACCAACTACAGAGGGTAACAAACCAGATCAGGCGATCGAAGGATCTTTCCAAACCAACAGTCATGGCGCTACTAGAAATTGAAAAAGCCTTTGATAATGTCTGGCACGCGGGTCTTACGCACAAGATGCTCCAACAAATCTGTCCCATCTATCTGGTGAAGATGATTTCCAGCTACCTATATGACAGAACGTCCCACGTATGTATTTCCGGAGCACTTTCAGATTCTTACCCGATTTCCGCTGGAGTGCCACAAGGCAGTATACTCGGTCCGATCCTATACAATTTGTATACTTCGGACATTCCACCGCTTCCGTCTGGAGGCACCCTTTCACTATTTGCTGATGACTCAGCTCTAAGTTATACCGGGCGAGTCATTCGAACGCTCGTCCACAAACTCCAAACAGGACTTGATGCTTACCTGGGATACCTCAACATCTGGAAGATTCGAGTGAATGCTGCTAAGACCCAAGTGATTGTCTTCCCGCATAGAAACACAAACCGACTCAAGCCAACAACAAAAATCAAAGTGCTCAACAACGCAGTAGACTGGGTAGACACTGTACGATACCTAGGTCTGCTGATGGACAGCAAGCTCCTTTATAGACCACATGTCGATGACCGAGTGATCAAAAGCACTATTATGCTGAAAAGGCTGTATCCTATCATCAATCGACGATCGAAAACCTCCATCACAAATAAACTTGCGATCTACAAACAGCTGGTGCTTCCAATGCTAATGTATGGATCTCCGGTATAGATGGGATGTGCTCGGACCTACATTAATAAATTACAAACCATACAAAACAAGTTCCTTAAAATGATCTTGAAGCTTCCAAAGCACACAAGGACAACCGAAGTCCATCGCCTAGCGAATCTCGACCCAATTGTTAAGAGGCTAGAAAATTTTGCAACAAATCATCGAACCAGAACCATTAGATCGGAATGGAAAACAATAAGAGACATCTATGCATAAAATAGGTTCCCTATTATCATTATTATTATGTTATTTTATTTTATTTTTTTATTTTTTCTGTAAAAAGTGTATTTAGTTTGATTAGTAGTATAAGGGTAAATTCGGTTAGGGAAATGAAAACAAAACAAACTGATGTTTAAACAACAGACCTTTTAATAAAAACCAATAACATATACGACCCAACTAAAGTATGAATAGCCTTAACATAACATAACATAACATAACATAACATAACATAACATAACATAACATAACATAACATAATGACCCAACTAAAGTATGAATAGCCTTAAAGCGGTATCACTTAACATGTAAGAAAAATGATTGTTTCCACAAAAAAGAGATAATAATAAAATGCAAATTTATGTTATATGTATATCGCATCCTACGGAGTCACGGAAAAATATTTCCTGACTCCTTCAATTTGTGTGCTCCCATTGCAATCTTTGCTCAACGGTTGAGGAAGTGTAATAAGAAATAATTTAATGTCGTAAAATTGTTTCAAATTATTCATAAATCGCTAATGATGTACACAGTTTTGAAACAAAAATCACATTAAATCTAACGGATCATACGGATCTAACCATAAGTCAATCATCCGATTTCCGAATGCTTTTCGTTAAAGGGCGCAATCGAAATACTTTTCAGATGATTTTGGGAGGATGTTTGAGTTCAGTTAAGGCGCACGAATCCCACCTGGATATACACAGAAAAAATATAATGGATTTGAAAAGACGCGTACAATTTCCCTTCGTTCAATTTCAAGACCTGCATGGTTCTTATTAAGGATCACTTTAATTTTCATAATAATCTATAAATGCAATTTGTAAGATTTATCCTGTTGGCTCTTTTTTTAACATTAAACACAATTAAATCATCCATGAAAATTAAAAACAAAACCATACAGTTGGAAATAATTTCTCCAACAGGAGGCTTTGAAAATGCAAAATATCACTAGAACTGTCTCAACCCACTAATAGTACATATCCAAGATCAGTCGCGAAATGTTTTTGTCAGTCAAGATGAGTTATGGGATTGGTGCTTCGCTTGCCCTTTGTTGAATTTCAACTTCTATTCAATCTTTAGACTGCCGTGTTCTAATTAAATTATCATCATTTTCTCTTCATGTATTTCTTTAGTAAACAAACTTCCAGTTTAAAAAGTCCAATTATGTGAAGTTTCTTTGAAACAAGATGCAAGGACCAAGCAATCCAAGCAGCACACTGTACACTGAACAGCACGCAGTTTAATTCCAGCCCCACCCCTTCAAATTACAATCCACAATACACTTAGCCTTGTTCTATCAACGCGTGATTCAAAATAGGAACACTGTATTGCTCGTTTGTTGATGGCATATCTTGCCCCAATAATTTTTTATCTGAAAATAACCCTACTAAAACAAAATTATAATTTCCTTGTGAATTGCGAAGATGTAAAGGTAAATACAACCTCTATAATCCAATCTCGAACTGATCATCTTTTCCTCCCCCTAAAGACCGCGTGGACGTGACTGTCATCGGTACTGATTCATAAATTGATCGATGTATTGAAGACGGCAATCTTATCACAAGATCCATCTATTCGCTCGGGAACTAAAAGGAAGGTGCAAATGCGAGTACTATGACGGAAAAAAGATCTTAATCTTATGCTGATCATGTTCCGGGTCGTTTTTAGCCATTTCTTATTCAAGTGACTGCAACAATTTTGGAATTTGAGTTTTTAGTTAGAGATCGAAGTTGACAGTATTAGGTGAGCTTGTTCCGGTTGAAAGGCATTATTATTGCTTTGTTTTGATTGTTGTCATACTTGATTTTTTGTTGAACAGCGGGATGGCCTCGAAGGCATAGCAGATTGGTTCTCGCATAGGTCTAAAAAGAAACAAGATCTTCAAACCAATTTCACTATTCTGCATATTATTTTTAATGAAAATAACTGTTCTACACATATGATCAAATCCCAAAGTTTTCGGAGTTATTGAACTTTTAATGTTTTGGTACATGTTAGTCTTAAGGCGCTTAACTTTTTTGCAATTTGTTTTTAATGCAACATGTTTTTGTTTAATCAACCACTGCTGTTTTTAACCATTATCACATTATCACGGTGGGATTGAATTCGTGATTTTATTATCTACTAATTGGAGGCACAACATTTTGCATTCAAAACAAAATTGCAAAGCGAGATAGAAAGTTTGTGTCAAAAAAAGAGTTAAAGAGCACTTTTAAAGTCATGTTTTTGTATAATCAACTACTGCTGTTTATTATTGTTTTATGCTAAAAAAACATGAAAAAAAAACCTTAAAAGGAGTTGTTTGAAACATATTTAGCCCTAAATAAACACCAAATGATAATTACTCAAAGTTTAAACGGAAATGTTATGTAGAGAATTTTCTAAGCTTTCGAATGAAGGAAAAAAAATCTTGCTAAGTAGGGAAACTGCCCCCATATTAATCTCATTGTTCCTATATTCATCCTACGATGAATCGAACAATTGGGCAGTTGAAGGATCGGTTTCGTTTTCTAATAATGTTTGCTTACGTTAAATAACTACAACAAACATTACTAACTTATCCTGTCACGTGTATATCGTTTTATTTCAAGTAGGATGAATTGCAAAGTGATGAGATTAATATAGGTACATCTTCCCTAGTACATTTTTTTAGTTCTGCCAATATAAGACTAGCATATACCAAAACATTAAAAATTCACTAACTCCGTATGCTTTGAGACTTGACCATATGCGTAGAACAATTTTTTCATCAAGTATCATCTCCTATCGCCCCAGAAAATATTTACACTAAAAAACCGAACAACAATACAATACAATTCAACAAATCTGATTTAGGTGATATCTGGCTTTGTATTGATTTATCATCTGACATTTTTTTAAATTTTAAGTTGTGAGTTCTTTATTTACACTGTATCAATAAATTGTCCGTACAGCACTAACTGAAATGTTGCATCGTTGAAAGAAAAATTAAAACTGAGACCCTTTTGAAGTGTTTTTATTTCATTTACTGTAAAAAAGTATCCTTTTCGTCTCACAGTCATTCAAGTAAACATAAATACATCTTTATCAGATAAAACCATCATATACCTAAAATAGTTACAAAAATAGTTGTCAAAAAATTGTCCGTACACTTACGTCCTTATTTCAAACAAGTCGAGTAAACAAATGTACGTCGTTCTGTCAAAAGCAAAAGTACGCGTTGCATTACAGAGAAGAATTTACCTACAACAGCAGATAAGGTAAAATTTACATATTTTAGTATTTTTCTCGGAATTTTGAGTATTCCAGCGTTAATTTTCAGGAAAATGGCCGTTTCTCACCGAAAAATTCCGATAGAAGTTCGGAAACTTATTATTCGCCCGAATAATGATGGTAAAAGCTTGTCCGAAATTGCAGGTATAGTAACCCGCCCACGATCATCGGTTCAGAAAGTGCTTCAGAACTACCAGAGAACACAATCTCTTGAGACGACTCCCGGAAGAGGCCGTAAGCCAAAGTTGACAACTCGTCACCATCGCATACTTTTGCGGGAAATTAAACAAAATCCTAGGTTGAGTGCTCCCAAACTTGCTGACAGTCTGTCGAAGTGCGCCAATATCAAAGTTAACCCCCAGACAGTACGGAATGCTCTCCATAATAAAGGTTACCGAGGTTGCGTTGCACGGAAGAAGCCGTTCATATCTGCCAAAAATATGAAAAAGCGGCTGGAATACGCTCAAAAGTACGTGATCAAGCCAGAAGAGTTCTGGCAGAACGTTCTATTCACGGACGAGAGCAAATTCAATATTTTTGGGTCTGACGGATTAGTTATAGTGTGGCGCAAACCAAACACTGAATTGGATGCAAAAAATCTGAGGCCGACAGTAAAGCACGGTGGTGGAAGTGTCATGGTTTGGGGTGCTTTTAGCGCAAACGACACCGGAAACTTGACGTTCATTGACTGCATCATGGATCGATTCGTGTACCTGGATATATTGAAGAGCAATCTGAAGGACAGTGCGATAAAATTGGGTCGCGAATCTAATTTCTATTTCGTTCAAGATAACGACCCAAAGCATTCCTCGAAGCTCGTGAAGGAATGGCTGCTCTACAATGTCAAATCGACGCTTCCACATCCTCTCCAATCACCAAACCTCAACCCCATATAGAATTTGTGGGATCATCTGGAACGGAAGATCCGAGAACATACAGTTCAGAACAAGAATCAGCTAGAGGAAGTTCTCATGGAAGAGTGGCAGAAGATCTCGCCCGCAACAACCCAAAAGTTGGCTCTTTCGATGAAAAGACGCCTACAGAGTGTAATTGCAGCAGAAGGCGGCCATACCAAGTGTTAACTTGTTATTTTGATTTCGTTTTAGAGGAATTTCTTGTCCTGTACGGACAATTTTTTAATGTCAATTTTGTCACTATTTTTTGTTTATAATTTTTTTTTTAACATAAGAATGAATTTTCTATTGATTTTACTACTGGTTACAAATATGGAGATATTGTTTTGTGTAATGAAATAAATATGACACCGTTGTTGATTGACTAAATATGTTTTATCACTTACTAGGCTTGTTGCAGGATCGAAGTAGGTCACGCTCGGAGACTGACGTGTGTGCTTCGCTGCTTGTTACTTTTTTTTTTGGAGAAAATTTTTTGGTGGTGTGATGGGTTGTTTTTATTTTTTTTTTTTTTTTGGAGAGTGGGGGGGGAAAGGGGTTAGTGGGGGGGGGAGTAAAAAAAAAAATTTGCGGCAGGAGTAGCTCGTGTTCAGCCGCATCACTCGGAGATGTTTGATTCATGGTCCACAGCAACGGAATGTTCTGAAAATCCGGGTGAGATCTTTCCATTTTATCCTTTTGTGTCCTACTCCCATTTGTTTTGTATTTGGTTTTTTTTTTTTTGAGAATAGTTTTTGTGTATGAAAATTATATTTTTGGTGTGCTTCAAATGGTGAGTTGATAATATGGAAGGAGTGTGTGACTTTCGGTCCTCACAGGTTCCTATCTCATGCCTCTGTAAGTTGTGCGATCGCAGAAGATTGCCAGCTGAAACGTGAAGACGCTGGTTGGCGTGGCATGGGCAAGGTTGCTTATTTGACAGTATAGAGGTGAGAGAAGGCGACTGAGGCTCGTTTTCCTCTTAATCATATTGTGTATTTTTCATTCTCGTTTAATTGATGGTTTCAGCACGCTTTGGAATCATCTTTGCATTCCAAAACCATGTAGTTTGAGAACAAAGGGATCAATTAAAGGCTCCATTTGTTTTTGAGCATTTCAGCGTTTCTGAATTTCAACTGTTATTTTCATAAAGGACTGGCATGTGACGGTTAGCAGTAGAAGACTATATTTAAATAAATTTGGTTATTGGTTTTGTGATTGGATAATCCATTTGTTTCAGAAGTTGTCAAAACGGGCTCTTCGATAACTTATACTGCTGTTCTTGGAATGTAACAGGAGGAGTGTACGGAAGGCTTTTTAAGGGATGTCTTTTGGAGTAGTCTGTTGTTTTTCAGAAGAAAAAAAAATCAATGCATCTTTTGATTGAGGTTTTATCTGTGATAGTTATAATGAATACTCTTTTTTTCAGCTTTTCCAGGACCTTCGGGTTATAAAGCATACCTTTTTCAGTCACAGACTAGTGTACGTCAGATGTATTTTGTACACACATGATCTTTATTTTAAAAAGAATGGATGTTATTTATTATATCATTATATTATTTTCATCATATCATTGTGTATTATTTGAAATCATATTAAATTTTCAGGATGTAAAATTTCAACTGTTATAAACATGTTAAAATTTTTGCGTTTTAAATATTTAAATATTATATTTTTTCATTGATATTATTAATACGATACAAACAAGTTTTCACATACATGAATTCATGTTTAGGTTGAAGGTTGGCTCCAGCATCAATTGAAGTCATCGTTGGGTGCTCGGGCGGTTTTTTTTTTCATATTATTGCATAGTTTGACCTTAACGTTTCAGTATACATTCATTAACTACTGATTGAGATACATAGCTGCATCTTATAATTAATTGCATATCATTATTATTTTCATTTGGAAAATAATAATAGCAATAATAATGAAATTTTAACTGCGCCAAGGTTTCAACGAAGGTGATTCCAGGTTGTATAGATATTTTATTGCCTCTTATCATTAAGTATTTTTCTATTAATTTAGATCAGCGAATATTATGTAATTTAATTTTTATATTCATAAATGCTGTTCTATTTTACGACGCCTGTATTGAATTAGATTAGATTAGATCAGTGACAAATCAGTGGATGTCATCATTTAAAACTATGAGATCCACTACAAATGAGTAAAATGGTGCAAGGAATCGGAACAGCACATCGACATTTTAGATGAACTATTTTGTTTGAATAATTTCAGGTCATCCATGGAGTTTTCAAGTTTTGTTAAATAACTTTCAACTTTTTTCTCGTAGCTATGATATATTGTATAAACTTTTAGGTTCATAATAAATACGCAAATCCTTCTACTTTTGCAGGACAACAATGTGCAGACATGTGTAATTATTATTATCATATTACCTTATTACGTTACGTTACGAAGGGATATTCCCTTCACTATATTTTATATACTATTCTATATGACATTGCATATTGACTGAACATTTTTATTATAAGCATTACCGTATTTTTTATTACTCGGATTTTCATTATTTATTTAAATATGATTTTATTATTCTTACCTCGGAGCGTATGGTACGGTATGTCCACGCATCATTCCTTCCTTGTAGATTCACAAATTGCGTTGTGGTTCAAATCTATTCTTTTGAATCCAACTCATTTTACAGAATCATCTTTTGCGGTTAGTTTGCGATAAATAATGCTTCGCTGTTGAGCGGCAGCTATGGCATCACTGTTGCTTTTGAGAGAGCCCACGTTTCCTCTCTTCTTTGTTAACCATGGATATAGCGCACCGGTATTAGGCTTAGTGACGTTTAACGCACGCACGCTACAGCGCCATTTAGATGAAAGAAGTGCAAGGAAGAAGGAAAATCATTTGGAGGAAAACAAACCATCATTCCTCAACATGTTTCAGAAAGGGAAAGGTGATTAAACGTCAAAAAGCCTAATTGTAACGTGAAGACTGCTGTCTCTTAGATTTGTATGTTTTTGAACGAAACATCCCGTTTGTCGTCACAGTCGCTTTGTCTAACATTTCCATGAGAGTAAATGAAATAAGAAATACACATTGCCAAACTAAAGATCAATGACAAACTAAAAGTTTGTAATCATAGCAATCGACATGTTTTGGTTGATTGTTTTCGAGAGCGGTATTACGAAGGAGCGGGATGAGAAAATTGACGTTTGCAGCAAATCGTAAACTGGCCTATTTCATTTCGCCTTCGCACACATGCACGGAATCGCACTCATACGATTTTGTTAGTTTATGTACAGATTGCGGAGCTGAAGAAAACATTTTCTTGATCAGAAAGCAATCCGAATGCTTTTAATAGGTCCCTGCAATTGTTAACTTTATTCCTTGGCTATGAAATTTTCCGAGGCTTATGCTCGTTTCTGAAGAGATGTTCCGATAGATCAGAAGTAAGCAGAGGGATTAACGTGTAAATATTGACAGTTCTATTTATAGACTACATACTGCTTCATCAAATGTCCCAGGTGCTGATTAAACTGCTTAAAACCCGTCCCGTACCCATGTGCTGAATTTTAATTAGATAACGCGAAAAATAACATATTTATTTCAAACTGTAAAGAGAAAGCAATATTTTTGTCTGCTACCTACTAGCCTTGGCCTTGATATTTCTGACAATATTTTTTTTAACTTTTCTTATAGGAAGTTTGTTTACCTACAACTTTGCCCAAGATTTGCGTCAAATGAAAAAGTTATTAATTAGTTAAGGGATCATAATCTCCCTCCTTCCCTTAGCTCAGCCGGTAATGGCACAGCTACAAAGCAACACAATGCTGGAGGTGGCTGGGCTCGATTCCCGGTCTGGTCTAGGAATTTTTCGTAGATTTTTCCTTGGGCATATAGGGTATGATTGTCCTTGCCACACAATGATACTAATGCAAAAATGGTACCTGGCATCGAAAGCTCTGAATTAGTAACTGTGGAAGTGCATTTAGAACACTAAACTGAGAGCAAGCGATAAGCGAATTATGAAAACAAAATGCTTGAAATGCTGAAGAAAACAATAACAATATATAAAGCAAGTAGGTATGTATATTGGAATCGTTTAAGCTAGGGGAACAGAAATTCAAAATTTAGCTTCAGACTAATAGGTTTGATATTGTCATGTATTTTAAAGATGTTGAAGCAAGTAACAGCAAGGCCTACTATAAACTAGTATCGACTCACGCACTAACGACTGTTCCAGAAAGTATAAGCACACCTTATTTTAACGGTCACTTTGAATATAATGAAATATTTCAACATGTTTTGGCTGCGTCCTTTTGTTTGCTCATTTCTAAATGACATAGCATCAAAAAAGTGCTCAGTTTTGTGTTACCTATCAAAATGCGCGGTCTTACTCCGGAACAACGAAACAGTATCGTGCACAAATGGTGCACTGTGAGCGGACTCTACTTGAGAAAATTGGCCAAGGAAGAGGGTGTAAGCGTCGGAGCGGTACGATCTGCGATTCGAACATATAGAGAACAGTGTACGTTTGAAGATGCGCCGAAGAGTGGTCGGACATCCGGTCCTGTTAGTCCGGATATCGATAAAAAGATCAGGGATGCCTACAAGCGAAAACCAGCGACTTCCGTTCGGGATGTTGCGAAAAAACTAGGGACCTCGTCGAGTAACGTCATGCGTGCCAAAGAAAGACTTGGGCTAAGAACATACCGGAAGCAGAAAAAAACCAAAAGGAACCCAAAACAGGCCGCGTCCGTGAAACAACGGGCCCGCAAACTCTACGATTCGTTATTGTGTAGAAATTCTGGGTGTATAATAATGGATGATGAAACGTATGTGAAACTAGATTACAAAACGCTTCCCGGACCACAATTCTATACTGTAAGCGAAGACAAAGACATCCCCGAAACGGAGAAGGCAATTTTTACCGAAAAATTCGCTAAGAAGGTTATGGTTTGACAGGCAATATGCGGGTGTGGTAAAACATCTAGCCCGTACATCACAACGGAGACGATGTACATTCAGAAATACGTCAAGGAATGTCTCCAGAGGCGATTATTGCCGATGATCAGGCAGCACGAAGGTCAAGTAGTGTTTTAGCCTGATTTGGCGTCATGTTATTACGTAAAGGACACTTTAGAATGGTACAAAAGTCAAAATTTATGTTTCGTGCCAAAAGACATGAATCCGCCGAACTGCCCGGAGGCACGGCCAATCGAGACTTTTTGGGCTTTAACCAAAGCAAAGCTTCGAAAATTCATAAAACCAGCGGACGACATCCAAAAATTTAAAAAAGATTTGCCAAAAGTGGTCAAAATGGTGGGAAGTACCACTGTGCAGAAGCTAATGGGTCATGTTCGAGGAAAAGTTAGGAGTTTGGCTATGATTAAATATTTTGATTAAACGAGAGTAAAATATCATATAAAACACAAATACAAATATGATTTGCCAAATAAAATTATTAAAACTAAAAAAAACCATGACCTTTTTGTTATTTTGAAAGCGTGCTTATACTTTCTGGAACAGTCTATAAAATGCAAACATTTGAGCTTTATGTCAGGTGTCGATTGCGGAGATCTAGACGAGTTCACAACAAACGAGCTGCGGATTGCGTTAACGTGATATGGGATCGAGTCCCCATCACTTCGACGACTTCTGAGCACAAATATCCAATACTAAATATTAGTGCTTCATGAGTAAAATTTTCAGGAAGTGTTTGCTCCTCTGGAGTCCCTTTTGGTTAACGATTTGAGGGCAGTTTGTTCTGTTTTGTTTGCGGTGTTAAGTCTTTTAAATACCTGTGTGATAACTATCCTAAGCAAGAGTTTTACAGGTAATGCGATTAAGGTAATGTTCCGGAGAGTATCCGTTAGAGGAAGTCATACGGTGGAATACAGATGGACTCAGTAGATATACTCCCTGAAAACGGTTTTCAAAGTAAATGGAGCGATGTTTAAAATGCATTGGCCTCGGTTACCAAGCGAGGATGGTCTCGACAGATCCAATCTGAGTGAGAAGTATGGCATCATCCTGGGTCTTCCCTTAACTCAGTGCAACTTCAAAGCAACTCTATGCTGAAGATGGCATTCGATTCCAGATCTGGTTAAGGGATTTCTCGTAGACTAAAATTTCTCGATGTCGTGGGTAACTGTCGTCGTTGCAGTCGATAAAGCGAAGCAAAGTTGACGTTACAATCATGATACAGACGTGTAACGGTAACTGGTGGCGGATAAAGTCGGGATAGCAGCGAAACTAGTTATGAATAGATCCCCAGAATGAAACAATTTATCCAGATGCTGGATGTTCAAACCAAAAAATAATTGGTCGAAGAGTCATTAGTCATTGGAGGAGATTTATAATGCTTGGGCATGCAGTCTATTGGAGTACTGGCAAAGCTGGATGCATGATTCATCAACGAAGGCAGGAAGGTACGACTGTCCCACCTGAGTTGTGGATCTAGATACTAAGCGGAACCAAGGCACTGCCGGTCGGAATGATCCCTATCGGCATTAAGGACTGTTCATTAAAGAAAGTGGACACTCATTTATCAATGGCTGTTACCAACGAATGGGAACAATAGTTTGACTCAGTGCAGAGTGTCCAAGAGGCTAGGTAAGGTTAAGGTCAGTTTTTTTATGTTTAGGATAGTTTTGCTTATAAAAGACATTAAACTTTCTTCTGGAACAATTTGAACATGTATTCGAAAACAAAAACAAACAAACAAATTCAGTGTAAATAGATGAGAATTAACTTAAATGTAGTCAGTTTGAAAATTGTTTGTAAATCTTTGCATGCTGGTCAAATATTAAGATAAACAAATAAATAATTGGTTATATTCTGTAAATAAAAACAAAAGAAGATCGTAGTGTGCGGAGCGCAAAGCAAGACGTGAAAAAAAAATCTCTTGTCATTTTTGCTTCGTTTTTATTTTATTTGTATTTGTATTTTTTTTAAATGTCGGTCGTGTCGTGCTCTCCGGAGTGTGCTTCCCTTGATTGTTACGGGAGTGCCAACCGACAACCATCATACTTTGTGCGTTGCCCCAACGGTATCCTTGCTACGATTGTGTGTACTTTGCTCAATGCCCTGCGATGTGGATCAATCGTTTCTATGAAATCTAGCATTTGAAGTTTTTCGACAATGTTTTGACGTAATTATCAACTGGACTTAATTCTGTGCCTCTAGTCGGATTATGAATAATCTGTGCGATTAAACGATACCCGTGTCTTCAGTCTTCAGCTGAAGGATATGGGCATTGCTCGATGCTAGTTGCCTGATCGGGCTTTTTGGATCGGACACGTAATTGGAATTCAGCTAAGGACTTTTTACTTTTTATATTTTTGATATCAGTAGAGTTTTAGCTCCCGTACCGTTTGTTGTTCAGAGGGGGTAAAGGAATTTCGTTCATGAATTTTTTGGCCGTTTGGATCAATCTAAAGCTATTTACAAACCATGAATATGTGAATGTGTGAGTGTATGTGTGTGTGTACATGTGTGTGTGCATGTGTGTGTGTGTGTGTGTGTGTGTGTGTGTGTGTGTGTGTGTGTGTGAGAATGTGTGCCTGTATGTGTGTATGTGTATGAGCGTATGACTCTGTATCGGCGCGTCCTTCTTCTCTTTTCAGGAAGCGAGTAACGGCGCTATAACCATAAGCCATAAAATGCTAGGACAAGAGTTAGTGCTCATGTCCCAACCGACAGACAAGCTCCCACGTAAGAAAAGGCACTACAGACTTGGATTTGGAGCATGAATACAAGTAGGAAACGCCTGTGTGGACAACGAAGGAGTACATTAATTTTCTTAGCTTCGTCACTCCCAACGACCAATATACATATAAATATACATATGCTTTCTCGCCAAGTAAGCCTCCCGTATAATCCCATCCAACTTCCAACTCCAGATGTCTATGAAGGTAGCATGAGTGTGTTCGACTACAAGATGGCCACTAAACGCTGAAAAATACCCTAATGGAGAAATTTCATGAATTTTGATACCCATATCACCAGGGCGCCTTCTAAACATGTTCATGTCCCCTCTAGGTCCCACAGGAACTTGTTACGGAATGGTCGGTCCAAGGATAAATCATCAGATGGCCACTAAACGTTTAAAAATATTCTACTGGAGATTTCATGAATTCTCCAGTAGAATATGCCAGGGTTTTCTTCTAAACATGTTCATGGCCACTCTAGGCCCCACGGGAACCTGTTCCGGAATGACCAGACCGAGGATTAATCATCAGATGGCCACTAAAAGTTGAAAAATATTCTACTGGAGAAATTTAATGTATTTTGATACCGATATCGCCATGGTTTCCTTCTAAATATGTTCTTGGCCACTCTAGACCCCACGGGAACCTGTTACAAAATGGCTGTTCCGAGGACAAGTTGACATATGGCCCATAATGGAATAGAAATAGTTTCTGGAATTATTCCAAAGATTTTGACATCCATTCCCGGAAATTCAATTGATATTCCCAAATAGTGTCTCCGTACAGGACCACAGCCCTGGAAACCCGGATTTCCGGGTACTAGATGGACTAAAACAGACAGTGCTGGTAATGACCAAAAAGCGAATGAGTTCTTAAATCTAACGGTGCCAAAAGAATTGAAATCGGTCAATAATTACCACAGTTACAAACATTTAAATTTGGTGGGTACCCGAGTACCCTGTCGATCACTTAAGGGGTAAAAAAAATCGAAGTCCCCCCCTTCGGCCCCCTTACATAATGTTTTTAAGCAAAAAGTTGTCTTTCAACTATTACATAGATGTCAATGAATTTCAGCTTCCTGATTTAAACTTAACTATGAAATTTCGTAATGTAAAACCTGAAAAGGTACGCGAGTACCCTGTCGATCACATAAGGGTTAAGTAGACATCTAATCAACACTTCCCTCCCATCCCTTGCTGATCATAAGGACCTGGCCAGGTGTTGTGCAAAGAGATTGATAGATGAAGAGCCTGTCACACCCAAGGCAGCTCTTCTGGCGCTTCCACCGTCTCTACAATAGCCAACCCAGGATTGTGTATGGTCGGAAAATGCTATGCTATGCTATGCTATGCTATTCTGTAAATAACAGCAAAAGACGGCTAAGATCGCACCAAATATCAAATACCCTAAAAAAGGTATTTACTAATTCACTAACCCCTCAGCGACGGTTCGGCAGATGTCTATCGGCAAATGGCTGGTTAAATTTGGCATTCGTGATTCCCGAAAAAGGTGAGCAGGAGAGAGAAAAGAAAGAAAGTGGGAGAGAGAGGTATGAAAGAAGGAGAGGATAGATGTGGAGCAGTTGGTCGTCAAGCAAAAAAGAAAGAAGGTGAATCGAGGAGAAGGTTTTGATCGTGAAAGTGGATAGACGTAGAAAAAGTACAGAGGTAGAAAAAGTAGAGCAAAGAACAGAAGCGTTCCAGTAGGAAACCCCGAAGTGATTATTTGGAACCGGTTTTAACAGAACCGGATACCCGGCGAGTCCCGTGCTGGTGGTTGGCATGCCGACTATTAATCCAAGCCACACGCCACGGGTAAGCTGCAGCCATCGTCTTGGCGGTGAGGTTCTGGTAAGGTCTGGTGGGTTCGCCCCCGCTTACTAGGAACCAATATCCAATTGGCTACGGCCCCGTCTGCGAGCACGTGGAACGTCGAGATTACGGCGGCAGAAGAGCGGCTGAACGATTGTGAGGCAATCTTTTAAGTGCTGGAAGGCAGGAAGAACCCGGGAATATGGAGCCGGTCACTTGTGCAGTTTAATCGACGTAGCTGAGGACCATCAATTCGGAAGACCGACCTTACCAGACAAACCACGAAGGTAACCCCTCTCTCTCTCTCTCTCTCTCTCTTCGGCATGCATGCACTGAGTATCAACAGCTCCTGAACTCGCATCAGCTTATCAACTCGCAGATTAATTCTGCACAAATGATTTTCCGAAAAGTTGTCGTTTCAAAAATTGGAAAAAGCGTAAAGTGCACTAAATCTGCAGTGTTCAAAATTGTTAAGAAGTTTGGAGAAACGTGTTCTCTTGAAAATTTACCGAAATCTGGACGCAAAATAGGGGCATCGGACCAGAGAAAGGAGCTAGCTGCGGTACGCCTTCTGAAATCGCATAAACTGAGTTCCGTTCGTGAAATTGACAAGAAAGTGGATATTAGCGTCGGAGCTGTGCAGAATATCAAAAAGCGTAACAATATCAGAACCTACAAGAAGCAGAAAGCACACAAAAGGATGGATTCACAGAAAGCTTCTTCGAAAATACTGTCATGGAACTTGTATGACGTTCTCCTCCATAAGCCAAACCGGTGCATTTTGATGGACGACAAGACGTGCGTCAAATTGGATACCAGTACTCTTCCAGGGTCGTAATTTTTCAACGCCGAGCAGAGGACAGATGTACCTGATGATGTGCAATACATTCGGACCGAAAATTTTGGGAAAAGGGTTTTGGTGTGGCAAGGCATTTGCTCCTGTGACTTGAAGGGTTCTTCATATTTCACAACGGGCACAATCAACGGTGAAAATTACAGAAAAGAATGCATCCAAAAACGGCTTCTACCCATCAACCGAAAGCATATGGATCCCTCCATTGTTTTGGCCGGATCTGGCATCTGCTCACTACGCTTCTGCTACGCTGGAGATGCTCAAGAAGGAAAAAGTCGATTTTGTCAAAAATGTCAAAATCCCCCAAACTGACCGGAACTGCTTCCTATCGAAAGATACTGGGCAATAATTAAGCGGCATCTTATGAAAGGAGGAAAATAAGCAAGCTATGTTGACTGCTTTAAGAAAATTTGGTCTGCAGCATAACTAAAAGTTACGGAGAAAGTTGTGCAGAATCTATTGGGAGAGAAAAGTTCGAGCGTTCTTCAAAAATGAGAAGTAAATATTCAAACTCACGTGAATTCGGTCATATGTATATTGATTTTTATTTATATGAAGCAAACTTATGAAATTGTTCGAAAATAAATAGTTTTCTTTGAGAAACAGGTGCCCACTTTCTTTATTGAACAGTCCTTACAAAAGCAGAGATAAGAGAAATAGGAAACGAGAGGAGTTCGGAAAGTGATGAGAACGGAGTCGATGGCCAGGTGTCAGCAGGAGTGGAACACGGTGGCGAACGGTAGATGGACGTACAGGACAAATATACACATCTCTATTTGAAGATAACTACAGCAGAGAATTGAACATGGATGGCACAAACAATAGCTGACAAATTTTGATAATCGTATCGTTTATATGAGTAGCGCCATTCGGTTTGTTTACAATACTAAATCTCAAGCCTAAACAATTAAACTATTTAAATAAAAATATCTATAGAAAACTTCAAGGCAAGAACAACAACCAAGTTAATCAAGGAGAAACCCTTGAGCATAATTCAACCGTCAATTGATAATTAAACTTCCCATTCCGCCAACTGATTCACAATCTAAAACATTCAAGAGACCGACCTACGTGACATGCGGCACATGTTATCCTGCTACCGAATGTGATTCACACATTCTCATACGTCATTCGGTGTCGTTTAGTGAGTGATTTATGACCAATTTTGCAAGTTATAACTTTTCACTACACACTCAAACAATAGCTCACGAACGAAAATCGCCAGCCAGCAAAATAATCGGCGCTCCCTCTCCGCATTCTATCGCCACTTTCCTCCAAAAATTCTCCAGCAAAAGGCCAATGATACCGACTGCTATGAACGTGGACCATTGGATCACACAAACGTCATACGAAGCACGTACAGCGATGCGACCGCAGACATCAGGTGCCGGAAAGAGAACTGACGAACTGACTCGGTTCGCGGTAAACTCTAGAGAAAGATGGGGATGGTTGAACCCATGGAAACATAGCCTTCTAAGTTAATGTCATGATTATGTGAGGATGTCCCGGTGCAACAACTTTAATACAGTCTTAGGCAGCCTTCATTTGATGTGACAGGCTGTCAATCAAGTATCCCCATCATCCCTTATTGCTAACATATTGATATGATCGACTGGATGTGGTTTAATAGGTGAAATTTCCATTTCCATACCATTGTTGTTTTTGGAAACCAAATCGTTGTCAAGATTGGCGTTGAACGTCATTCCGGTTATTGCCGCGGAAACATTAGAATGACTTGCCATTCAAGAGCGATCAGCAGAATCGATCCTGCTTCCTCGGCGCCCCCCACTACAGGTCAGTTTTGTAGGTCAATGAGACCTTATAAGTTATAAATCTTCATGTTCTTCAAAACCTTCATGCCATTTTCTACAATCCTGTTCGTCAAGTTTCTGAAGAACCGTCGTGGAAGGGCGTGCCGTGTGCACTTTTGTGCCTTTGAACACGACGGGTATCGCGACCAGTTCCCTGCAGCCAGTCAGAATATTTCTCTCCGGCAGTTGGAAGAAACAGCAGATAAAGAGTGAAATTTCGAAATTACCACCGTCTGTTGGTGCACGGGTGCATCATTGCACCATGCACTTTGACCACTGAGGAGAGAAAAAAAAAGTTGTCTAAGGGCACCACGCACAGCGGTGCAAGGTCTACCTGTATGCTTGTGATCCGACCCGATGACGAAGTTGACGGACATCCACGACGACGTCGGCGGGCAACATGTAACAGGTTTGCACGGCTGAAAGTCCTTGGAGAGAGCAGAAAGCTTTTTCTTGCACGCATGAATCAGTGAAATTGTTTCGAGCTAGAATACTCGCGTCGCCGCATGGTTTTAGCACCTACACCGGCCAAGGAAATACGGCGCATTATCTGATTGCTGTTCAAGAAGATGAATGCATTACACTGTTTTCGCAGATAAGATGCTGACGGGTCAAGTTCGCTGCCGGATGGTTGATTGAAGTCTTTCGTAGACGCTGCCGATGCTGTTGCGGGCGATAGAGTGAATTTTCTTACCGCATTTGCTCGTTTGCACATTTATTGTTGGCCGCGCCGGTGATTTACTTTTGGAGGACATCGTTTATGGACATCACGGTAATAAACTGTGCCCTCTGGAGGTAATTGTCGCCAGCAAGCGCGGTGCTTTTCGCACTTGCTTCCCCTTCGAAGGGCCTTTTTTGTTTGCAGCTTGCGAGTGCTCGATAAGTTTCTAGAGAAGTCGATGTTGTGACGATTTTTCCATTCTATTGTGGTTGATTAAATTGATGCAACGAATGGCAAGTGATACGAGTTCTTATCTACTTCTTTTCACACTCCGCTACCATACCATGCATTCAAACTTAAAAACTATGTGTGTGTCTTTACAATCAATCTCCCACTGACCGGCAGTGCTTTTATGGGAGAAACTTGTGTGCATTTCTTCAGTAATTTATATGTGATCACTATGTGCAAACATTTTTAGCCCAGGAGATTGAAGGTGACAGCTCTATTGAAAATCCAACGACCCATTTCAAGAATGCCTGTTCATACACGTACATTCTGAGGTCATCTTCATATACAATAAGCCCCGCATGAAAATCTTCACACATCAAATGGATATGTGAAGAGTTTTCACACTTCCAGAATCAAAAATGAAAATTCTTGTCCCTGGCGTGTATAGAGTATATTTTTGATAATATAAAACGACCTCACCAATGTTCCTTATCTGATGCTGGAAAGCTCGTCAGAATGCGGGAGCGGGTCACTAAAAACACAAAAAATGGGAAAAAACAATCCATCTCAAGAAACACGACCATAACACACTATGAGAGGGATTCCATTCACAACGTCCTACGCAAAGCACTCGAAAAAACTATAATTTCACCATTTATTTTAGTTGAATGAAGGAATATTTTTTAAATTAATTTCCGCGAAAACGACGCAGCAAAAGCAAAACACGTCATTTTCAAAGCACGGCTTGCTCCGATCCCTCAAGCTGAAACTTAAAAACTATGCATGTAAAATTGAATTTCATTTCACACGAAGAAACCACTTGATATATTGCTAGGAAAAATCGTCTTTTGCATACAATTTTTGTAGGAAAAACCCCCGAAACTTTCCCGTTTTAGAATGTGAACTTAAATGGTTTAAGACGCTCCATTTATGTGCATCATATGCATCATATTTGTATGGTGGAATATAAATCATATGCATATGATTTATATTCCACCATACAAAAGCTGAATTTTTTTTCAAGAAGACAATTTTATTTAAACTTTGATTAATTTTCATTTAATGTCTTTTTAGAGGTAAAAATATTTTAAACATCTCTTTTTTAAAGATTTTTTCATGTTTTTTGCATAAAACATGAATTAAACAGCGTTGTTTAATTGAACAAAAACATGACTTTAAAAGTGCTCTACACTTGTCTCTTTGACACAAACTTTCTATCTTGCTTAGTTTTTTTGCAATTTTGTTTTGAAGGCAACATGTTGTGCCTCCACTTTACATACTTATGCTGGTCCAACGTCCTAAAGGGCGATACGGTCAAAATTTGGTCAATATCAACTTGACGTATTTCTTTCAATTTTGCATTTAAAAAACCTGAACACCCCTCATTTTGAAGGTGTGTGTGTGTAGAATGTTGCTCCTATTTTGATTTTGGAATTCACTCTTCAGTTGTCAAAATGCCGTCCAAGCAAGAAGAGCAGCGTATCAAAATTTTGCTCGCGCATCGCGAAAATCCGAGCTACTCGCACGCAAAGTTGGCAAAATCGCTAAAAGTTGCCAAATCAACCGTTACAAATGTAATTAAAGTGTTTGGGGAACGTTTGTCGACAGCCAGGAAGTCTGGATCGGGGGGAAATCGAAAACCGGAAGCCGCTGAGACGACAAAGAGAGTTGCCGGTAGTTTCAAGCGAAACCCTAACCTATCTCTCCGAGATGCCGCAAATAAGCTGGGTGTATCGTCTACAACCGTGCATCGAGCCAAAAAACGAGCCGGACTATCGACTTACAAGAAGGTAGTGACTCCAAATCGCGATGATAGACAAAATACGACGGCCAAAGCGCGATCCCGGAGACTGTACACGACGATGCTGACGAAGTTTGATTGCGTAGTAATGGACGACGAAACCTACGTCAAAGCCGACTACAAGCAGCTTCCGGGACAGGAGTTTTATACGGCAAAAGGAAGGGGAAAGGTAGCAGATATTTTCAAGCACACGAAACTGTCAAAGTTCGCAAAGAAATATCTGGTTTGGCAAGCCATCTGTACCTGTGGCTTGAAAAGCAGCATTTTCATAGCTTCCGGGACTGTCAACCAAGAAATTTACGTGAAAGAGTGTTTGAATAAACGTCTGCTGCCTTTCCTGAAGAAACACGGTTGTTCCGTACTGTTTTGGCCGGATTTGGCATCTTGCCATTACGGTAAAAAGGCCATGGAGTGGTACGCCGCCAACAACGTGCAGGTGGTTCCCAAGGACAAGAACCCTCCCAACACGCCAGAGCTCCGCCCAATTGAGAAATACTGGGCTATTGTCAAGCGGAACCTAAAGAAGACCAAAAAAACTGCTAAGGACGAGCAGCAGTTCAAGGCAAACTGGCTTTCTGCGGCGAAGAAGGTGGACAAGGTGGCTGTACAAAATCTGATGGCAGGGGTCAAGCGTAAGGCCCGGCAATTCAGATTTGGAAAAGCGGAAGCCTAACTGAATATTTTTCCTGAATTTTATACTAATTGAACTTGAAAAAGAAATTTAATTTGATTTTTTAAATAAACGATTTCACCGATTTACACGCGTTTTCCCTTGACCAAATTTTGACCGTATCACCCTTTATTAGGACCGCACCAGCGTCTCGATATTTCTCCATAGAACTCGGTTGAGGGCTGATTGTCTCCAGTTCTTCGAATGTCCCACACTTCCAAGGTCTTGTTCCACTCGGTCTAACCACCTAAAGGGCGTTTCAATCAAAATTTGGTCGACTTAAACTTGACGCATTTCCTTTCATCGTGCTTTTAAAAATGTTGTACACCCCTCATTTTGAAGATGTGAGCGTGTAGCATCATGCCTCTATTTTGATTTTGAGATTAGCACTTCAGTTATCAAAATGTCGTTGAAGAAAGAGAAGCAACGCATCAAAATTTTGCACGTGCATGGCGAAAATCCAAACTACTCTCACGCCAAGTTGGCGAAATTGTTGAATGTGGCTAAATCACGTATTAAAAGTGTTCGGTGAACGTTTGTCGACAGCCAGGAAAGCTGGATTGGGAGGAAATCGAAAGCCGGAGGCCACAGCGACGACAAAAAGAGTTGCTCGCTGTTTCGAGCGGACCTTTAACCTCACCGTCCAAGATGTTGCAAAGAAGCTGGGAGTGGCGCCTTCAATCGTGGATAAAGCTAAAAAACGAGCTGGACTGTCGACTTACAAGAAAGTGGTGACTCCAAATCGCGAAGATAAACAAAACACGTCGGCCAAAGCACGATCGCGAAAGTAAACAGCTTCCTGGACAGGAATGTTATACGGCAACCGGACGGGGCAAGGTGGCAGATATTTTCAAGCACATTAAACTGTCAAAGTTCGCGAAGAAATATCCGGTGTGGCAGGCCATCTATACCTGTGGCTTGAAGAGCAACGTTTACATTGCGACCGGAACCGTCAACCAGGAAAATTATATGAGCGAATGCCTACAAAATCGTCTACTGACTTTCCTGAAGCGACACAATTGTTCCGGTCTATTTAGACCGGATTTGGCATCTTGCCATTACGGAAAAAAGGCCATGGAGTGGTATGCTGCCAACAACGTTCAAGTGGTGCCCAAGGACAAGAACCTTTCCAACACGCCAGAGCTCCGCCCAATCGAACAATATTCGGCCATCGTCAAGCGGAACCTTAAGAAGACTAAAAAAACTGTTGTGAGCGAGAAACAGTTCAAGGCAAACTGGCGTTCTGCGGCGAATAAAGTGGACAAAGAGACTATACAAAATCTTATGGCAGGTGTTAAACGAAAGACCCGGCAATTTGCATTCGGTAAAAAGAAAGCTTAGCTGCATATTTCTCCTGTATTTTGTATTAACTGAACTTGAATAAGAAAAAGAATTTGACTTATTAATAAAAACATTGATCGACTCACACACATTACTGTTTGACCGAATTTTTATCGCAACACCCTTTAGCTCTGAGAACTGATTAAAGGCGTTAATCCCCAGAGTCCTAAAGAGATACACGGTCAAACTGCATTACACTCAGCTGTTTCTAACTGTTGATGCTTTTCCATGAAAAATCTAGAAAATGCAAATTTACTGTGGACTACAAATTTGAAGTTGCCTACTTTAGGAAAAAGACCCCCGCAAAACAAGATAACAAGAAGCGCAATCATGGTCCCACAGAAGTGCCTGTTGAAGACAAAATAATAGTGGACGACGCAGAACTGTCCAATAAAAGTTCTGAAATCCACGAAGATTCTGGGGACACTCATATGCATGAGCTGAATCAACAATGCACAGAAGCTAACTGCATTAAAAAGCGCGGTTCTGAAGATTGCAATAAGGCTACTGCTCATATTGTGAGGTGCTCTTACAAAGTGAATGAGTGTCCTCCAAGAATAAGTGGAACAAAGAATGACGGAAATTCTACCCTGCCCACCTTCTGCTCAGAATTCAATGAAAGGTCAAACAAAGATGACCATCTACGGCAAATCACCGTCTAACTAAAGGCAGTTGATATGCCTATAAAACCGAAAAAAAAGAAGAAAAAAAAATGGCAACTGTAAAATGTATACAACAAAACCTTCATCACGCAAAGGCAGCTTCAGCTATGCTCAGCAAAACTTTCATCCAAAATACACTTCACAGATAGAAAGAAATATTTAATTTTCTGCGTTATCTAATGCACATAAAGGGAATGCTAGATTTGGCAGAAAATAATGGGATATTTCATGTCAATTGAAGCCAGATTACGCCTGAATGTAGTAGGTTGTATGAAAGATTGCAAACATTGTTGTATGGCGCATGAAAGATTGCAAACAATTTCGTTGTTTACGCCTCCTTTGGCTTGGAATTAAACGAGGGGAAATTTTACGCGATCGTTAAAATTCATTATTTTTTTCTGTATGGAAAGCTATTCTACAAGAGCCATGGGCGCATAACAGTAGGATATTAGGAATGCCTACACAATCGAGTAAGTTGATATACGACAATACGCATATCACACCAAAAGCTGCACTACTTGTCAACATTAATGCTAAAATAACTCCACTTACTGAATTTATCCACAGGGACATTGCTGCAATTTCGCTAAAGGTTCCAACAACGAAAGGAAAAAACGGTGCTTTACGTGGCATCTGCATACTTTCCTGGTGATACGGAAGATGTGCCGCCTCCAGAAGTTGCAGCATTCGTTGCCTATTGTAAAAGCCAAAATTAGGCTTTCATCATCGGATGCGATGCAAATGCCCATCACATAATATGGAGCAGCAGTGGAATAAACAAAAGAGGTGAGTCTTTATTTGAATTCATTTCACAACATACTATTGATATATGTAACAAGGGAAACGCTCCCACTTTCATTAATGCAATAAGGGAAGAAGTGTTAGATCTTACACTACCCTAGCAAAGGAAAATAACAAGCTGATATCATATAAGTAACAATTTCTGTTATCACAGATATCGTTTTGATTTCCGCTGTTATCGCATAACAACTTTAGTTATCTCCATTGGCAAATTTTGTTATCATATGTTACCATTTTCAAAAAACATTTTTTTACGAACGTTATTTGTTGAATGCAAAACTATGAATATTCCTAGCCAATGTAGTTTTGGACCTTTGATATCATGACCATTGGACTTATTTTTGAATTCGCATGTAATTTGAGGTGCCGCATGATGGGTTTTGATCTTCGGCCAAATTGGTCGCTTCCCCGGGGAAATTTCCGGAACCAGTGAACCAATTCAAATAATCTAAAAGTGAAGTATAGGACTACAGTACCTTTCATTTGGTGGTTGTTTCATTCAAATCGGTTCAGTAGTTGCTTGGGAAACTGAGTTAGAAGTTTCGTTACACACATACACTACCTACACACAGACATTCAGTGCATCGAGCTGAGTTCGTTGTATATGACAGTCAGTCCTCCAGGCTTTGGATCACAAGTCGGTTTTCCAAGATATATATAAATATACATATATATATATATATATATATATATATATATATATATATATATATATATATATATATATATATATATATATATATATATATATATATATATATATATATATAGATCAAGATTTTCTATTTTGAAAACATGAATTTCAGCTCCACCCTTTGAATGTTGGGCTTGGATTTTATGAAATGGACCTCCCTGAATTCATTCGTGAACACGGATTTTTCGTAACACGTAAGGTTGATGTAAAAACCGGGTTTACATTCACAAAATTACGAGTTTTCATGAAAATCAAGACCCGTCCATTAATTACGTCGCTCAAATATACAGATTTTTAACCCCCTCCTTTCTTTATCACATTTTTTGTATGGATTTTTGAAAATTTGTGTATGCATCGTCACTTTTTAACCCCCCCCCCCCCCCTCCTTCCTCTCAAAGCATAACGTAATTTATGAACGATCCCTTTAACTGTGCCTCTTTGAGTATATTGAGTATATTGATGTTGCTTCTCACAGCAGTTTGGGAACTGAAGTTCATTCATTAATTCAAGAGTCAGCTGCACATAGCCCTTCAGAAACGCCTCATTAAATACTCTATTCAGCAGTGCCGTATTGTTAAGTTAGGATAAGAGTGAGCAAGACAGCATTAAAACACGCAAACACTCCAAAAACAAAAGAATAGACAGAGATAAAAGACTCTGTGTTAGTCACTATTGCTCGAGAGAATAAGGAAAAGATATGTTAAAAAAGAAAGCAAGAATCCTCAAGCACGTAGCTTAATGTGGCATTTTATAGAGCTTTTTGACGTTTAATTTGCGCACACTACTGCAAGATTTGAATCGAAGCAGTGCGAGTGAGAAGTCAACGAAGTTGTGGGAAACCAAACCGTGCATTAATCCCCGCATGTTAGACAAAGAAAGACGATCAAATGTCGAAAAGGTCTATTGGCGTATTTGCGGCACAAAATTTGTGTCATTATTGCTGTCTTGCTTTGGCGTCAATTAATGCTCATGTTGACTCTCTTCAGCCTTGCACACTCACTTTTTATTCATTCTAAGCTAGCTATTTGAGTGTTATGGACGCGTTTTTTTATTTTTGTAAAAATGTCGCGAATTTGTCTGAACGATCCGCAAAAATTTTGTTGCATTTGTGGAGACGTGATATTGAAGGAACAGAGAAAGGGGTTTACACCTTTGTTGGAGACAGCATATCAGCTGTATTTTGACAAGGAGCTTCCAAATCGTGAGTTTCCATGGGTTACAACATACTCCTGTTGCTCATGCTACCGAACATTGCTTGGTTGGATGAAAGGTACGCACAAAGGCTTACCTTTTGCCGAACCTATGGTGTGGACTAATCCAACCAATCACATGAGCGATTGTTACTTTTGTTTGACAAAAATTCATGGATTTTCCAAAGCTTTGAAGCATAAAATCGAATACCCATCAAGGCCAACATTGCACTCCGAAGCAATGCCAGTTCCAATATCTCCAAATATTGCTGGACGTGCTGATGAGTTGGATTCGGAACCAGGCGAATCTGAGAAAAGCTTTCAGGATGATCCAGATTATTTACCTTCGGAGTCTGAGGAACCGCATGTTATAACCCAAGAGGAGATGAACGATTTGATTCGAGATAAACCGGAGCTACCCAAGACCAAAGCGCAGCTGCTAGCTTCAAGGCTAAAGCAGTGGAATGTCCTGGAAAAAGATGTAAAGGTGTCATCTTATAGGAAGAGACATTCAGATAACATTAAATATTTTTCGATGGACGGTGATCTTGTCTTTTGCAACAACATCGAAGGTTTAATGGAAGAGCTACAGTTAGAGTATCACGCAACTGACTGGAGGCTCTTCATCGACGCTTCAAGCAAAAGCTTGAAGGCAGTGTTACTGCACAATGGAAATAAGTATTCTTCAGTGTCAGTTGCATTTGCAGCTCACATGAAGGAAACTTATGAGAACATAAAAACACTTTTGGAAAAGATCAAATATTCGGAACACCAGTGGAATCTCTGTGCAGACCTTAAGGTAGTGGCATTGCTCACTGGGCTTCAAGGAGGCTACACAAAGCATTGTTGTTTCCTCTGCGAATGGGACAGTCGTGCGAGGGATAAACATTACCACCAGCAGCATTGGCCAGCACGTACCGAGATGGTACCTGGGAAGAAAAATGTGTCAAATCTGCCTCTTGTCGACAGGGACAAAATTTTACTACCTCCGCTACATATTAAGCTTGGGTTGATCAAAAATTTTGTCAAAAAGCTGGATATTCAAGGAGAACCATATTGTTTTTTGAGGAAAAAGTTTCCGAGATTGAGCGAAGCCAAGGTGATAGAAGGAGTATTTGTTGGCCCTCAAATTAGGAAACTCCTTAAAGACGACAATTTTCATCAAACTCTTAACGCGACAGAGTTACGAGCATGGAATGCGTTCCAAAAGGTTTGTGGTCACTTCTTGGGAAATGAAAAGTCTCCGGATTATGTACACATCGTTCAAGAGCTGGTTGATTCGTATGCTGCACTGGGATGTAATATGTCACTTAAATTGCACTTTTTGCATTCTCATCTGGACTTCTTCCCAGAGAATATGGGAGCCGTCTCAGATGAACATGGAGAACGATTTCATCAAGATATCGCCCAGACTGAAAAGAACTTTGCTGGCAAATGGAGCCCAGCAATGCTAGCGGACTACTGCTCGATGCTACAGAGGCAAACACCTTTGGAGAACTATAAAAGGAAAAAGAAAACAAAGTGAATTTAAGTTGAAAAATATAGAGAAAATTTCAACTAAATGACTGACTGACTGACTGACTGACTGACTGACTGACTGACTGACTGACTGACTGACTGACTGACTGACTGACTGACTGACTGACTGACTGACTGACTGACTGACTGACTGACTGACTGACTGACTGACTGACTGACTGACTGACTGACTGACTGACTGGCTGACTGACTGATAGGAAATCTTGATTTTCATGAAAATTCGCAATTTTGTGAATAAAAACTCATGTTTTTCAACACGAACGGATTCAGAGAGGTTCATTTCATAAAATCTAAACCCAACATTCAAAGGGCGGAACGAAAATTCATGTTTTCAAAATCGGAAATCTTGATTTTCATGAAAATTCGTGATTTTGTGAATGAAGACCCGGTTTATTTCATCAATCTTACGTGTTACGAAACATTGTTCACATTGTTCACGAATGGATTTCATAAAATCCAAGCCCAACATTCAAAGGGCGGAGCTGAAATTCATGTTTTCAAGATAGAAAATCTTGATTTTTATGAAAATTCGTAATTTTGTGAATGAAATCCCGGTTTATTTCATCAATATTACGTGTTACGAAAAATCTGTGTTCACGAATGGATTCAGGGAGGTCCATTCCATAAAATCCAAGTCCAACTTGCAAAGGGCAGAGCCAATTTTCTGGTTGTTGATGAGGTAGATCATATTACTACGGAAATACGTGTTTTTGTGAATTTTAATCACATTTTTCTCAAAAACTGGACGTGTTACAGCATTTCTGAGCCCTTATTTGAATTCAGCGTGGCAAAATCTATAGAATTCATTATATATACTTGAAGGGAGTGAAACACTGCCGACTAGTGTAATCTAATATGAGATTTATGTATTTACCAATTTCAAGGGTTTCCCAGACATTCCAGGACTCTGGCCTCTCAGAACCGTTGATGCGCAAGTTTGCGCAAAACCCACATTTTCGAAAAGCTGGTAAACAAATCTTTAAAATAAGCTTGATGTGGTGTATGTGCGCATGTGTGCTCACATTTGAAAACTTAGTTGAAGTTTTTTTTTTCCGATTCTCCATACATTTTATATGGGAGTAAAAAACCACGACCATGCAGGACCTATATTTTGAAAATTTTTAGAGAGCACAATGTTCATCCAATCTTCATAAAATTTTGGAAAAAGAAATTTCAAATAGTGTACAAAATTAGAAAAATATATTGATTGCAAAATGAGGAGGTTGATTTTTCGACTTTTTTCCGCCTTGGAATCACTGTGCGCCAGCTGTCCATCAAAGGAGCGCTCTACCAACAGAGGTGTTTCCTGGTGGTATGATAAGCTAGGAAAATTACCCAAAAAAGCTCAAAACATATTCAATCGAGCAAAAATTACATCAAACTTGTCTCAATATAAAGAGGCCTTAAGTGATTATAATTGAGAAATTAGAAGATCCAAGCGGAAAGATTGGAGACACATGTGTGGAAACATAGAAAGTGTTCCTGAAACGGCAAGGCTTCAAAAAGATATCTCAAAAGACCACTCAAATGGTCTCGGTATGCTTAAAAAGATGGATGGGAACTTTACTGAAAACGCTGATGAAACTCTGGTACTAATGATGCATACTCACTTTCCAGGGTCAACTACAAGATCAAAACCGCATACAAAGTGGTGCAATTACAGCATATGCGGTACAAAATAAACATGGAAATGGCTCTGAAATCCTCAACGAAGAGCCTGTAAATTTAATAGATAAGATTTTTACTTACTCTAAAATTGAATGGGCCATTGATTCCTTTAGTCCCTTCAAATTGTCTGGTCCTGGTTGAATTATTCCAGCACATGTCCAAAAAAGTAAATCAATATTAATTCCTGACTTAAGCAGACTATTCAAAGCCAGCTTCTTATTGGGATATATCCCAAAAAAGTGGAGGCATGTCAGAGTAGTAATAATACCGAAGGCCAATAAAAAAGACAAGTCTTCACCAAAGTCATTTGGGCCAATGAGTCTATGATAAAATTTTTTGAAGGTTATGGAAAAACTTATTGATGAATATGTTTGTTGTCTCCCCTTCTATGGTCTCTCGTTGTTGATGATCTCCTTATAAAACTAAAGTTTAAACGATTTGAAATAATTGGCTTTGCGGATGACATTGTCATTATAGTCCGTGGTATATACGATACTATCATGTTTGAGAGAATGCAAATAGCATTATCATACACACTATCGTGGTGCAAAAACGAGGGATTAAATATCAATCCTAAAAAAACAACAATTGTACCTTTTACTAAAAAACGGAAAACCTCCATCACTGATCTTAAACTAGGAGACGTTAAACTGTCTTTATCTTAAGAGGTCAAGTATTTAGGTGTAACTCTAGATAAGCATCTTTGCTGGAACATTCATATTGACCAACAAATAGGAAAGGCAACCAATGCCTTCTGGATCTGTAAAAGAACTTTTGGAAATAAATGGGGTCTTAAGCCTAATATGATTCACTGGATATATTCAACTATAGTCGCTTATCTGGTGGCCGAAGACTGAACAGATAAAGGAACAAGAGAAACTGAATAAGCTGCAAGGGCTTGCTACTATCTCTATAACTGGGACAATGCAAAAGCACTAGATGTTTTACTCAACATTCTTCCTTTACATCAATTTATACTACAGGATGCGGAAAAAATGCTCTGAGGCTCAAACGTTCATGAATTTCTGCGATGGAGATCTTATTGGACACTTGAGTATCCTAAAAGAGTTTTCGATAAATCCTTTAATATTGATAAGTAAAGATTGTATGCTTAGCCCTTAAATGCGCACGATACTAAAGGGTTATCATAAAAAATAAATTTCTTTTTAAGCACGTTCACTGTTGTTAAACTAACAAAATGCTTCGATACAGTGCTCCCAGTTCACACGACTGCTTAATCGAAGTCTATATAACAATTTCACTAGATTATTTCCCGAAAAAGAATAGAATTAATGTATTTTTAAGCGTTTTCCGGTATGTTGTTTCAAAGCAACATTGCGCATTTAAGGGTTAGGAGAAACTACTTCAATCTAAAATTCACAGTCCATGCAGCTAGTCGTTCTGATTGGGATAAAAGAGAACCGGGTTTTCGTCCGGGCTCGACAGTCTTCTATACAGATGATTCAAAGCAAGATAATTTGGTATGGGCTGGTACAACTGGTCCTGGGATAAACTTTTATTTAGCAATGGGAAAATATTCCACAGTATTTCAAACTGAAATATATACCATACTGGAATGTGCATCAATCTGTATGAAAAGAAATTATAAAAATGCAAACAGATGCATTTGTTCAGATAGCCAAGCAGCTCTGAATGCTTTAAAGTCAAAAACATTCACATCTAAACTGGTTTGGGAATGCGCACAACTTTTACAGCAATTGTCCTGTCGCAACATGGTTAACCTCTATTGGGTTCCTGGTCACTGCGGAATTGAAGGAAATGAAAAAACTGATCAGTTGGCAAAAATAGGGTCATCCATGCAATTCATAGGTCCCGAATCATTTGTTGGATTATCTTCTTGCGCCTTACAAATGGAACTAAAGAACTGGGAAAAGGAAAAGGTACAGGCTAACTGGAATAGTACCTCCAAAGCCCAGCAGTCCAAACTGTTCGTTAAGCTTAACGGTTCTCATACGAAAAAGTTACTAAAACTTTCAAAACACGACTTGAGTACTGGTTGATAACAGGAAATTTTCCAAGTAAATATCACCTGAAAATCATCGGTAAACTTCGTGAAGAAAAATGCCGCTTTTGTGGGTTAGCGAGTGAAAGCTCTTAGCATTTAATGATGCGACTGTGTAGCACTAAAGGGTGTCCACAGTTTAATTGCATCACTTTCAATAAGCTGTAAAATTTCGCCCTTTGGGTTGATTTCAACGAAATGATGGGTGAAATGACCTCAGCGTGTATTGTTTACACTGCGTGAGTTTCAATGTGAAATGTGTCGTAGTTTCGAAAATGGAGTCAAAGGAACAGCAAGTGCGCGAGAACATTTTGCAAACGCACCTCGACAACCCACTTCTTTCGCACCGAGCCATCGGAAAGATGTTGAAAATTCACCAGTCTACAGTGTCTCGTGTCATAAAACGTTTCGGGGAACGTTTAGCTGTCGATCGGAAGAGGGTGAGTGTGTGAAGGATCACAAGCGAGTGGTTGCTGCATTTAAACGCAAACCCAACTGATCCGTTCGGGATGTCGCGAAAAAGCTGGACTTAACCAAATGTTTCGTGCAGAGAGCCAAGAAACGAGCCGGGCTCCGAAAAACAGAATAGGACAGCTAAAACACGTGCGCGTCAGCTGTACGCACAAATGTTGACGAAACCACACTGCTGCATCATGGACGATGAAACACACGTAAAAGCTTTAAACAAATTCCCGGCAAAATGTGACTGCAAAAGACAAATGTGATGTTCCAGAGTCTCTTTGGAAACAGCAAGTGTCAAAGTTCCCCAAGAAATTCATGATTTGGCAGGGGATTTGTTCGTGTGGTAAACGGAGCAAGCCTTTCGTGACAACATCAACTGTAAATGGTCAAGTATACATGAATGAATGCCTGAAAAAACGACTGCTTCCGTTTCTCAAAACACACAACGTTCCTACAATTTTTGGCCGGACCTAGCCTCTTGTCACTACTCCAAGGATGGTCTGGAGTGGTACAAGACGAATGGTGTCAATTTCGTGCCGAAGGATCTTAATCCCCCAAACTCTCCAGAATTGCGGCCAATTGACAAATATTGGGCTATAATGAAGCACGAACTTCGTAAGCATCCTAAAGTTGTCACTACAGAACAGGAAATGCTGAAGTCATGGTGGAAAGCGGAAAAAATTGTCGGTTCAAGCGTTGTACAAAATCGTGGTGGTATGCGTGGTATTAAGAAGAAACTTCGGGCTTTTGGATTTGGTAAAGAAATACAGTGAAATAAAAATACTTAAACCAAGATTATACATTTAATTTTATTCCCTGAATATTTCATGACAATCGGTTGAGAAACTTGTTTTTGAGGACGAGTTTAAAGTGATGCAATTTAACTGTGGGCACCCTTTATACTGATGGCTCAAAAATTAATAATAGAACTGGAGCAGGAATAACAGGTTCAGGGCTTAGTATCACAATTCCAATCGGAAAATGGACCACTGTTTTCCTTGCAGAAATAAATGCCATAATAGAATGTACATCTATATGCCTGAAGCGAAATTAGAGAAATACAAGGATTTGTATACTTTCAGACAGTCAGGTAGCTTTGAATGCTCTAAAATCGTTCACATGTCAATGAAAACTGGTTTGGGAATGCAAAAAATAGCTGATACAACTGGCAGACAAAAACCAGGTTCACTTATACTGGGTACCAGGCCATTGTGGAATAGAAGGAAACGAAAAAGCCGATTTACTCGCTAGGAAAGGTTCAAGTACTCAATTTATAGGACCAGAACCATACTGTGGGGTATCTAATTGTTGTAATACAAATGAAATAAAAAATTATGCAGCATACGGGTTACTCACGGGACACTGCCCATCGAAATTTCATTTGAAAAAGTTTAAAAGAAGTCAAACAGATGTCTGTTGGTTTTGTGATTGAGAGATAGAGACCCCTCAACATTTCCTATGTGACTGCCCAGCATTGGTAACTCGTCGTCCTGAACGGATGCAAAAACAAACAGAGGTAAACTATAATAGATCAGAGCAATGGTCGCTGTGGTTCAAATCCCAACAGGAAAAAAAAGCATCTTGCTATGAGGTACCAAGTCCGATTGCCTGTCGATCTACCTAATTTGAAGGACGTTTGCATTCAGTTATCTCACATTATAAAATGTTTTCGGTACGTACTGTGGCTAGAAAAACAAAAATGTCCCCAATTTTCATGCATACTTTTAAGCACCGGCTAGGTATGAAGTCGTTCAAGGTGAAAACTGTACCGAACCGTAATGATAAACAGAATGTGACGGCTAAACCCGGGCTCGCAAGTTGTATCCCGAATATTTGACGAAGTTTTCCTGCGTGATAATGGACCATGAAACTTATGTGCTGGAAGACTTTAAGCAACTTCCCGGAATGTCTTATTATATTGCCATTCAACGGAACGGTGTAGAGGAGCATTTCGGGACCTAGAAAAAGGCCAAGTTTCTCAAACAATATTTGGTTTGGCAGGCATTATGCAGCAGTGGCCGAGCAAGCCAAAGCTTCATCACTACCGGACCGGTAAACAAGGAAATATACCGTGAAGAATGCCTAAAGAAGCGATAGTTATCATTCCTACGCAGCCATGACGCTCCCTCGCTATTCTTGCCTGATTTGGCATCTTGTCACTACGCCAAAGTTGTTTTAGAATGGTATAAAGCGAATGGAGTCCATGTTGTACCAAATGAGGCGAATCCACCTAACTGCCCGGAGTTGCGACCTATCGAGCACCTATCGAGCATTTTCGTTTGAACTAACAGCAAATTTGTTCTATTCCTAATTTAGTCTGTCCAGATTTTGTCGCGAACAAGCCTTATTACGTTTCGAAACGAAATTTTGCCGAATTTCAGGAACTTTTCTTGTTTTACTACTTGTTTACTACTCCATGTTGGCGATATGGAATGTCCTTTGGTTATTCCAAAAAACGCTGATTTCATTAACAAATGTTAATTAATGACGTTATTTGAACTTTGAAGGCTTTAGTAAGTACATTTCGTACTTAATGTGAACTTTAAAGTTGAAGCTTAAAAGTGAAATATGCAGAACTTTTTTTTTTCATTCGATTATTTTCCGTCGGCCTATTTCCTCACAACGTAGCCCAAGTAACAAATTCAATTTTAAGGTACACTTGAAGAAGTTCTCAAGACTCATTTGATAAAACCACGCATAAAACTAGATATTCTACATAACATCGATAAAACAGCCATAAAACCCTCATAAGTTCAAAAAGGCCCATACTACAGGAGGTTCTCAAGACTATTTCCCAAGATTCGCTTAAAACTTGATAGTTTTATCGGTACATACTTGTAATGACATGCAGGACATGCTTAAAACTATGATAAAACTACCACAAGTTTTGGTAGTTTTATGATTTTCCTCTTTAAGAACACTTCCAGTCCGTCACAAATATGTTTCGAAGATTCCATTTTGGATTCGTTCTGCTGAATGGGGACTTTTTTAAGAGAAAAAAAAACATCGATATACATATGATGTTTCTTTTCCAAAGTGGATACGTATGTAAATTAATTGTAAAATTGACCATACATGCATACGTTTTTTGCCTGCAATTGATAAATTTTTCATGCGACGTTCAGTTTATTGGTGTTTTATAACATAAGAGTTCGAAAATTTTAATGCGCCACGGAATCATTGCTAGAACATTGATTTATTTGAAAAATAAAAAATACTTGACAATTCAACAATTAGGTGACAAGGCTGATAAATTGTTAGATCTTGAATAAATTGTGTCTACAATCGATTTTAAGTTTCAAAATGTATTTTAAACAGCAGAAATTGTTCATAGCATTGGAAAAACGAGAGTTTTGTTGCATATATATGAAAATGGCTACCATTCGGAGGGAATCTAGAATAGCCACGCTCGCCATTTTTTCAATGGTTTTATCTAAAACTACCATAAAACGCATATAAAACTAATATTTCTTGCACAAGACTAACAAGATTTTTTTAGGAGCGCGATAAGTTCATCTTTACTTGTTCTATTCTTGAAAAAGAGGAGTAACGCTTGAATAAAACTTGTTTGAATTGCTCAAGGTAAACAAGTCTTTCATAAGATAGCCATAAAATCAGTGTGGAGAAGGCACATCATAAACAAAGAAAATGTGAACGTTCAAATCAAAAGTGCCTATGCATAATTGTTGTTCATAATTACAGCTTATAATTTATTGTTTTTAATCTACGCTGGTGATCGATTAAAACATAAGAAAAAAAAAACTCTAACTTGAATATGCTAACAATGGATTTGGGAAGAAGAACAGATAATAATATTGCGTTGATGGCTGAAACACCAGTTGAGCGAAAGATGATTTTTCTCTTGATCTGTACGCTGAACCTAGCGTTGGAAGAAGTGCACTGTGTAGTGGATCACTGGATTCCAGCGCACTACTTCCGACTTTGGATTAAACGTGCGGATCATGGGAAAAATCGATTTTCGCTCAGATGATATACTAATTTTTACTTGCAACGAGTATAAATATTGTGTAGCCTATTGGGAACTGAAATGCACGACTCGGGAGAATTCAACATTAACATAACATTTTACAATCATAGTGCACATTAAACCTTACGTCAAAAGTACTGCGCTGTATTTCCACGGTGGTGCGCCATATAACGCACTACCTGAGACGTTAGGTTCAACTTGCACAACTGGCATAAAATCAAATATC
Source organism: Aedes koreicus (assembly GCA_024533555.2). NCBI lineage: Eukaryota > Metazoa > Arthropoda > Insecta > Diptera > Culicidae > Aedes > Aedes koreicus. Next base: position 743,839 of record JAHHFK020001352.1, read on the forward strand.
ATGAGTTATGCATTTCGGTTTTCAACTGGCGACACATTGCACCATTTTATTTTATTTGTTTTACGCATAACGCATAGACCCTTTTGATAAGTTAGTCTCAGTAGGCTGCGAATCCAATGGAATGGTAAAAAAAAAAATTGTCGTTGGTGGCTGAGATGAAGGAGTGTTCAATATATTGAATAGGTTTTTATTGAATTTCCGCTTGAACGATCCGCTGGTTTTTAATTTCTTCCACCTGTGGGCGTCCATTGTGACAGTTTGTTTATTTTTAACATCATGTTCTTTCTCAAGACTATGTGCTCTTATTTAAAATCAAATGGTCCTAAGAGAGTTTTATGGCAGCATTTCCAAGATACATTAATCTTAAAGAAGAATGTCATAAAACTTTTACAAAACTTTTATCAGGTTTTATGCAAGTTGCGAAACGATGTCTTGAGAGGGGGATTAAGTATCTTATAAAACTACTGATAAGGTGAATTACACTTATAAATGATGTAGTTTTATGGAGGTTTCTTCAAGTGTTCTTTAATCACTCTTGAGAACTGTTAATGAATTAAAACCACCTTAACTTGGAAAATACCCTGATAAAACCGGATGAACTACATAATGTTCTGATAAAACTACCATAAATCATGAATAAAACCAATTTGCATTTGAATTGCTACTTGGGAGTGGCAACCACCGACCGCTGGAAGACGACTCCACCACCCTTCCGAAGGAAAACGTGACCAGATTTTTTCCCCCCCAGAAAACCCCCCACCCCGCGGGGGGTTGATCCCCGACCCCCTGGGGGGCCAAGTAGGAGTCCCCCCCCCGGCCCCGGGGGGGGAACTTTTGGGGGTTTTTTTTTAATTATCGTTGTAGGGGGGGGAAATTTTTTTTTTTTTTTTTAAAAATTTTTTTTTGGGGGGGCGGCTTTTTTTTTGGAGACCTAGTTAAAACTGGTTTAACTAGTTGCTCCACTCTATTGTCCAAAGTTTATAGGTTGGTTGGTTAGGTTGGTTCCCAAAGGTTACCCCGCTTAGAGTTTGGAAATTTTAGCAAGCAGCAACTTAATCTAGTACCTTTGACAGTTCATTTGTGCTGCTTAATCCGTTTTGGTTATGGTATGTTTAAAAAAGTTTAAAGTTTAGTTAAGTCACTGAATTTCAATACATGTGATTTAAAAAATGAAACTCGCTACCTGTTCAAAGAACGATGAAGTTTTTTCTAAGCATTTACTTCTTACATGAATTTACATGTCATCTTTATTAAAATTCTCTTTTTGAATTCCGCTTAGCATTCTATGATTTTGTTTCTTAGTTTAAAGAGTTCTATAAAATTGATCATGTCAATTCTAATTAAATTTTGGATTGACTTTTAAATCAATAAATCAAACGGAAAGAATCGATCTTTCAAGTTTGACTTCACGGTTTTGCACAACTATATTTTCTTGATTATCTATAGGGTGAGTGGTAATTCCTGTCAGTGTTTTTCAAACATGTGTAACTTTGGATGGGTTAATCACAGACATGTTTGCTTTTTTTTCTTCTAGAGTGTATTCAAATGTCAAATGTCAGTTTGCAAGTTTGTTTTGAATTTTTATTCGTTCGAGACTCGTGGTAATCATGAACGCGAAAACGAGAGCTCGCGATAGGTCTGTTTTTGAAACATTTTAGATCAGAAATTGAAACCACTCGGAATAGACGAAGATTCATCTTTCGCACAATCAAACGCTACAAAGAAACCATGTTCTTAGAAAATACCTCCCAGACCTGGACGTAAACGCACTGCCACTGTCCGGAAGCCATCAAACAAGTGAAAGAGCGAATTCGACGGAGTCCTGGCCGAAAGATAGCCAAAGAACTGGGAATGGCGCAGTCAACGATCAGGAGTATTTTGAAAGACGAACTTGGGCTGAATCCATACAAAAAAACAACGGGTGCATGGCTTAACTTAAAAACAGAAGATTTCAAGAGTCAAATGATGTTGGAAGCTGCTCAAGCGGCACGGTGATTGTGAAATTCTGTTTTCGGACGAAAAAATGTTCCTGATACAGGATCTTCTCAACCAGCAGAGTGATCGGGTGTATTCGGCACATCTTTCTGATATTCCTCGTGATAAACTAGCTGTTCAATGGTTCCAGAATGTTTGAAGGGTGATGATTTGGGGATGTTTCTCCAAAACTTTGAAGGTTCCATTTTTGTTAATTGAACCTGATGTTAAAATCAACAGTAAATATTACATCGATAATGTTTTGAAGAACCATTTGCTTCCCTTCGTCAAGAAACACTACAAAAATGCTCCATACTGCTAAATTTTATTTTTTGTTCTTTTCAGGTGGATACTGCTGCAGAAATTTCTTTTCGTTTCTTTACTTTTCCGTTTCAGTAAACGGAATTTAACATGGGTTTGGGATAGAAAAAGAAATTTCTTTCGAACACGATACCGACCTTATGTTCCCAGCCCATTCAGTACGATTTTTTTTTTTCGAGCGTAACGAAGCATCATTGTACAAAACGCGCATGAAAAAATAAGGTTCCAAGAAAAATAAAAATAAATGATTATTGTATGAACGAAATCACCGATAATTTAAAAAAATATTGTTATTAATACGAAATAGATAGGTGTCGAGAATGCCGTGCTTCGTAGAAAAAGTTATGGTTTTAGAGCTGAAAGTCTGTAATTCAATAAGAAACGCATTACAAAACTGTTTTGCTTCAGAAAACAACGAATGTTTTCGTAGAACAAACGATTGATTTTGGTTATGTACAAACAAAAAATAATATCGGTGTGCACTGTACTGTTGTTGATGCCCTTCCAAAGTTATTCATAGCAAGTTTACGATACAAAATATTTAATTTCACTGTTTCATTAATGTTATTGGTTTGCTGAATAATTTTCAAAATGTATCTAGCATCCTTAATGCAGACTCTCGTCTGAGTGCTCGAACCCATTTTATGCCGTAAATTTCATATGTTTTGATATCCCGGAAAATCGGACAATCACAATCGGACCGGGAGTTAAACTCATTACCTTCGGTTTGTTGCTATTGTGACTAGATTTTGCGACCACAGGTGCACTTTGGGTTGAATTGAGAATAGAGCGTAAATGATTAACAAAAAGCAAATTTGTCTGCATTCACGAGAGGATCCACAAGATTTGTAATGTTGTGATTGAGGATGCATTGGATACATTATGGTAAGTGATAACATTTGTTTACCGGAAGGGGGGGGGAGTTGGGTTGTAGTCAAAGGGAGCTGAATGAACTGGTGACTGGACAAAAGTACGTGGGGTAGCCAGACTTTTGTCACAAGACAACAGCCATTGTGTTATTTTCCGAAGTTTTTCAGGGATTTCAACTCACCCTGCTACAACAAGCCAACAGGTAGAACATTCCCTTCCGGTATGATTCTACAGACAGAGACAACCCCAGCGCTGATGGTTAGTACACTTTCATCATTATCATCACCAACAGAAATCAAATGTCTACTATGTAAGGTTGCTCTTGTGATTAAACATGAGTGAGACAAACGTGCACATAAAACCCAAATTTTAATCTCTCACGGTATATTTATTCCTTCCAAACAACATAATCAACCATAATGATCAGAACTGAATCATTTGAAAACGGGCCTTCACCTCCACATATAGTAAAGTCAACACATGATCGACAGCTGAGTCGACAGTTCTCACTTTAGTTTAGGTTTCGTTTACCGCTTGAATTTCAAAACAATATGTGACCATCGATTATGATTCTACACCCAGGCAAAAGTACATGAGAAAGTCTCGGCAGCAAGAGAGGGCGATAGGAAGCACAAAACTGCTTCATTCGTCATCAACAGTAAAAGTTCTTGATTGGAAATGTATCATCAACGCGTAACAACCATAGAAGACTTCTTTTTCCTGCACCGTCAACAGTGGCCTAGAATCAACTGACGATTAATAAACATTGGCAGAATTCGGAACACTCACAAAAAAACTGTCATATTGTACTCGATCGCGAAATTATTTATGCTGAGCAATGGCAAACAGTCTGCCTGCCGAACATCAGTTAAAATCAAAGTAAAACAACTGTTCGGCTTGCCGAGTGGAGTGTTTGAACTCTGTTATGTCGATTGATTCTTTTTTTTTTTAAATTCACGATAATCTTCGCGAAGGATTTCATTGATTGCTGCTGGGTACTCACCACACAAATATGCTGAATCTGTAACTGATTTCGATTATCCAAAACTGCTGCTGCAAATCGTCCGTTAAAATTCACAGACTCGTTTAAACTGTCTCAATTTCTTCGGAAGCACGAAAATTTGCCACAACCGGTCATAGCCCACAATCCTCCCGGTATAGTTCTTGAATGTTCCCACCTGTTCACTTTCACTTCTCTTCCGGGTCTCGTCAATTCTTCACTGCTAAATTTTTCTTTTTCACTACCTTATATACACGTGCACACAAATCACCGCAACTAAACACCGCACTTGAGCAAACCACAGGTATTGAAAGAAGGGAAAAAGGGTTCAAACCGAACGCCACGAAATCGCAAGCCGGAATAAACGAGTCCCGCTCCGAGCGGTTACCTTTATAAAATTTCCGCTTTTCTCGCAAAAAGCTCGCTATCCCACCCCTACACGATCGGGCGGACGCGACACTGCTAGCCTAGCTAGTTCGACTTCAAGAGCGCGTGTTGGTGATCGTTATGCGACGCGATCGTATCGTTCGGCATTGTTGTATGACCACCGTTGTCCGTGTGGACGCTTTTCCCTTGCTTCGTCATCATCGCTCTGTGCCCTCCTGTGGGCTTCTTCATTGACAAAAGGTCTACAAATGGAAGGAAGCACTACAACTATACATAAGCAACGCAGAAGAAGTTCTCATTGATGCTTGTTAGCGCTCTCTTTCTCTATTTCTCACGTGTCGCCGGCTCGATCGCTGTTCAGTTGCATTTGGTCATTATTGCACTTACAGTGTGGGTCCGATTTTAGGAACATGTGTACAATATTTCGAGTAAGTAGGTAAAACAAAGAAGAAATGAGCAACATGTTATTTCGGAAGAACCCAATTTTGATTAGGATTTACTCAAATCAGTCAAAATAATGGCTACTCAAAAAGGAGTAAACATAGTTGAGAGTAACAAGTTGACAGTGAGTCAACATCGATCGGATTCAAGTCAAGTGTCAACTTGTTACTACTAACTACGTTTACTTAGTTTTCAGTAGCCATACTTTTGACCGATTTGAGTTTAATCGGAAATAATGTGAACAATGAAAACACTAGCAAACACTTGCAAAATAATCATACCTTAGCAAGGTTATCTTCACGCTTAGAAGTTATGAATTTTACACGAGATGTAATTGAAATTTTACTGACGTCAAGGCGCGTAAACGAAGATTTCGTGTAAAATTAAGTGTTCAGAAACAGAAACAGACGCAACTCGACAAAAGGTATGTTTGATTGAATTGATTTTCTCGTTTCTTTTGACTGATTCTTATGTCTTAAAGGCCGCTCTCATGTGTCGGTCTCAGAGCAACGAAATTTACAAGACCTTTTGGTAGTATGAACTCTAATTCGAGCTATTAAATCTCGCTATTATGGGGAATAATTGTTTTTTTGAAATGAAGGGGGGGGGGGGGGGGGGGGGGGGGGGGGGGGGGGGGGGGGGGGGAGGGGGGGGGGGGGGGGAGGGAGAAAGGGGGGGGGGGGGGGGGGGGGGGGAGGGGGGGGGGGGGGGGGAAGGATCTGAATGGAGTACAGGAAGAGGACCAAGACAGCGATGGAAGAGACGTAGTCGGTGCAGTAAGTGACGGAGATGGGCCCGGACAAGTTGGCAAATTGCCTGCATCGACTGATAGTCAGGATTTGGGATACCGAACAGCTACCGGAGGAGTGGAAAGATGGGGTTATCTGCCCAATCTATAAGAAAGGCGACAAGCTGGACTGTGAAAACTATCGTGCGATCACTGTCCTTAATGCCGCCTATAAAGTATTATCCCAAATCATCTTCCAGCGACTGTCGCCACTAGCGAATAGATTTGTGGGAAGTTATCAGGCCGGCTTCATCGAAAGACGGTCAACAACGGACCAAATCTTCACTTTGCGGCAGATCCTCCAAAAGTGCCGTGAATATAGAGTCCCAACGCATCATCTATTCATTGACTTCAAAGCCGCATATGATACAATTAACCGAAATGAGCTATGGAAGATCATGGACGAGAACAGCTTTCCGGGGAAGCTGACCCGACTTACCAAGGCTACGATGGATGGAACTCAGTGCTGTGTGAGGATATCGGGTGGATTATCGGTTTCATTCGAATCCCGGAGACGTTGCCCCCCCCCCCTAGCTTTTGATTTTATTTTTAAAATTTTAAAGTTTAAATTTTTCAGATTAAATAAATTGTCACTTGGCCTTAATGAAAAAGCCAAACAACGCAAAGCTGCCTCAATTTTGTGACAAGTTGTAGAAAAAAAACGCAAAAAGTTGACATCCATGAGATTTTTGTTAAACTAATAATACTAGGTAATACTAGTGTGAGTGTTATGTTAATGTATGCAAAAGTTTATTGCGATCTGTCAAGTAGTTTTCAAGATGCATTCGAAACAAGAAGAGCTACGCCAGCAAATCTTGGGCGCGGTGATCGATAATCCTGGTCAGTCGCACAGATGGATCGGCAAAAGGCTTGGAATCCACCATTTCACCGTGTCCTGCGTTGTGAAGATGTTCCAGGAGACGAAGACCATCGAGCGGCGCGCTGGAAGCGGCCAAAACCCGAAAACGGAATACCCAGAGAAGGCGCGGAAGATAAGGCAGTACTTTAAGAATAACCCAAACCTTTCCACCCGAAACGTGGCCAAAAAGGTTAATTCGTCGAAGTGCTTCGTCCAGCAGACCATGAAGCGGACTGACAAGCAAAACACAGTGGTCAAATTGCGTGCGCGGAAGCTGTACCGTGAGTGGTTGGTCAAGCCAGGCTGTCTCGTCATGGACGACGAGACATATATCACAGCGGACACCAAACAAATCATCGGCCTCGAGTTTTTTGTCGGTACATCCCGCATGGAGGTTCCGGAAAAGTTCCGGAAGAGAAAAATGGGCAAATTCGCGAAGAAGTACCTGTTCTGGCAGGCGATCTGCGAGTGCGGGCGGTACAGCAAGCCGTTCGTTACAACCGGCACCATAAACGGGCAGCTTTATCGAGAGGAATGCTTGCAGAAGCGCTTGCTGCCCTTCCTCCGCTCTCACCGTGGTCCCACGCTGTTCTGGAAATTCAATAAATAAATTATGCCAAAACAAAGTTAATATATAGTTTTTTAATCCCTGAAAATTTGAGAAGTATCCGATTTAAAATGAATTTTTGGTGATCATTTTTGTGTGTCTCATTTTTTTCGAGTCCAGTCTTTATGAAAGTGTATCAACGGAAAATGTGATATGGGCCATACCGATCAATGTTACCCCGTTTTTCGGTACTGTAGTTTCGGATTATTGAGAATATTTGTTAATCATATCTTTCAGTTTGATTCAGTGTTGTGAAATATTGTTTCCGTATCTAAGAGATTTTGATGGAGACATGCTATGATATTATCCGGCGAGACGAGATTACTCGTATCCGATTTTCAGACCTGTCATTAGATAAGCGTGTGAGAAAGCAAGATAGCAAGCTAATCAGAGCGAGAAGTTGCAGTTGTCTTATACTATTCAAAGATTTTATCCGTTTCTATGAGCATGAGCATAATAAAGAGCATGATTGACCACCTGAGGTTGTTGCTCCGCTACTGCCAGATCAGTTGTTATTACACAGAAAACCAACAGATGCTTGGGACTAGAATACATCCTCAATGTGTAAAAACGGGTAATCTCAACTAAGGCAATACCGGCACCGGCCTCACCCGAATGCAGGTCAAATAAGGAAAGGGTAGGAATGTGTTGATGTGATACTCGCTTTATTGGAAGCCGAGACCAGCTCTGCACTTCTACGATAAATCACTGACATGTTGGATAACTAGATTGAGTAGCAGCAGGGTTCGTTTTGGTAAACGATAAGCTGAATTCACGCTTCGTTTAGTAAAATATTTAAATGTTAGTACCGATCTCTGATTTGAACTGATTTAAACCAACAGTAAGGATACTATTGGGGCCACTCACAAAGTGTGATGGTGGTTTTTTATTGAAAAACAAGGTGATTTTTTATAATGCTGAAAATCCGATTCGAACCGAGTAAAACCAATAATAAGGATTCTATACGTCACAAAGTCAGAAAAACAAGGTTATTTTTATTAACGCTTGAGAGACGCATTTTTTTTTTTTTTCTTTGCTGAATCAATAACTCACATCACTGAATTATAGATAACCGAAACAACAAAGCATCGACATAACCTTTCACAGCCGATGCTCAAACCAAACTCTTTTTACGTAAACTTTCAATTTTTACTACTGTATCCCACAATCTATTTCACTTCTATAACTAATATCTGTATCAATGAAGTTTAAGCTTGAACAATCTATGCTAATCCATTTAACAATCTATGCTAATCCATTTAAAATTAATATTAAAGGATTTTGTAAAAATAAGAATCCGTCGTAGATGCATTTCGTGCCTTCTGGAAACTTTATGCTTTTTATTAATGCCCATGCTAATCGGTTCAATACCAACCGGGAGACTTGGTCCTATACCCAATGATTTCATTATCTTCCATCCACTCCACCAGTCGCAATGTTTTGTGATATAGTGGACGGATTATTATAATTTGAGATAACTCAATGAAATTTTAGCAGATCCTCCAAATTTGGCACATCGACAGGCAATCGGTCGAGACCCACCTGCCACCTCTTAGCAAGATGCTTAGAGGTAGACCGGAAGATTCGATGAGCTATCTCTCTCTCAAAGATCTTATCCGTTTCTACGGGAGAATAACGCGCCGAAATTTATGTGCGATGGTTCGACGGTTGTTTAGAAACAGAAGAATAAGTTCATTGGCAGGAAAACCATCAATCAAATACATACCACTACAAGCCGAGAACACTCGCATGAACCAAGAAGAAAGTTACTATGTTCATTACTTCTCATTTTACAGTTGATTTCTAAAAAGTTGCTCTGCTGGTGAATTTAGTGCACATCGTGTGAATTGCGTAAGGAATTTGTAAATTATCAGCAGTTTAAGGCAGTCCCTTGATTCATTGTTATTTAGTAGTACCATAAAAGGCAATCGAATGTTTTTCAAAAGTAAGTATAACAATTTCCAGCATTAACTAGAAAATAAGAAGAATGATTAGTAATTTCCATTCAATTCCAACTACCTTTGTTCCTTATCTTGACAGATACGCGTATTTCGTCTACAATGTGCAGACTTCTTCAGTGTCGTGTACTAGCTGCATACTCGACTGAAAGAAAACCTTCGCCGCCTGCCGTCTTTATTCTATTTTCTAAATACAAACACTTGTACCTACAGCTAACATTTATTGTACCTAACCTATCCTGAGTCCAAAACAAATATTATGCACGGTATCTACCTCTCCTTTTCCTTTATACCTAACCTGATTATTCCGTAGCAGCGGGTGTTCCACTGCGTCGGTTTTGATTTTGTTTAGGTATTAAGTTAAAGAGCCATGTGTACCCGTTACCTTGGTCATTGTTTAGTAGATTTGTGTTTTGTTGTTTGTTGATTTCTAAGCTTTCTGCGACGTCTAATTTCCAGGGTGTAGAGGTAGTCCGTAAGATTGTGATGTCATTCGTCGTTATGTCGTGATTTTCCGTAAAGATTTTTTCTGCAACTGTCGATTTGAAGTTATGTAAAATTCCTTTGTCAGTCTGTTTGACAGCCTTAGTCACCTCCGCTAGATGCTCTTGAACCTTGTTGCCAAGGTTCTCTTTGTTTGACCTACATACAATTTGCTGCAGTATTTCATACTTAATTTTGTATACCCCTGCTCTGCCTAGTACATCTATTGAATCTTTGGTGGAGCCAATCACGATGATAATTGATTGTGTTCGCTAGAGAAAACTAAGTCCAAGCCAAATTCCCTAAGTCGAGTTTTCAGCTTTTGTATAATATCTTTATCGAAGGGGGCAGACATATTTCAGGGGTTCTGGTGAATCGGAAAGGGTTGTTTGTGATTTCCTATGAAGAAGTTTTTCCTTTTTTTTTTTATGATAGCTTGAATTGCTTTCTCTTTTTCGTAACCATTGAGTCTAGCAGTTTCGAGGATATATGCTTATTCTTTGGCTTTTCCGGTATTATTGAGAGGAAGGGTCAACATTCGGTGGATCATGTAATTTCAAACTCTAAAGACGATGATGACAATGATTCTCTCACTACCAGAAGGTCGAGGAATGCAAGTTTCCCATCCTTTTCTATTTCATGAGTGAACTTGATGTCTTTGTGGAGATTGTTGATTGCTTGAAGAATTAAGGGGAGATCCTCTTGTTTAACTACGGCGAAGATGTCGTCGACGTATCTCCACCAACGAGTTGGAAGTAATCCTTCCGTTTTTTTCATTTTCATTTTTATGACCTGATGAAAGAAGATGTTGTACGAATTCCTGAGAGTTACGAACTGAGCTTGTTGGGAATTGCTCGGAGATACCTTGAAATTACAGATGAAACAATCTCCCTCATTTCGTTTCCGGGTTTGTGGACTTTTGGGAGGCCTTTAATTCGGGGAAGGATGGGGTTTGGTTCGCGAAGACGGACTGCTGCATGTTCTTCCGTGAATGCGGTCGTGGGCGGGGGGAAACCCTCCCCTTTATTTTTTATTATCATTTTGATGTGTAGTAAAATAAATATTTTCTTTTTTTTATCTATATAAAAATAATAAAAATTTTTTTTTTTTTCTTTTTTTTTATTGAAGTTAAAAAATTTTTTTATTTTTTTACAGGGAATTTTTAAAAGATTGGCGTTTCAGGTTTTTTTTATAGAATCCTCCATTTTTTTTTTTGTTCCTTTTTTTTTGTATTTTGGGGGGTGAGGGTTGTATAGAAAAAAAATATTGCACCCCCTAGCTTTTGATTTTATTTTTAAAATTTTAAAGTTTAAATTTTTCAGATTAAATAAATTGTCACTTGGCCTTAATGAAAAGCCAAACAACGCAAAGCTGCCTCAATTTTGTGACAAGTTGTAGAAAAAAAACGCAAAAAGTTGACATCCATGAGATTTTTGTTAAACTAATAATACTAGGTAATACTATTGTGAGTGTTATGTTAATGTATGCAAAAGTTTATTGCGATCTGTCAAGTAGTTTTCAAGATGCATTCGAAACAAGAAGAGCTACGCCAGCAAATCTTGGGCGCGGTGATCGATAATCCTGGTCAGTCGTACAGATGGATCGGCAAAAGGCTTGGAATCCACCTCTCACCGTGTCCTGCGTTGTGAAGATGTTCCAGGAGACGAAGACCATCGAGCGGCGCGCTGGAAGCGGCCAAAACCCGAAAACGGAATACCCAGAGAAGGCGCGGAAGATAAGGCAGTACTTTAAGAATAACCCAAACCTTTCCACCCGAAACGTGGCCAAAAAGGTTAATTCGTCGAAGTGCTTCGTCCAGCAGAACCCCATGAAGCGGACTGACAAGCAAAACACAGTGGTCAAATTGCGTGCGCGGAAGTGCTGTACCGTGAGTGGTTGGTCAAGCCAGGCTGTCTCGTCATGGACGACGAGACATCCTATCACAGCGGACACCAAACAAATCCTCGGCCTCGAGACTTTTGTCGGTACATCCCGCATGGAGGTTCCGGAAAAGTTCCGGAAGAGAAAAATGGGCAAATTCGCGAAGAAGTACCTGTTCTGGCAGGCGATCTGCGAGTGCGGAAGTGTACAGCAAGCCGTTCGTTACAACCGGCACCATAAACGGGCAGCTTTATCGAGAGAATGCTTGCAGAAGCGCTTGCTGCCCTTCCTCCGCTCTCACCGTGGTCCCACGCTGTTCTGGAAATTCAATAAATAAATTATGCCAAAACAAAGTTAATATATAGTTTTTTAATCCCTGAAAATTTGAGAAGTATCCGATTTAAAAATGAATTTTTGGTGATCATTTTTGTGTGTCTCATTTTTTTCGAGTCCAGTCTTTATGAAAGTGTATCAACGGAAAATGTGATATGGGCCATACCGATCAATGTTACCCCGTTTTTCGGTACTGTAGTTTCGGATTATTGAGAATATTTGTTAATCATATCTTTCAGTTTGATTCAGTGTTGTGAAATATTGTTTCCGTATCTAAGAGATTTTGATGGAGACATGCTATGATATTATCCGGCGAGACGAGATTACTCGTATCCGATTTTCAGACCTGTCATTTGATAAGCGTGTGAGAAAGCAAGATAGCAAGCTAATCAGAGCGAGAAGTTGCAGTTGTCTTATACTATTCAAAGATTTTATCCGTTTCTATGGAGCATGAGCATAATAAAGAGCATGATTGACCTACCTGAGGTTGTTGCTCCGCTACTGCCAGATCAGTTGTTATTACACAGAAAACCAACAGATGCTTGGGACTAGAATACATCCTCAATGTGTAAAAACGGGTAATCTCAACTAAGGCAATACCGGCACCGGCCTCACCCGAATGCAGGTCAAATAAGGAAAGGGTAGGAATGTGTTGATGTGATACTCGCTTTATTGGAAGCCGAGACCAGCTCTGCACTTCTACGATAAATCACTGACATGTTGGATAACTAGATTGAGTAGCAGCAGGGTTCGTTTTGGTAAACGATAAGCTGAATTCACGCTTCGTTTAGTAAAATATTTAAATGTTAGTACCGATCTCTGATTTGAACTGATTTAAACCAACAGTAAGGATACTATTGGGGCCACTCACAAAGTGTGATGGTGGTTTTTTATTGAAAAACAAGGTGATTTTTTATAATGCTGAAAATCCGATTCGAACCGAGTAAAACCAATAATAAGGATTCTATACGTCACAAAGTCAGAAAAACAAGGTTATTTTTATTAACGCTTGAGAGACGCATTGTTTTTTTTTTCTTTGCTGAATCAATAACTCACATCACTGAATTATAGATAACCGAAACAACAAAGCATCGACATAACCTTTCACAGCCGATGCTCAAACCAAACTCTTTTTACGTAAACTTTCAATTTTTACTACTGTATCCCACAATCTATTTCACTTCTATAACTAATATCTGTATCAATGAAGTTTAAGCTTGAACAATCTATGCTAATCCATTTAACAATCTATGCTAATCCATTTAAAATTAATATTAAAGGATTTTGTAAAAATAAGAATCCGTCGTAGATGCATTTCGTGCCTTCTGGAAACTTTATGCTTTTATTAATGCCCATGCTAATCGGTTCAATACCAACCGGGGGAGACTTGGTCCTATACCCAATGATTTCATTATCTTCCATCCACTCCACCAGTCGCAATGTTTTGTGATATAGTGGACGGATTATTATAATTTGAGATAACTCAATGAAATTTTAGCAGATCCTCCAAATTTGGCACATCGACAGGCAATCGGTCGAGACCCACCTGCCACCTCTTAGCAAGATGCTTAGAGGTAGACCGGAAGATTCGATGAGCTATCTCTCTCTCAAAGATCTTATCCGTTTCTACGGGAGAATAACGCGCCGAAATTTATGTGCGATGGTTCGACGGTTGTTTAGAAACAGAAGAATAAGTTCATTGGCAGGAAAACCATCAATCAAATACATACCACTACAAGCCGAGAACACTCGCATGAACCAAGAAGAAAGTTACTATGTTCATTACTTCTCATTTTACAGTTGATTTCTAAAAAGTTGCTCTGCTGGTGAATTTAGTGCACATCGTGTGAATTGCGTAAGGAATTTGTAAATTATCAGCAGTTTAAGGCAGTCCCTTGATTCATTGTTATTTAGTAGTACCATAAAAGGCAATCGAATGTTTTTCAAAAGTAAGTATAACAATTTCCAGCATTAAATAACATGCGAACAAAACTAAACGAATGTTTTTCATGCAGCTGCAATAACCACGAAAAGAAAATAATGCAAAATGATGGTTTTTTCTCGAATTTGAACAACAATTTGAATGTTATTCAATGATTGGTTTAATACAAATGTGGTTCGTTTTTAAACATGGGAAAAAACGAAGGTTTTTGAAATCGGTTTTTTTTTGTTCATTCCAGAACAAGTTAAAAATTGTTCAATCTAGACGGTGTGATTCTCTCTCTTCCTCTCTCTCTCTCTCTCTCTCTCTCTCTCTCTCTCTCTCTCTCTCTCTCTCTCTCTCTCTCTCTCTCTCTCTAAAAAAATGGCTTGGGACCAGAAAGACCCCAGCCCCCCCCCCCCTCCCCTTATACAAAATCCTGGCTACGCCTATGCTCCCTCTCCCCAATATTTCTTCCCGAGTCCAGCATCCAACCACATGCACGATGCCAACTCCTGCAAAGTACGATTCTTGCGTTCCGAAACGACGTTCTGCTGGGCGAATATGGTGCGGTAATTGTTTAAAAACAATAAAACACGACTTTCAGTTCTATAAAGCATGAAGTTTTATTTCAATCAAATGGTTTTGTTGTTTTAGTTCATCAATGTTTTTTATTTTAACAAATGCGTTTTGTTGGTTTTAACAAAAATTTTTTTTTTTGAAAAAAAAAACAAGATTTTAAAAAAACAATGTTTTTTTTTTTCACAGAAATTTTTTGGTTTATTTTTTTCTTTTTTTTTTTTGGTTTATAAAAAAAAAAATTTTTTTGTTTTTTTTTTTCTTTTTTTGTTTTGGTATAACGTAACTAGAAAATAAGAAGAATGATTAGTAATTTCCATTTAATTCCAACTACCTTTATTGCTTATCTTGACAGATACGCGTATTTCGTCTACAATGTGCAGACTTCTTCAGTGTCGTGTACTAATACTCGACTGAAAGAAAACCTTCGCCACCTGCCGTATTTATCCTATTTTCTAAATACAAACACTTGTACCTACAGCTAACATTGTTGTACCTAACCTATCCTGAGTCCAAAACAAATATTATGCTTGATATCTACCTCGCCTTTTCCTTATACCTAACCTGATTATTCCGTAGCAGCGGGTGTTCCACTGCGTCGGTTTTGATGTCGTTTAGGTATTAAGTTAAAGAGCCATGTGTACCCGTTACCTTGGTCTTTGTTTAGTAGATTTGTGTTTTGTTGTTTGTTGATTTCTAAGCTTTCTGCGACGTCTAATTTCCAGGGTGTAGAGGTAGTCCGTAAGATTGTGATGTCATTCGTCGTTATGTCGTGATTTTCCGTAAAGATGTGTTCTGCAACTGTCGATTTGAAGTTATGTGAAATTCCTTTGTCAGTCTGTTTGACAGCCTTAGTCACCTCCGCTAGATGCTCTTTGAACCTTGTTGCCAAGGTTCTCTTTGTTTGACCTACATACATTTTGCTGCAGTGTTTACACTTAATTTTGTATACCCCTGCTCTGCCTAATACATCTATTGAATCTTTGGTGGAGCCTAACGACGATGCCAATTGATTGTGCCTGCTAGAGAAAACTAAGTCCAAGCCAAATTCCCTAAGTCGAGTTTTCAGCTTTTGTGTAATATCTTTATCGAAGGGGACAGACACACGTTTCAGGGGTTCAGGTGAATCGGAAAGGGTTGTTTGTGATTTCCTATGAAGAAGTTTTTCCTTTTTTTTTATGATAGCTTGAATTGTCCTCTTTTCGTAACCATTGAGTCTAGCAGTTTCGAAGATATATGCTAATTCTTTGGCTTTTCCGGTTTTATTGAGAGGAAGGGTCAACATTCGGTGGATCATGTGGTGGAAAGTGGCCATTTTATGTTGGAAAGAGTGGTTTGAAGTGTAAGGGATGACTCTTTGGGTGTTTGTGGGTTTTCTGAAAATTTCAAACTCTAAAGACGATGATGACAATGATTCTCTCACTACCAGAAGGTCGAGGAATGCAAGTTTCCCATCCTTTTCTATTTCATGAGTGAACTTGATGTCTTTGTGGAGATTGTTGATTGCTTGAAGAATTAAGGGGAGATCCTCTTGTTTAACTACGGCGAAGATGTCGTCGACGTATCTCCACCAACGAGTTGGAAGTAATCCTTCCGTTTTTAGGATGGTTTCTAGATTTGCCATAAACAGTTCACAGAGGAATGGGGATAGAGGGTTTCCCATAGGGGCTCCTTTTAGTTGTTTATAGAAAGAACCTCTGAAAGTGAAGTAGTTCTCTTCCATGCAAAGTCGGGTGAGCTTAAGGTACATTCGCACCTTTTGCTTCCATGCTGTATCATCTCCTTGTTTTAAAAGCCAATCTTCTAGAAGGTTAATCGCGTCCTTGATCGGTACGCTAGGGAAAAGGGCGGTGACGTCGAAAGATACCATTACTTCATTTTCATTTATATGACCTGATGAAAGAAGATGTTGTACGAATTCCTGAGAGTTACGAACTGAGCTTGTTGGGAATTGCTCGGAGATACCTTGAAATTCTTTCACTAGCCATTTTGCTAGCTTATGGGCTGGAGATCCTACAGATGAAACAATCTCCCTCATTTCGTTTCCGGGTTTGTGGACTTTTGGGAGGCCTTTAATTCGGGGAAGGATGGGGTTTGGTTCGCGAAGACGGACTGCTGCATCCCCTAGTACTGCTTTACACTCCTTTAGTGTTTTATCCACGTGTTTCACCATGTTTAGTACGGGGTCTACTCGAAGCTGCCTGTAAGGTCCATTGTTGATTTTTAAAGCCATCTGCATGTCGTAGTCCTCCTTATCCATGATGACGACTTTGTTGCCTTTGTCTGCTTTTAGGTAAAAAACAGGCTTAGACTTCAGTTCCTTGACGATGCGAATTTCCTTTGCGTTGTTGTGTCTTTGTTTTTGTCCGTCCTTAATAATGTTTGAAGTGATAGTCCTAGCTGTGTTTTGTAAAGATGTTGGGGGGTGGGGTTATCGCCGTTTTCCCCGCGGTGGTGGTCTTCTCCCCGGCGGGGGTGGGGGGTACCGCGGTTTTTTTTTTTTTTTTGGGGGGGGGTCTTTTTTTTTTCCGGGAATGGGGGCGTCGATCGGTTGACAACCAGTCCCTTAATGTTTATCAACCATTTGTAGACTAGTACATAGACAATTAGCTTTTTTCTTAACTATACATAAATATAAAAATTAATTAGTTTTGTATCCTTAATTATAGGGACTTAAAATACTGTTTCAATTTATACCGAGACATTGTAAAGTCAATGGCTTCACAGTGTTGATTATAGGAATCCATCATGCTTTTTATTGGTCCATTTTTAGCATATTCCGTGCGATGATGGTTTAGAGCAAATAAATTACGATTTCGAAGTCGTCTAATTGGTGCATAAAAATTTAATTTAGAAAGTAGTTCGGCTGATTCAACACGCTGCGAAACGATATCGTTTACAAATGAAACCATCGCATATTTTCGTCGTTCTTTCAATGTTTGGATGTCAATCAACATGCAGCGAGCTTCATATGATGGAAAACGATATGAGGCCCAGCCTAGCTTACGAAGAGCATATAATAGAAATTGCTTTTGTACTGATTCTATTCTTTCTTCATGTATACCTGGACGAGGAGACCACACAATGCTGCAATATTCCAGTATAGACCTCACATAGGCAATATATAGAGTTTTAATAGTGTACGGGTCTTCAAAGTTGTAGCAGAAGCGTTTAATAAACCCTAACATGCTATTTGCCTTGTGTATGATAGTGTTGTAGTGGTCTATAAAATTAAGTTTAGAGTCTAAGATAATTCCTAAATCCCTAACTTTTTCACACTTTTCTACATTCTGATTTCCTAATGCAATTACAATGTTGGTTGTTGTTAAGTTTATGCTAAAAGATATTAAATTACATTTTTTTACATTCAGTTCCAATAAGCTTTTCTTACACCAGATGTAGAATGTATGAATTTCATACTGGAATATATTGATGTCTTCTTTATTTTTGATTTCCAAGTACAGCTTCATGTCGTCGGCATAAATTAGCACTTTCAGATTTTTGAGGACGAAGGAAATGTCGTTGACGTATAAAATAAAAAGAAGTATTCCTAAATGGGAGCGTTGGGGGACTCCTGAAGTAACTTGAATGGGATTTGATTTCTTTTCATTGAATTTTATTATTTGTTGCCGGTTAGTTAAATATGATTCAAGCCACTTCAAGAGTCCAGACTCAATTCCAATTTTTTGCAGTTTGAAAAGTAACATTGGTATGTCAACACGATCAAATGCCTTGCTAAAGTCTGTGTAAAAAGCTTCAACATGGTTCCCATTATCCATTGCATTCAGTGAATAATTTACAAATTCCAGTAAGTTCGTGGATGTTGAGCGGCCTTTGAAAAAACCGTGTTGTTTGTCTGTTATTCGATTTTTGATTTGAAGAAATAATGTTTTATTGACAATTGCCTCGAAAAGTTTGGGAATGCAAGAGATAATAGCGATTCCACGATAATTACGTATGTCAGATTTTCGGCCAGATTTGAAAATAGGCACTAAGAATGAACTTTTCCATATTGTTGGGAAAATTCCTGATTCTAGTGACATATTGAAAAGCCAAAACAAAGGAGATGTAAATTCCTTCGCAAGATTCTTCATAAATACTGGAGGAATTCCATCAGGTCCAGGGCCTTTTGAGGGGTCTAAATTTTTTAAACCCTGAAAAATATCCTGAACCTGAAGTTGGTTGACACCAATATTCCTTGGATGGCGTGGACCATCGGTGTCGTGGTGATGGTGGGTGTAGGTGTGGCTTGTTCCTTGGTGTGATGTGTGGTCCGTGTCTGTTGGGATCCTATTCTTAGCTTGTTGAGTTTCCTATCTAGGACCGTTCGTTTCCTATTCGATTCGCATTCCTCTGCCACCTTGGCTCGGGATAAGAACTCCTGGAATTTTATCGGATACTCCTTGGCTAACTTCAGGTGCAGAGAATAGCACTCCAAAGTCTTACGGTCCAATTTGTTGAATAGTCGTTTAATGCTGTCCTTGATGAATTCCGCTTCCATTTTCCTGACGATGTTGGTAGGGATATTTTAGGCATTTCTTCAGAAATGCTACGTCCTTCCTAAGTGCGGTGATGGTTTTCTTCAATCCGATGAACTACGTATTTTTGCGTGTAGGTAACGCCACTGAGTTGTTTTTATTACACGCAAAAAAAAAAAAACAGCAGTAGAAACTATCATTTCGAGGGTTAAATTAAGCGCAAACACCAACAATTTTCAGCTGACTAGAAATGCGTTTGATTTTACCATGCCTGCGATTAATTCAACCATGGTGCGGTTGATAGCAATATGAGGTCTGTCAAATATACCACAAATGTTGAAGGTTTTACCATAAACGTAGTAAATTTGACTGAAATTTAATGGTAGTTTTAAAGATAGGCATAGTCAGGTAAAATAGTAGTTTTTACTACAAGAATTTTTTCTGTGTAGTAAAGGAAAAATGGGTTGTCAGTCAAACTGTCAGATTAAATGTAACAATAAGTTGGATAGGCGGCGCTACTGTGCAAGATGATTCCAACGTAATAAGATTTGAAATTTTACACAACAAATTTGAATTGGTTTGTTCGAGCTTGAACGCGGGATAGCGTTCATTACGGAGAATGGCGTCAGACCTAAACATTTCCTACTTATCGGCTCACAATATTGTACGACGTGATCTTGGATTCACGGCTTTAATTGTTTTTGGCGTTTCCGAACCATCTTAGCAGAAAAGGTTGGATAGAGCAAAGGTGATACTATCGTGACACGCTGGTCATGAGTTCATTTTTTCTGATGAGAAACTATTTTTACTGAGGCAGCATCACAACGCACAAAATGATCGGGTCTGGGCAGCAACTAAGGAAAATATTCCTGCGCCCCAAATAAACGTACCTCGATTTCACAGAAAAATGTCTCCAGAAGCGCCTGCTGCCCTTCCTCCGGCGACACTCTGATTTGGCCGGATCTGGCATTGTGCCATTACGCGAAACCAGTGATGGAGTGGTACGAAGCCAACGATGTTGTTTTTGTGCCGGAGGAGGCAAATTCGCCAAATTCGCCAAAACTTCGCCCAATAGAAAAATTCTGGGCGATTCTGAAGGGGAAGCTCCGAAAAACAGGGAAGGTCTTCAAAAACGAAAACAATTTCAACAAGGAGTGGATGAAAATGTGTAAAAAAAGATGGCGCAAGTGTTGCACAGGATTTGATGGGTAGCGTGAAGTCCAAGGTGTGGGCATTTAGTCTTGGAGAAAAGTTGAATAAGCCAGTTTTGCAAAAACATAGCTAATATGTGTTTATTTATTCCCTGAGAGTTTCAAAAATATTCGATTTAAAATTAGTTTTTGGTGATCACTTTGGTCTTTTTCATTTTTTCGAGTACAATCTTTATGTTAAAGTGGTAAAAACACCGCTCTAGTAAGCTTAGAGTTTATGGTATGAACCTGGTTCATCTATGTTTTTTCTACACCCAAAAGTTGAATGGTGGCAAAAAATGCAATTGCAGTTTTTGCAATCATATCTTGCGAAATCCACATGGTTCAGAAATGGCAATTTTGCCCAGCCATGCAAATGTATGCAACCGGCTGGCAGACACAAATAGATCGAAACAAATTTCGCCGTCCCGTTTAGTGCCTCGACAGTCGAAGCAACCGTTGGGTCTTTGTTCAATCATCACCAACATTTTCAATATAGGCGAGTTGATACCCCCGGATTTCCGCAACGCTGTTGCCCACTGTTGGCATTCTGCCGTCAAGTGTTCTATTTTTGTTTTCACTGATCATCGATAAAGCGTTTCATGAAATAAACGAAGCCATGTAAGTGTGGAAAATATATCCATTTCCTTCACTTATATATCGCTGAGTGCCTCGCCAAGCGAACCAATTGTAGGGTTTCTATTTCAATTCTCAATACTTGATAACATGGCCATATAGATAACGTCAAGAGCCATCACGCCGACTTCCATGGTTCGAATCTAGGTTCTGTTTTTATTTTAGTGAGTCATCTGATTTTCGAACTCACACATCAACTAATACCACTGCACAACCTCACGCACACATTTTATTTTTCAAAGTAAATTGCTGTGTTGCATTTTTGCCCACAACCAGTGGTGCGATTTTTCGTTTTCACTTGATGAAATCTGTGGAAATTTACTTCAGTGTGCCAGTCACATTCACTCTATGCGAGAGAGAGCTTCTGAATGTATAAAACCGGTTCTGTACAGGAAGCTTTTTCGCTAGTTCATTTAACGTTGTCCAGGCTGTTTTGATTTTGAATTCATGAACTTTTAGAGTTCATTACCCAGTTTAGAAGTCATTTTTAATTTCAGAAGAATTCACTGAAACTGATAGGATTGTTTTTTCAGTTCCGAAATGAATGACTGAGATAGTAGCAGAGCTATGCGGTATGCTTAAAGCATTTGACTCAAGTGACTTGGGTAGTATTTAAAAATATGTTATTTTGCACGACTCTTTCAAGCAGATTGAACACAACTTGCGGAGCCATCGAAGATGAATGCCGTAATTAGTAGGAAAGAATTTATATTTCTTAGAAAAGATTTAGATGATGATTTGTAATAATGTAACATACACTAAAAATTTACTTTCGTTCTTTTTTTTTTTTTTTTTTTTTTTAAAACCGATTCCATTTTTTTTTTTTTTTTTTTTTTTTTTTTGGTTTGTTGTGTTATTTACCCCCCCTCCAATAATTCCCTTCATTGAAAAAAAAAAAAAAAAAATAAAAAAAAAAAAAAAACACCATTACAAGATAGTGAAAAATTGGATATTTAATTTGGGGGGAATTTTTTTTTTTCTGTTTTTTTTTTCAACCAACAATATACAGTGGGGGAAATTCGTTGAAACGCAATGTCATTGTAGCGTTTATTTTCAACACAAAAGATCGAGACGAAAAATCAAATATAGTTTGTCATAGCCTATCAGAAGTTTCGTATTTGAGAACACAATTTGATTGGAAGTTCATAATGACTTTTGAAAAAAAATTTCCAAAAAAAAGGTGATTGGGGGGGGGGGGAGGGGTGAATTCGTTTAAACGCACTTTATTTTTATTAATCAAATCGAATTCACAGTTCAAAAATCAACAATAAACAATAGTTAATACTGCGTTTGCTTTTCGTTTTTCTGAATAGTTTCGAAAATTCTGTTCGGCATTGATTTCACCAGCTTCTGCAGAGTTTTATCAGGTATCAAGCTCCAGGCTTCTCTTACGGCTGACTCAAGTTCACGAACTGTTTTAAACTGCCTTCCGCCTTTGTAAACCTGTCGTGCCAGGATGCCCCACAAGTTCTCGATAGGATTTAGATCCGGACTACGAGCTGGCCAATCCAGAAGACTGATGTCTCGTTCAGAAAACCATTTCAAAGATTGCTTGCTGACATGAATTGCTGCATTATCCTGTTGAAATACGAAATTTTCCGGCATAACGTCTTCAGTAAACGGGATCAAAACATCTTCCAGAAGCTCCAAGTACTTTTCCGAGTTCATCCTGGTCGAAATGGTGGCAATAGGGGTCTTTCCATGGATCGAAAAAGCGGCCCAAGACATTAGAGTGCCACCTCCAAAGTTCCTGCTCAACTTAACCTGCGGAGATTTCCTCAAATCGTGCCAATAATATGCGGTGCAGTCTGGGCCATCCAAATTGAATTTCTTCTCGTCAGAAAAAATAACATTGTCCCATTCCGTAGTCCACGACATGTATTTTTTTTTAGCGAAATTCAATCTAGCGTTAATGTGAGCCGGTTGAATATTGGTTTTTTTTTTGCTTTTTTGTGTACTTTAAGTGGCCACATCCATGTAGAATCTGCCGTACACGCCTCTTAGAAATGGAAAGCCCCATTTCTTGCTTGATTTGCGCAGCAGAGAAGTTTCCAGAGTCACCCATTTGTATAATTTGGTTCCGGACACGATTGGTAATCTTCGAATTTCCCGTTGTTTTCTTTTTTACGCCATACTTCTTGCCTTTTTTCAGCAGGTTCCTGATTGCTGCTTCCGATTTGTGGATCACACGTGCAATTTCGCGATTGCTCTCACCGCGACTTTTGAGTTCTTGAACCAGTATTTGCTCCGACTGGCTTAAATACTTTCCTTTACCCATTTTGCCGAAAACAAGCAACAACTACCGCGCAACGCAAATTCAAACTCGTGTTTATGGCGGACGAGGGCTATACAGTGTAAATATGACAGAATCGCAAGATAACAGTAGCATAGGTACGCTCAATGCGGCTTTACGTTAGTGTGCGTTTAAACGAATTTCCCCTCTAAAATCACCTTTTTTGGATTTTTTCAGAGATCACAATGAACTTCCGTTCAAATTGTGTTCTCAAAAACGTAACTACTGATAGGCTTTAGTAAACTGTATTTGACTTTTTGTTTCGATCTTTTGTATTGGAAATAAACCCAAAAATGACCTTGCGTTTAAACGAATTTCCCCCACTGTAATAATATTGTAGAGATAATGAAAAGTATAATAATATTGTCCAGACGATAATTCCGAAAAATCGAGATGATTGGTGAAATTTTATTTTTTAAAAGATTGTATTGGAGGAAGTTGGCAAAAAAAAAAAGGACACAAAAAATTTTCTTCGATTCTTTTCAAACTTTCTGGAAATAAAGTACTACTAAATGATTAAGTTTTGACATCATTGGTTTATTGAACCTCTTCTCCCAACCCAAATGCCCGCACCTTTGCCTTGACCCCTTTCATCAAATTTTGGGCAATGATAGGACCGACTTGCTTACTTACTTTTAACCACACTTTCTTTAGTTCAAGTCCATTTTCTATCAGTTTTGGAGTTTCAACGAGCTTTGCCTTCATGATTGCCCAAAAATTTTCAATTGGGTGAAGTTCCAAAAACTACATTATTATCTTTATACCAGTCTAAGACGGGCCGGGCATAGTGGCAAGATGCCAAATCCGGCCAAAACAGTGTCGGGCCATCGTGAGATCTCAAGAAGGGCAGAAGTCGTTTTTGGAGGCATTCGTCCTTGTAGATTTGTCCGTTGACGGTCCCAGAGGTGATGAAGGGCTGACTCATTTTGCCACATCCGCAGATCGCTTGCCAGACAAGGAATTTTTTGGAGAATTTCGACAGTTTCTTCTTCCGTACACTCTCCGGAACGGCCAACTTAGAGGTGGCGACGTAGTGTTCCTGTCCTGGCATTTGTTTGGTGTCGGCTTTAATGTAGGTCTCATCGTCCATCACAATGCAGAACGGTTTTGTGAGCCACTCCCTGTACAGTTTTCTTGCACGAGTTTTGGCCACCGAGTTCTGTTTATCGCTCCGGTTCGGTGCCTTCTGGACCTTGTACACATGTAATCCAGAACGTTTCATTGTTTTCTGCACAAAACAAACTGAAACTTTCGCCTTTTTCGCAACATCCCTGATCGAAATGGTAGGATAACGCTTAAATTGGTTCAATACCATCCTGGCCTTCTCCGGATTTGATGTGCCACGTTTTTTTGCCACTACTATTTTTCCGCTTGGTTGTTTTACGCTTATCGATGAGAAGCGTTTGGGTTTTCGAAGTGAGTGCCCAAAATTTGTTGGCGCACTATTTCTTCGATCGAAGCCATCACTGAAATCACTCGACCGATTTTCACGAAACTCATTACACAATTGACACAACACAATGAAATACATTCAGTTAAAATTTCAATAATTTTTGCCCACACGCTAAAAAGCTACGAACAATTGCGTGTGTCCAAATTTCATCGAATACAGTCTTTACAGCAATAAAGCCCAATAATATGATGTATGATGATCGCCAATTAAGTCTATACATATAACCAAGAGCTTGATCGGCATAATTAATTTCATAGAATCCCATTTGCGCCATTTGTTTGTTGAAACCTTTCCCATTCGATGCTTTTTAAAGACATGTTGTTCATCGCAAAGTCCTTGATCAATGAACAGCTGTTCGTCCAGAGGAATCGTTATTTGATTTTATTGTACGGGGTTTCTTGACGGGTGTGCCATTTTCGTCCAGCAAACCTACTTCCACTGCTCGCTCTGGATGTTTTGGGCGAAAATGACGGATTGCGATGCCCGGATCATAGGTTGCCTGTTCGTAGGTGCATTTGCTGCGAGAGTCAATTGCCCACCTGGCTTTCGGTCCATCTCTGAGGACGTATTGACCGGCAATTTGGGTGAGTGTCTGGTCACTAGTCCGCTTCCTAGACACTTTTTTTTCTTGGCTGGGATGGTTCAGGCTCCATAGCGTATACATTTAACATCATTTTTTTTTGTCACAACCGCATTTAAAATTTCACCCATTGGTTGAGGAATTTGGGTGGTAAGAGGATGTGGGGAAAAAAGAGGAGGGGGGGGAAAAAGTGGTGGTGGGGGGGGGGGTTGTTTGTTTTGGTGGGGAGGAAAAGAAGGAAACCCCCAAGTGTTTTTTTTTTGAGGAAAAGAAAAAAAAAAAATAAGTGAATTGTTTTTTTTTTTTGTTTTTTTTGTGTGTGTGGATTTTATTCTATTTTTTTTTTTTTGTTTTTTTTGTGGGTGGAATAGGGGGGTGGAGTTGTGTTTTAAGGAGTGTATCGAAAAGTAGTTATAAACTTCCAAATAATAAAATAGGCATGAAAACATGGTTAAAATTAACATACTATTTCAGTTTATTATAGCTTAACATGTTTACAAAAGATCCAAACGGAAAAACTAGTCATCATGTTCATTTCTGTAGAATGCCCGTACCTTTGATTTGACACCTGCCATCAAATTCTGCACAGTGACCTTTGTGCACTTCCTGGATGCCGCTGCCCAATTTTTCTTAAAATCGGTCATGTTTTGGGACACTGTACCATCCTTCTTAAATATACGCTTGACTATTGCCCAATAGCGTTCGATCGGTCGCAACTGGGGACAGTTTGGTGGGTTGATGTCTTTTTCTACGAACTTGATGTTATTCTCCGTCAGCCACTGTAGAGTGGATTTGGCGTAATGTGCCGATGCCAAATCTGGCCAGAAGAGAGGAGGGGACTGGTGCTTTCTATACAATGGTAGCAACCTGTTCTTCAAACATTCCTTTTGATAAATCTCAGCATTTATAGTTCCTTTTGTATAGAAAATTGAAGAACGCAAGCCACATGTGCAAATAGCTTGCCAAATGAGCACCTTCTGACCGAATTTCTCCATCGCAACAGTCGTATCTGCGGTTGGCACACGTTCCCCAACAGATTTAGTATAAAAAGGGCCCCGGTAGCGTTCTTGAATCTTCTTTAACGTATGTTTCGTCATCCATCAAAATGCACTGGTCGACATTGTCCAAAATGCAGCTGTACAGCTTTCGAGCCCTGGTTTTGGCACGAGACTTTTGTTCCGGAGTTTGTTTGGGCACTTTCTGCTTTTTGTACGTCTTCAAGTCATTCCTGCGCTTGATTCGTTGAATCATTCCGATGCTGGTCCTGAACTTCTTGGCTAGATCGCGAGTAGAGGCAGATTTGTTCCGTTGAATATAATCCACAACTTTTTGGTCCAAATCGGGGTTGCTGGAGCCGGGTTTCCGGCCACTTCTTGGTAAATCCTTGAGGGAGCACTCCTTACCAAACTTTTCGATGATGCGTTTTACACTTGCCGGGTGAACATTTACTCTTTTCGCAATCTGGTTGTAAGTAACACCCTTTTCGGTGCACCAAGTGTGCAGAATTTTCTTTTTAGTCTCAAATTCAATTCGCGACATTTTGAATACAACTTTATCAACGGAAATGAATGAACCGAATAATCATTTTTGACATGTAAACAAAGCAAATGGCGCTTACACGCTAAAAATATATACAGTAGTTTATGCGTAATAACGCATCGAATGTTTATAACTACTTTTCGATACACTCCTTATGAAGCTGTCAAAAGGATGGGTGATTTCTTAACATACGATGTGAGTTAAAAGTACCCATCTGGAAACCGTTTTGTGGGGTTCCAGAGGGGGGTGTTTTTTACTCTTTTGTGGGTGAAAAATAACTTCGTTAAAAATTGGAAAAATTGAGAGTTTTAAAAGAAGAAAAATTATTTATACTTTGCTGTTGGGTTTTGGTGTTTTATAAATTTTTTTTTTCCCTTGGTTTTGGGGGAATATGGGATGTGCTAAGGGAAAAACTGGATCCAGAATGTTTTCGGAAGGTTAGTGATTTTATAAAGTAGAAACAAATGTTTAAAAAGTTATAAAAGGTCTGCAGTGCCCTGTTACAACAAACAAATTACAACAAAGATTCTGATCTAAAATAAGTGTTTGGCGCAGGTCTTTTGAAGGAAAATAACCTTTTTGCATGTGTAGCTGACGGTAAGAATATGTTCGTTTAATAATTTTTTCAAGTACATTACCATTATCTTTTGTAGATCATCTTCGTGGATGTTTGCGAATTCTGGCAGCGCTCACCAGAAGGGGCTTCAAGTTAAACCCGACGAACCAAACAACAGGAGTTGAAGAGAAGATGGCCGCTCCCCTTCGGAGAGCAGATAGCCCGTTATACGGCAGAATCATTTGAGCACGGAACACAATTTTTTCCGCATATTATCTGCTCCGGTGTTGTATAAATTTTGGTAAATGTTTTTATTTTTTAAATTATGCCTATTTTTGCCCAAACGTGTAGAGCATAAAATGTTTAGTTTTTAATCGATGTAATATTACTTAAATAAAATATAATCAAATACAATGTGCTAATTTCTTTCCTAATTTCCTAAGATTTTCCTGAACAATCCTTAAAGTTGTTTTTAATAGATTTTTTTTTTGGGGGTTCTTTTTACCCATCCAACAAAATTTCGGGTTTGGGGAGGTGGGTGAAAAATAAAAATTTTTTTTGGGGGTAAGACTAGGGTTGTTACGGATATCCGCATCCGCATCCGTAAATGCGGAACATCCGCATCAATTTTAATATCCGCATTCGCATCCGCATCCGCATTGATTCATGCGGATGCATGCGAATATTAAAAAACAGTAACATTTCTCTACGTGTCGTAACTCGCGAAACTCTCAGTGTATAGCTTGCTTCCATAGTTTTTGCACTGGGGATCCACTTGTCATATGCGAAAAAGAGGGAAAAGTCAAGAGATTCTTTCTTATTTTTTAAATTTGTTTCTCGCTTGCTCGCACTTGTATGGCACTTGTTGTCTTCTACCTATCTACAAAAGAGAAAGCGGAATAGCACGAAGTTGAGCCAGTCTGTCGTTTTCTTTTGTTCCCGCAACGTTGTGCGCTATCGGTTTGCATTTGTGGACTCCGTGAAATCGAAATTGAAATTGCTCGGTCGGATTTGTTTATTGATATTGTAATTGTTTTGTGAAAAGCTAAAGTGAACATGGCCCCGCCAACAAGAAGCACCATTTGGGATTACTTTTCCTCGGTTGATGTTGATAGCGCGAAGTGCAACATTTGTGCAAAAGTGTATTCGAGGAAAGGGCGTACTACTACATCCTTAAAGAACCACCTACATGCAGTGCATCCTGAAAAATACAAATTGTTCCAAAAAGTTGAAGAAAATAAAGTGCCTGTGAAAAATACTACTTTAACACCACTTCAGGAATCGAAAAAACAGTTAACCCTAACCGAATCTTTGCAGCGGTCTCAAAAATGGGATAAAAATGATCCTAAGGCAAAAGAGATCGATAAGTTAGTTGGTGAAATGATAGCTGTACAAGATTTGCCGTTCAATTTCGTCGAGGGAATTGGTTTCCGAAGATTAATGCAGCACATAGCCCCGCAGTATCATTTAAATGGAAGAGTGTTTTTCTCAGATTACGTATGTAACACCCTATACGAAAGATTGGCAGATAAAATTCGTGAAATGGTTGATAGAATAAACTATAAGTCATTCACGACAGATATTTGGTCAGATCCCAGTGCAAATGTTTCGCTTTTAAGTTTGACATGTCATGGAATTATGGATAACTTGGATCGAGTGATGGTTGTTCTCAAATGCGAAACTTTTGATGGAAGGCATACAGGTAAGCGAGATTATTTAACTCACTTGTGTTTATTTGCTTCATTTTCATACGAGGGCGATCTTGATAAATTGACTGCTATTAAAATGGATATGTCAACATGAAATTTAATTAAATCCATAAACTTTTTACACTCATTTTTCTCGAAAAAGTTTTTGTTAGAATTTTGTTCAATTTTCTAAATTATACATTTTTTTGCCAAATAATATTTCTGATTTGAAAATTAGGAAATAATCAATTAGGCAATTATGCAAATGCAAATGTTATAAAAATTATACAAAATATAATTTGACCGTTTTCAGGAGATGTCATTTCGGAGAAGTTTAAAACGATGCTAGATGAATGGAAAATATCGACATCCGAAGTACATTGCATGATACGCGATGCAGCATCAAATATGAAAAGAGCAATGAAGCTTTCCTCATTCGATGATGTAGACTGTACTGCACACAAACTACAAATATGCATACGAAATGGACTGAAGTCTCATCAAGATCTTATTGATCTGATTGAGAAATGTAAAAAGATTGTTACTCATTTCAATCATTCAACAATTGCTCAAAATGATTTGCATAGTATCCAAGAGCGATTGAATCATCCGGTTTGTGAATATACAATCTTCAACATTGCTCTATGATCTGATTATTGTTTTATCAACAGGTTTTGAAAATATTCCAAGACTGCCCTACTCTAGCGATGCTTCAAAGATTCCTGGAAATCAGAGATTCATTGTGTCTTTACTCAAGCCAAAAGTCTTTGCCGAGCATCTCAGCCGATGAGTGGAAAATAATGGAGGATTGTGTACTTATTTTGGCACCATTTGAGGAAACAACTCGTGAGCTAAGCAGTTCATCTGCTTGTATTTCTTCAGTGATTCCTATTGTTTTCACACTGACAAAAAACTTGGACAGGATAGTTAATGAGTCGAAGAAGGACAGCTTGCCTTATACGGTAGCATCAACAATCAGAGAAAGCATGAGCCAAAAATTCATGAATTTAGAAAATTCATTTTTATTTACGATTGCAACTTATTTGGATCCACGTTACAAACACAAATATTTTGTTACTGACGTGAAAGATAAAGTTGAAGCTGAGATCGTACGGCTGTGTTGCACAAATTTGAATGAACCTACTTCCAAGAAATGCAAGATTATCACTGACTCTGACACAAAACAACTCTCACCAAAGCCTGCAACTAGCCAAAACCTGAGCAAAGGATCGACTTTTCATCAAAATATGCTTCTGTATCTGGATTCACTAAGCGATGATGACGAAGAAGACAACATTTCAATCGACGAGGAGCAAAAGATGAAAAATTAACTTTTAAATTATTTGAAAGAGAAGCGCGCAAACATTTCAGAAAATCCTCTGGATTGGTGGAAAGCCAGGCTTGGAACGAATAAGAGTCTCCGTGAATTAGTAAGACGTTATATGTCTCCACCTCCAGCTAGCATCCCCAGTGAACAACTGTTCAGCAGCGCTGGACAAATCTATGACTCACTTCGTACTCGTCTCAGTGCGGAAAAAGCAGCTAAGCTGCTTTTCTTGAAGCATAATTTGCCTCTGACTAAATTTGAATATTAAAAATAACGTCATCTGTTATGTTCTATTAATAAAACCATGGAAACACCTTCCGTTATGCTTATTTTATTCTTTTTCTAATTTTATTGCTCACATCCGCATCCGCATCTGCAGATGTCAGGGTTCAACATCCGCATCCGCATCCGCATCTGCAGATGTTTCAAAAAAACACATCCGTAGCATCCCTGGTATAGACCTTATACCCACTTATGGGTAAAACTCTTTTACCCATCTTGTGGGTTAGTCTACTTATTTTCAAGGTGGGTGAAAAAGCACCCATTTATGGGTACTTTTAATCCTCCGTGCAGGGGCTAGATAGTCAAGAAGAAAATATATATTGTTTGGCTCAGGAAGTACCAACATATCGGTCTTAAGCCCAATGAATCACCCCTCAAACATACTTAGGACCAACAGCAGTGAGCCAATTTTCAATCGCTGGTTTCCTATTGATTGTTGGTTAAAATGCATACAATCAAACATTGAATTTTACTTGGGTCGTAGAATCAACAATCAATAGGAAACTAGTAATTCGAAATTGGCTCACTGCTTTTGAGTCCCATTCGTACTAAGTGCACTTTGCACCTTGCACCTTGCAATACATTCTTGTGCTTTTCGGAACTAGAATCTTTGTTTTAGTTTTGATTCGCTGTGTAAATTTGACAGAATATTTGAGGGGATCTTTAATGTGAGTTATGTTTTGATGGCGATTCATTAAGCTTGGGACCAAACATGGGACCGATGTGCTGGTACATCATGAGCCAAAAACTATATCCATTTCATTCATGACTATTCAGCCGCTGGTGGAATCGCCTCTATAATAAAAACATGAAATTTAAAATATAAAGAGCAATAAAAACAACAGAAAGATTTGGGCACTTGGAAAAAATTTCCTGTTTTAATCTTTTTACCATTTTTTTCTGGGGCAAAACTTCCTATGAAACCATTCACTGAACTACTGAGCATATATTTTGAACATTCAATCATAACATTTTAATCTCAAAACCATCCTAACTAAAGTGAACAAAATTCTCGGTGTTGTGGGGTGGTGTATAAAAGGTGGTGTTTCGGGGGGGGTGGGGCTTTTTTTTTTTTCTTTTTTTCGGGAGAAAAAAAAAATAGTCCCCATAGAGTCATACAAATCCATTACTAATAAAAAAAAAAACCTTTTAACTTTCAAAGTGCCTTGAGGTTGAATTCTGCCAAAGTGCTTCACAAAAACTTAAGAACACCAAACGACAAACAAACCTTGCTGCTTTCTTTTTTTTTAGCAGATATTTTTTTGTAGATAGCATCCCGACGGAAAAGGAACAAAGTACGAATACGCGAGATTAGTGTACACTTTTCATCAACAACTGATTGAAGGCGGTTATTGGAAGGCAAAAAGTGAGCTGGCACATGCCTCGAGGTTTTTGCGAATAAAAAATCAATGTCATTTGTAAACAATCCCTTGACTTGGACGCTTAGTGACGATATTAAAGTTTTTGTAACTATTTCGGTACGACGAATCCCGCACCTCGCTCCTATAGATCAAACACGTCGGTAGGTAAAGGAAGTGAAGGAAGATGTTTTATTTGTTAAAAAGTGCGGTTGGGAAATTTTAACGCATCACCTTTCTGATGGGGATATTAGCGAGTCCATGCTAGTTGAGGGTAAACAGAAGTCAGTGGTGTGATGGTGAATCACTCACTAGCTGCAGTCACTTCATTTCTAGGTGAATGACTTACTCGGTCTGGAAGGGGTAACCCCTCCTACTAAGAGCAAATGAAGGCTGCAGTTGGTATGTTTATACAAGTATTATTGATTTTGCTCAACTTATCGTAGTCCTTACCTTTTCTCGAGCTGAGAATGACGATCGAAGTTAGTTGTTGTTTTTCCCGGAATCGAACACGTGTTTCTTCGTACGTCTTTACTGGCACGCATCTGAATTTATTGATAAGAACGTGCAGTCTCTCTCCCTCAATGTTAGTAGCAACTGACGGCAATTTTCCGTGAGGAATTATCATAATGACCCTATCTGATGATGGGACTGCTTGATTTCTGCTCACCAGAGGTACTTAACATTACTCCAACTGGTTGCAACTCGATATAGCGTTGTCTCAAAGCTTAAGCAAATTGAAGGAAGCTTGCATTCACTCACAAAAAAAAACGTGATGCGTGCGTGCTAGCTATTTGATTTTGCTGGTAGTACAGATTACTCATCCATTTAGTTGGATCGGTACTTTTTGCTTTGACGATAGTTCATCCAATAAATACGCAAAAACACGACCCGTAAGGCTTTTTCGTCTTACGTTATGGGGTACGAGATCTACAAACTATAGAGGGGGGAATATTTTGGTAGTCAAGGGAACGTATCTTAGTCCTTATTAAATTTTATACCATCTGATCACTATGGACCCGGACTGGTTATAAAAAACAACTTTTCCTTTTTATTTCAAATTGCCTTATATTTGGAAGGCTACTTTTGTTTTGTTTTGTTTCGTTTGGTTTGTTGTCAATAATTGTAATATTTTTGCTTAGCATCTAAGAATTTTTAATTAATTATTGTTTAGCTTGCCTAATAAAAATTAATTCTAAGTGTATTTTGTGTTATTCATTGTGATATCAATCGTTTCGCTATGTGTGTTGCAGCAGGACATCATTCTAATTAACCCTTTCAGGCCCAAATTTTTCCAAGCGTTATTATGCAAGCGATTTGGTGTATTCTGATTAATTTGGTGCTCAATTTAAAAAAGTTAGGAGATATTTTTTTAGAGATGTGCTAGGTCGTCCAAACTGTCCTGAAATTCAGAACTGAAGATATGCAGTTGTAACAGCAGCTTTATCCACTGTACAATGTTATAATATGTATTTAAACATAATCAATGAATGTCCTGGAAGCACACTAGCAGACATTATGAAATAATCATGGGATGTCATAATATGTTATCCAAACTGTCCTGGAGTTCAGAGCTTAAGATCCTGTTACAACTGTAGCTTTTTGGACTATACAAAGTTAGGATATGTATCCAACCATGTCCATCGGTTCTTCTTGATGGTCAACTATTTATAACTGATATTTATGGCTTGGGTTGATGCCGTCAATTTTCCACTCCAGTCCATTCATTCAGATAGCTCATTTCAGAAGCTGAGCATCAAAATATGATATATCATGACATTGTTGTGCTTGACTATATCCACGGCGTGAGAGGCGTTTCGTTCACTTTCCATTCGCCACGACGATTGTGTTTTTAGAAGATGAATCGAACGTTGGATATTTGTACTGGAGGAATGGTTTGTTCGACAAAGTTGTATGTATAATCAAGGGTCCAATATCCACCATGTATCATATTTTGAGGTTCAACAACTAGCTGCAAATAAAAAGACTTAATTCAAAGGTCAATGGCCAAAATAGCGTTGCACGGTAAACTTATGTTCAGAGAATACATGCATAATATTTCGAAAACTTTTTGAATTGTTATTCATAAACAAAATCCAACAAAGGGTCTTAAAAATTCCTATTCAACAGATTTACAGATCCAATAGATTAACGTTTTTTTTACTACTACTGCAGTTCACAGGATTTCTCAGATAATTCGAAGTCGTTCGGGTACTTAATAATAGAATTTGAAGTTTTGACGGACAGTTTGGATAACCTGAAACTAACAGGGTTATCCTATGATGTCTGTGGACGTTTTGGAATATTCATTGAATATGTTTGAATATTTATCATAGGTTTGCATAGCCCAAAAGGCTACGGTTACCACTGTATATAATAAGTTCTGAACATAAGGTCAGTTTTTTTTAACTTGAACATTCAAAGATAATATGATAATGCCTGGTGACCTTACGGAAGATTCACAATCGTCATCGTTCTTAGGTTATAAAGCTACTGTTACGACTATAGGTCCTAACTTCTCAAATCAAGGGCAGTTTTAGGGACCTATAACATCCCAAGATATCTCATTATATCTGTTGACCTTCACTTAATTTAGTCAAATACATATTGTTACTTTGTTTAGTTCAGAACGCTATAGTTACGGCTGTAGATTTTATGTTTTGAACTCCAGGATACTTTGGCTAACCTAAAACATCCAAAGATTATATTATAATGTCTGTTGTTATTCCAAGATGACCAATGAATATGTTTCAATACACATCGTAGCTTTGCAAACCCACAAAGCTTCTGCTACAAATGTAGGTCTTATGTTCTGACCTTAAGGATAGTTTGGATGGCCTAGAACACGTTCTATTACTTTATTACGTGTGCTGACCTTTTAGATTCGTATATTAATTGAATATTTTTGAATATTTTTATAACTTTGTGTTGCCTAAAAACTACTCTCTGGGCACTGGAAAACCCTTGAGGTAGTTTAATTACAACTACCAGGTCCCTGGGCTGGTCTGGTTCTTTGCCATTCTGGAAAGAAAAACACTAGTGTTCCTAGATCAGTGTTAATGCAGCCCAGAAGTGCTTCTGTAGCTTTTTCAGTAGTTCTTATTGATGAACATTATAATATGGTAATCAATGGTCAAGTACAGTGTCGTGACTTTCGAGATTTGGTTCAATATTGAAAGGCCGCTTGCTCGCCATCTTATTTTTATAAGGAAATAATACACGTCCGTACACCGCAAAGCTTGTCAGGAGAATGGAAAATCAGAATATGTTATGTAACCTAGTTACATACTTGCTTTCCAAAACTATCTTAGCAGCCAACATGAAATCATCACCAAACAATCAAACGCTCGAGCGAACGAGCGAACGCTTCATTCACCATAGCCAAATGTGATCGTACCTCTTTGCTTATGCTATCTCCGATGCAGAATGACAGTGTTTACTAAAGATCATACACAATTTGGTCAGGAACTGTCATATATGAGAGGTCAGTTTTTGTTTTTATTGTAACCGAGGCGAATGAAATAGAACTAATTACAGGTAAGTAGTTTTTAATATGAATAATATTTTTTATTTCTAATTGCAGGACTACTCTACTACATACAGTATTTGCAAATAGTTGAAATATTGCATTTGATCGCAAATCAGCACACTTTTGGACGGCATTACCACATAGGGGAGCTGTTCCAGTCATATGATGATCCATTATTCATACTAATCAGAAATGTAGGTTTGATGTATGAATCAATTGATTCTTCTTGTTGTTAAGTTTGCTTAGTTTCAACAACAATTAAAAATAAATAAAATTAAAAATAAATAAAAAGTAAAAAATCAGATGGTTATGCGTCAATCTTTTGTTTTCGAGTCGCACGAATCGAAGGGTGATGAGATAAAGATGGGATTGGTAACCCTAGATACTATACTTGTATCGAGGTCTTTTATGGTGAGGCGATTTTGCTTATATAATTCCAGCTACACAGTTTTGAAGAAAAATGCAGTTTTAGAGTACGCATCGGTAATTGACCATGAAAATTATACGGTTGGGACTACTGAGACTTGCTACATCAGACATTACTGAAACTGGTAGAATGCAAATATCTCGACGATACAATGACAACTTATTTTTGATTCGAAAAACTACTCAAAAAGACTTTCACAGCACATAAATGATGACCTAAACTACAAAAGACTGAAGAAAACACACTAACAAACTAAATAACAAAAAGACGAAACGACACCACACAAAACTGTACACATGAACATGACTGAGAGAAAGGGGAAGAAAACTTGAAAATGTAACACCTTTTGAGGCAGTGTCAACAGAGTCTCTATGGACGACATGATCCTTGCACGGCTGGTGAAATGCTTCAAAAAAGAATTAAGTTATATCATTCTAACGCACAAGAAACAATACAATAGCTTCTTACTTTTGGGTCGAGAAAACTGTTTCGAGAGACACTCATAGCACATAAATAACACACTTCACGGACTGAACTACAAACGACTGAAGAAACTACTAAGCGCCGTATAAACTTGCAAATGTAACACTGACTAACAAAAAGACAATTGAAAAAAAAAACAGACGAAAGGATTCTCAAACTTGGTTCTCTCCGAGTCATTTTTTTTTTTTTTTTTTTTTGTTGGGGCCTAGAACCACTGCGTCCATTGAGTTGAACTTTTGTGGTATACCCCTGTTTACTATTCTAATTCGCATCTTAAAGCTAGATCACCATTTGTCAAGTGCCCAGCCCAAGACGCGTCTCCCAGTCTGGCAAAATTGAGTTTATAAAACCCACCACCTTTCCAGGATTTGCAGTCCAAATTTCTTTAGGTTGCATATAGCCACTGTACAGAAATTTAAGTCTGCTCTTATACAAAGCATCACAACTGCAAAGCAGATGTTCCGAGGTTTCACGTTCCATGTTACAGAAACGACAGATATCATTCTGAACCTGGCCAATGTTTTTCAAATGATATCTACTCGGGCAATGTCCGGTTACTAGGCCAGTATAGGTACAAAGAACTCTCTTATTGAGCTCCAGAAGCTTTTTACTGATTGTAACATTTGGAATTATAATTAGTAACAGCGTCTTCTCGGACAACATGTTCCGTGTACGGCAGACAAAATGTTTCGAAAGGATTAACGCAACGATATCATCAAAGGTCTGTCGTCGAGGTAGTAAACCTTCATAAAAAAATTGTATTGCTTAAAAATTACTGTTAGAACTGTATATCTCATGGTCTGAACGCCAGGACAATCTGGATTACCTAGACCATCCCAATTTTATCTTCTTATGTTTTTAACGTTTGAAAATAGTCACTAAATGTGCTTGAATACGGGACGTAACTTTGTATAGCGCAAAAAGCTACCGTTACTACCGTAGATTTCAAGTTCTAAACTCCAGGACAGTTTGAATTACCTAGAGGATAACAAAGTTATAAAATAATGACTGTTGACCTTCCAGAAGATTTATTGAATATGTTTGAATACATGTCGTCACCTTAAGGACACTTAAGGACAGTTTGGATGACAAAGAATACCCCAAGATTGTCGCATTATGTCTGTTGACCTTCCACACTATTTAATGAATATTGTTAAATACATATTGTCCGTTTTCTTACTCCAAAAACCTACTTTTACAACTTTTGATCTTAAGTTCTGAATTCAAGGTCATTTTCGATGACCTATAACAGCACAAAATTATCAAATAATAACTGTTGACCTTCCAAATCGTAACCTTATATAGCCCTAAAAGCTACTGTTACAACTGTAGATCTGAAGTTTTGAGCTCAAGTACATTTTGGATGACCTAGAACTTCTCAGAAGGATACTCTAAAACAACGGATATTCCAAAACAACGCTTTACCCTACTAATAAGGCATTTATTTATTTTTCTGAACTTCTTCATATTCAGGATGTTCTAGGTCTTCAAATTGGCCCATATATTCAGGATGTTCTAGGTCGTCAAATTGGCTTCTCTTACTTGTTTCCAATTCACAAGAAAGGAGAAAACGGGATGTTGCCAACTACCATGGAATTACCTCCTTGTGCGCATGCTCCAAGCTATTCGAGATAATTTTGAACGATTCCTTGTTTGCATGTTGTAAACAGTATATCGACACAGAGCAACACGGCTTTTACCCGAAACGATCCGTATCCACGAACTTGGTACAATTTACCTCTACGTGCCTGCGAAGCATGGCTTCAGGATGGCAAGTTAATGCTGCATATATGGACTTGAAAGCTGCATTCGACACAGTGGATCACGAAATCCATCTGGCTAAACTGGAGAAACTCGGCGTCGCATCTAGAAGCGCGGTTTGGTTTAGATCCTATTTAACGGACCGTTCAGTGCGGGTTAAGATCGGCTCTTCTGAATCGGAATCATTCTCAAATTAGTCGGGAGTCCCGCAAGGTAGTAACCTCGGTTCGCTGCTCTTCTCAATTTTCTTGAATGATGTTTCGTTGTTGTTACCGTCGGGATGCCGCTTCTTTTTTGCTGACGACGCGAAAATTTATAAAATAATAAAATGCCTCTCGGACTGCTTGGATCTGCAGGACATGGTGGGTATCTTTGCAGATTGGTGCACAAGAAATTTGCTTAGCCTCAGCGCTGAAAAATGCAACGTTATTTCGTATTACCGCAAACACCAGCCGATTACATTTGACTATGTGTTATCGGGACGTTGCCCTACTCGAGTACAGCATTTTAAGGATCTCGGTGTTATTCTTGATACCGGACTCACCTTCCGAATGCAGTACAATGATGTTGTTGCCAGAGCCAATCGACAACTGGGCTTTATGTTCAAATTGCTGACGAATTCCGTGACCCACTGTGCCTCAAGTCCCTCTGTTGCTCACTTGTACGGCCTATATTAGAAACAAATGCGATCGTCTGGAGTCCTTTCCATGCCATATGGATTGCCTGAATTGATTTTTTGGTTGGCGTGATCCACGAAATCTGCCACCATACGAGGAGCGGTGCCGTCTTCTACGGATCGAACCACTGGAGTTGAGACGCTCAATTGCACAAGCAACGTTCGCAGCGAAACTACTGTCAGGATACATCGACTGACCGGCTTTGCTGACACAGCTGAATTTGTACGTACCAGAGCGGCCACTTCGACAACGTGATTTTCTGCTTTTGGAACCGCGAAGCAGAAATTATGCTTTGCATGAGCCTATTCGTTTATTTTGTCAGCGGTTTAACGACTACTTTGGCTTCTTCGACTTCAATATTTCCATTGACGTGTTTCGCCAAAGACTTCCAAATCTTTTCCTCACCGCTAATCGTTGCCAATTAGATTAAGTTTTATTCATTGAGACATCAATTGTCAGTTGAATTTTATATGTTAAATAAATAAATAAATAAATAAATAAATAAATAAACTCATACACTCGGTGAAATAAAAATAGATTCATGGATTCAGATCCGGAGAACAAGCTGGCCACGTGAGAACCTCAATGTTTTTGTCAGAAAACCACGTCTTAGTAAGTGTTGAGTTGTGAATGGCCGCATTATCTTGCTGAAAAACGAAGTCTGGACCGTCTCGAGCATCTCCTCGTAATCTTCGGACTTTCATGGAAATCCACGCCAACGGCAGCTTTCCTCAAAAGGAGAAGGCGCCTTAAGCCATCAGTGTTCCACCACCAAAGTTCCTGCTCATTTTCAAATCCGGATCCTTCCGCAAGTCGTGCCAGTAGTACCAGTAGCCATCCGGACCGTCAAGGTTAAGCTTCTTTTCATCCGAAAACAGCTCGTTGTTCCATTCATCGGTCCAGGAAATGTACTTTTTGCAAATTTGAAACAATTCAGCTTATACCGTTCTGTGAGGTTGTTCTTTCCCAGCCTTTAACGCCACTCCAAGTTCTCGCTACTCGACAGAATTTGTTGAACACGACGTGTGGTGACCGGAAGCTCTTGTTGCTGTTCTGGATGCTGTTCTTTTCTGGTTCATTGCGATTCTACAAATTCTGCGGGTATCCTTCGCTGTATGCTGACTTTTCATTCCACGTTTCTCTATATGGCCACTTTTATCACCATTTTTCATTATCACCAAGAAGTTTCCGACAGCAGTGTGTGATCGGAAGATTTTCCGACCGATACCTCTGTTAGAGAGACATGCATCATGGTAAGCCTTGATTTTTACCTTCTCCTCGAACGTAAGATGCTTTGATGGATAAATTGCATGAAAAAATAATCGTAGATCACTACAATTTGAAGAAGTCTCTGAAAGAACTTTGGGCAAACAAAAACAAACACCTGTAAAATGACAGACTTGAATACAGGGTGGTGCTATTTTTATTTCGCACATTCTTTATGAATTTTTTGGCCTAAATGTTAATACTCCATAAAACTACCAGCAAAATCAGTCAAAAACATTGTAAATAAAAAACGAATGAATGGAAAGGTGAAAAAACCACGAGAAACAAGGAATTGTTGAGAAATATTTCCAAAAAAATGGTACTGCTATTTTTGTTTCGCCTAGTGTAGGCTTTTTATATGTTTTTTAGATAGAAGAATTCTCGAGTACTTTTTCAAACAGATGTATCTGATTTTGGGGAAATAAGATTCAAACGTACATTTCTCAAAACTCTTAGCACCCTCACGGAAAGTAGCATCACCACCATGTTAGGGAAATGTTATTTCTTGTGTTGGTGGCCTTAGTTTGCATGAAAGTGCTAAGTATTTTAAGAATTCAACATTTGAATCTTAAAACAAGCCCCCCCCCCCCCCCTTTCTTTACAAAATCAGATACGTCTCTTTCAGATAGTACTCGAGAATTCATGTAAAACAAATTTGCCTAAGACAGTGTATAGTTTTATTCAGGTTGTGATTTTATACAGCCATTTTCCATTTGGGATCATATCCCGAGTAACATTGCCAAAACCATGCAGCTTTATTAAGTTTTATTGAAGTTTTATGAAAGCCACTAGAATTCAATTTGGTTTTATTATGGTACCATGAGGTTCCAATAGGTTTCATATTTTAGTCAGGTTTATGAGAACCTACGATACTAAAACCTTGTTTTCTCGAATTCCTTTTACTCCTATCAAAGGTTTTATTTCGACTGTATGAACTCGTAAAATGCTGTTTTGAAATGCCTAATTTATTTCTACCAAATTTTGAAGACAATATTCAATATCTCTCTTTTTTCAAAACTTTTAAAGTAATAATACTTCAGTTAGACATAAAGATGAATGAATGTACTGGAAACTTGACGGACACCTACGGAGTTGGGTACAGGAAACTCATGAGGTAGTAAGTGCTCTCAAGGACGTGGAGCAAGACAGGTAATTGTTACCCATTGTATCTATCTTAATAAAATTTATTTTTAATAGGTTTGCGTCGACCATCGGTTGAATCGGTTGTGTCAATATTTTGTTCCGCAATATTTTGTTATCGGGCGAAGCGTTTTGTCTATTGTTTCGGTTGGCTATTGTTCGTTGCGCGAGTAATCGAGTGAGCATGAGAAATCGTGGTTCGCCGGGTAAAGGGCGAACACATTCAACAGGGCATAACTTTTTTACCATTGGGTAAAAATCAACCAAATTTTGCACACTTTCTCATTGATGTGTATTGCTTACATGCTGTCAAACTCGAAGTCGTGTTTTTCGATTCAACGAAAATGGAGGTGAACTAACGCGAGTTGAGAGAACAAATTCTTTCCAAACACCTGGAATTTCCTGACCTGTCGCACCGGCAGTTGGGAAATATGTTGAACATTCACCATTCAACCGTCTCCAGAGTGTTGAAGCGGTTCCAGGAGCGGTTGACGTTGGACCACGGCAAAGGAGCTGGAAGAAAACCGGGACCGGAGAACAAAAAGACGGAGGGAAAGGTGAAGCGGATGATTAAAGCAAATCCCAACGTCTCAAGCCGTGATTTGGCTAAAAAGATCGGCATGTCGCAGAGCAACGTCCAGAATGCAAAGAAGAGAGCTGGACTACATACATAAAAGGTACAGAACTTCCCAAACCGCGATGAGCGGCAACAATCGACGGCTAAAACTCGGGCACGGAAGCTCTACGAGAAGATGCTGACAAAATATGGCTGCTGTGTGATGGACGACTGGAAAATTTTGGTTTGATTCTAAACATTAT
Organism: Aedes koreicus; assembly: GCA_024533555.2. Classification (NCBI taxonomy): domain Eukaryota; kingdom Metazoa; phylum Arthropoda; class Insecta; order Diptera; family Culicidae; genus Aedes; species Aedes koreicus. The sequence goes on from JAHHFK020001352.1 coordinate 785,722, forward strand.
AAGAAATTTGGCATGACATTTTCGGTGTCGCAATAATTTCGTGTTCGCCCTTGATGGGGTCGGTGGTGAGGTACATAATTAATTGTGATCCAAATTATTCGTTCGCCAAGCTCGTCGGGCCACCCTATCTTGGAACAAATAGACCACTGTCCCATTTTATAAGGGACTCCAGCGGCATCCGTACTGTTGCTGTAGATCGGTCAAAGTTGGTACTCAAGCGTTGAGATGAATTTCCTTGTTTTCCCAATGAAAAACAACAATCATACTTTGTGGTGGCCCCAATCGCGTCTTTATTGTGGGTTTTCGGCTCATCGGGAAACGGCTGCTGCCATCCAATCCTGTTATCCAAAATCCCAGTGATTTCTCGTGGAAGTGCAGTGGACTCCGCGGCTTCCAATAAAGCGAGTATCTTGTCAACATATTCCTACCCATTCCCTACCTGACCGGCATTCGGGCGAGGCCGGCGCCGGTGTTGCCTTGGTTTGGATTCACCAGTTTTTACACATTGAGGATGTATGTTAGTCCCAAGCATCATCTGTTGGTTCTCTGTGTAATAACAGTGTAATATCTGGCAACAACGGAGTAGCAACCTCGGGCGGTCAATCATGCTCATGCTCATGCTCATGCTCAAAATGCGGTTTTGAAATGCCGTTTTAGGATTCATTCATATTATCTTATTATGATCAGTTGAAAAAGCATTATAAAACCATTTTCCCTCCAGTAAATGCATTAAACGGCAATTTGGCATTGAGAGAACAAGTTTTAGAGACCCTCGTGATCCATACAATAATATGTAGGGTCAAGCACTACTTCGGCACAAAATGAATCTTTTCGTCTTGGGGGGTTCATAATATAAAAGTACATCTTTTGGCCGAGTTCCAGACCATTTGACCGCTAACCAACACCCTTATTCTTAGATATTATTTACTGCGTAGATATTATTTACTTTTCTAAGATATTATTTACTGCTTAATGAACCAGAAGAGCAGAGAATCGAACAAAGCAGAACAACAAAAACCGACCACGATATCACAGTGAAGTTGGACAGCATTTGGCCGTATGCTG